>CM073466.1:71756940-72356940 GCA_037074535.1 Gleditsia sinensis | reverse complement strand
TCAGCAGGTGAAAGCTGAACACCAGAAGCCTGCCGGTTTGCACCAGCAGATTGAGATACCGGAGTAGAAGTGGGAAAGGATTACTATGAACTTCGTTACAGGGTTACCGAGGACCCCTAAGGGTTATGACTCAGTATGGGTGATAGTGGATCGAATGACCAAGTCATCCCACTTCTTACCAATGAAGACTACCTTTAATGTGGCTCAGTATGCAGGCCTGTATCTGAGTGAGATCGTCAGATTGCATGGAGTCCCTGTATCCATCATATCTGATCGAGGTCCACAGTTTACAGCAAGATTTTGGAAAGCTTTTCAAGAAGCTTTGGGAACGAGGTTGGATTTAAGCACCGCTTTTCATCCCCAAACAGATGGCCAGTCAGAACGCACGATTCAGATTCTGGAGGATATGCTTAGAGCATGTATATTAGATTTTGGTGGCAGTTGGGAAGGATACCTGCCATTAGCTGAGTTTGCATACAACAACAGTTATCAAGCCAGTATTCAGATGGCACCTTTTGAAGCTCTTTATGGGAGAAGATGCCGATCTCCCATTGGATGGTTTGAAGTTGGAGAAGCCAAGCTGCTAGGGCCAGACTTGGTGCAAGATGCCATAGAGAAGGTTAAGCTGATAAGGGAACGGCTTTTAACTGCACAAAGTCGTCAGAAGTCTTATGTGGACCATAGGCGTCGGGAGTTGGAGTTTTCTCTAGGCGATCACGTGTTCCTCAGAGTTTCACCCATGAAGGGAATAATGCGGTTTGGTAAGAAAGGGAAGTTAAGCCCGAGGTATATTGGACCTTTTGAAGTTCTGGATAGGGTCGGAGCAGTGGCATACCGCCTAGCCCTACCACCTGGATTGAGCGAAGTGCATCCAGTCTTTCATGTCTCGATGTTGAGAAAGTATCTACCTGACCCATCTCAAGTGATTCAACCGCAGGAAATCCTTTTGGATGACAAGTTGGCCTACGAAGAGAAACCCGTGGCCATTGTTGATAGACAAGTGAAAAAGTTGAGGTCTAAGGATATCCCTACAGTGAAGGTGATCTGGCAGAATCATTCCAAAGAGGAAGCTACGTGGGAAGTAGAGAACGTCATGAGAGAGAAGTATCCACAGCTGTTCCAAGAGTAGTTTTATGTTTTTATGTTGTTGGTTCTTGTAAAATTCGGGGACCGAATTTTTATAAGGAGGGGAGAATGTAATAACCCTCAACTAATAAAACCTTTGAAGGTTAAGTATAAATAATTTGAAACAAAGAAAGTTGAGAACAATGTAAAATTTTAGAGCGTTTTCGACCTTTTCTTCTGACCTTTCGTCACTCATATAATCATAACTCTCTCATATTAAATCTAAATTAAGTAATTCCAATTTCTAATGAAAGATAAGACATATATCTACAACTTTGATGTTGGGAACTTTTGCAAATTCCGTGAATATCATAGTGAGACGAGGCAAAAACCGAAGTGTAGTGTGGTCTGGACTTTTGCTCACTATTTTATGCATAACTACTTCATATGAACTCCAAATTAGGTGATTCAAGTGGCTATGGAAAGTTAAGAGAAAGGGCTACAACTTTCATGTTGGACATTTTGTCAAATTCGACGAAATGGAGTTCGCCGCGGCGAGAATGATACGGTATTTTTTTCCCGAGAGCATGAATTTCTGATTTCGAATCTGGTCGCGGCGAAAATAAGTTCGCCGGCGGCGAAAATCGAGGCTCGCCGCGGCGAGAATTAGTTCGCCGGCGGCGAGATTCGTCTGATAGTTATTTTTGGCGGACCCCCCCCCTTTTCTTCATTTTCTCTTTCATCTGAACCCTAATTCTCTCTCTCTAAAATTTTTCTCCAACTTCTCTCTAAGATATCTCATGATCCGGACGTCCGATTTGAGCAAGTAAGGTATCGTTGGACTCGTGGGAAGAAGAGCTACAAATCCCACCGATCAATTTCGCTGGAAATTTGCCGGAAGGTCGCCGGAAAATCTCGTGAATAGTACCTCCAAAGGTAAAACTCCGTTTAATCGCGTTTTAGGCTTCGTTTTACCGAATTTCTTTCCATAGATAGTCTTAGAATTAGTTTCTATACAGCATATAGGGTTTTTAGGTTTCGGCATGAATAGTGTTCCGGCGAGTGAATAATGTTTTCTGGTGTGAATAGTGACTTTTAGAGTTTTCTAATTTTCATGTTATGGCTATGTTTTCTAGGTTGTTGAGCCATCACGAGGTGAAATTCTCGTTGTTGGACTCCTAGTAAGGTGAGTGGGTTTTTCATACTATAACGCATGTTTTAGGAATTTGATTTATAACTCTCTCGTATGATTTTAACTAGTTGGAATGTATGTTAAATTGTTTTACCGCTTTGAAAACCAATATGTTCCAACCATGTTAGAAATTGTAAATTTCAATCCTAGTTGAACCCTAGGTATGCAGGGCAAGCATCTAGACTATTAATTCTCCATTTGAGCTAGATTTATAGAAATGCGAACTTAGTCATAGAAATGAACTAAGTTAGCCATGAAATGATTTGATGCATGATGAGCATCTATGTGACGTCTACGGACGATCTATGTTTAAAAGGGAAAATTTATGATTGTAAAGGTCTCCGTGGGAATTCATGGATGAGATATATTTTAAAATAGAGTTTTATGCATGAAAAGAGCTAGATGGAGAATTATAGCTTTATTGTAAAGTTATTGAAATGTTTTACTTTAAACTCTCTAAATAGCATATTTCAAATGTTTTCTATTGGAGGGACCCTTTTAGATCACTGTTAGCTAGCCGCAGGTAGTGCTAGCCTTGGTGCACCATGATCATGTTAAGGCTTCGGCCTAGGATACTGTGACGGGCATATGACTGCCTAAGACACAGGGATTTAGGGTAGACTTATGTCTATGCCTACAGTGATTACCATACCCATTGCTATGTGCTTGGAAAATTTAGGGTAGACTTATGTCTATGCCTACAGTGATTGCCATACCCATTGCTATGTGCTTGGGGAAAATTTAGGGTGGACTTATGTCTACGCCTACAGTGATTGCCATACCCATTGCTATGTGCTTGGGGAAGATGATAGATCTGCTAGGAAAGACCTCCAATAAATTAGTGCATTTTTCTTAAAGATTAAATATTTCTAAAATACCTCATTCACCATTGTTATTGTATAAGTATCTTCATTTATTACTTACCATGCATAATTGATTTGTTTACAGTTATTGATTTAATCATGTTTTATCATTTGAACTGTTTAGCATTCTTTCAATAAATTACAGTTAAATGTTTAATGTTTTCTATACCTTGATTTCAATTATTTAATTCATTGCGAAACACTCGTGCTTAGTTTGCCCTGTTTCTGTTATAGTATGATTTATCCATTCACTGAGATGTGGTAATCTCACCCCTCTTCTGTTTTCTCCCCACAGATAGTCAAAGAAACACTGATCCAGCTACAGCTCCATAGGAGGCTAACTATAGCATTGGTGAGCCCCAGTTTGGGCAAGACTCCATTGTAATGGTTGTACAGTTTAAGTTTATGTCTAGTGTATCTCCATGAACATACAGGCAGGATCCTCGCTTCTTGTGTTGTTTGAAAAATGGTTTTAAGTTTTGCAACAATGTTTGTACTATGAGGCCATGGGCCAAGTTGAATCAAGGATGTTGGATTCATAAGATATATATATATATATATATATATATATATATATATATATATATATATATATATATATATATATATATATATACAGTATTTTCTGATATTGGATGTGGCGTATGTGGCCAGTTATATTTATTATGTACTGGATTGTGTGCTGAATGGTTGTGCATGCTATGTGTTAGGCTTACGGCTAGGGGGAAACCCTTATGCCGTGCCGGTCATGTGTTCCATCATTTGGGGCCGTGACACTATTAAAGATAAATATTATCGTATCCTGTTATTTATTTTTTATGAGTAGCTTTGATTCAGATATGAACTAATTGTCATTTGAATAACTGGTGAAATAATCTGTCTGCATTATTTTGTGTAGCAATCTTGTGTGTGTTATGTTCTTCCTGTTTGATATGTTAGAATATTTTATGGGCTTACATATGTTACTTAATTGTACATGGACTGCTATTTAATAAAGAGTTTAAATAAAGTGATCAATTAAATTAATGGGCTTCCAAAATATCAAAAGTCTTGGGTATAGGCCACCTTAGGTGTAGAAGCCCGATGTGACTTAAAGTCTTTTGTGATGGGCTGAAGACTGATGTCACATATATAGGTATAAATAGAGTGATGGTCCCTAAGGTACAGATACGGTGAAATTATTTTCACGTACGGTTTCTCTTCTGCTCCCATTCCAGAGAAGAAAGATGATTCGTATATACTACCTTAGAAGGCCAATACCCATACTGCGGATAGCGATGGATTCAGGTACGCTTTCTGTTTTATATATCTTAATGATTTGACATGATAGTTTTTGATGGTGATATACGGATTAATCATCATCATTTAGTTGTTTTATTTTCTAACAAGTGGTATCAAAGTCACATCATGTTAAGTTATTAAGATATTTTATCTGTTTGCTCTTCGTTTATTGATGTACGAAGAATTTATTATTTGGTATATGAACATGAATTCTATTGATGAAATATGGCTATATATAGTTTTAGATGATTTATTGTCAATTTATTGTGAATTGGGATATATATTATATATATGCATGTTTCAGAAATTGGAATTCAAGGGCTGCTCGAATTTAATTCTCGTTAATGCTTATTTATGAAAATCAACTGTATTTTTTGTTCTGTTCTGGAAATTACAGTTGTTTTATGGCTTAAGGAATTTTGTTATAAATAATAAATAAATAAAAACAAATGAGTTTTTGGCAGCCTTTCTTCCGTGAATATGAAAGGCTTATTTTCTTTAAATTTAATAAAGGATTCAAAAGAGATACCATGCTTTGTTCTTCTCTGCTTCGTGTTTCCTTCAGAGGAACACCCTTTAGGCCATGGCTTCGGTTTCCACTTCATGGTGACCAAGACCCATGGCACAAGTCTTTGCTCCATCTAGTATCAGAGTGAAGATAGATGGTTGCTTCCGGTGCGCTGTCATTGCAGCGCACTGCTGCTTGGTTGCCGGTGGTTTTGGAAAGTGGAAACTAGTGCCGTTGAGGGACATGGTTGGCCGACATCCATGGCTGGTTGGTTGCCGTTATTTCTGGCTACTGATAGCAACCAAAGAGGATAAATTTCTGGAACGGTTGGTAAATATCACAACTCGCGGTTATTTGCTTGATTGTGGCCGAGCATTCCACTGTTGAAAAGGTTGTGGGAAGTTTTCAAATTTGATCAATTGTGGATAATTTAAAAAAAAAAATATTTCAGTTGCCTGCTTCTGCGTTTTTTACGCAGAAGAGGAAGAAGGTGGGGGGGTGAACCCCCCATGGCCCACATGACTAGGACTTTTCTACATGATAAAAAAAAAATTTTAAAGCTGAAACTTGTCGGGGCGTTTTTTTTTCTGGATGTGCAAGGATTTCAACTAGGCCCCACAATAAAGTTTTCTGCCACCTAATCACTAGGTTTTTTCAGCCTTAATTATTGTAATGTAATTTAAATTACTTTAATTTTTGGGCTTTATTAAGTCTGGGTTTATTGTTATATTTATGTGACTTTAGTTAGAAGCCCATTGTTTGGGTTTGGTTTTTGTTTGAAGCCCAATACATTTTGTATTTGAGCCCATTCAGATTTGGGCTTTAAGCTTGGGCTAGTGAATTAAACTTTCAATAAAAATCAGTCTTTTGAACGCATCAGGGATTGAACCCACACCCCTGAGGATATATTAAAGAACCTAGTGCTAGTTCTACCAGATGTACTTGCTGGTTACTTTTGTGCATCGTTAATTTATTTATTCTATGTTTTAATATAATTTAAATTAATATAACATGCCACCAAAGTGACCTCTGTTATGTAAATTTATTTATATTAAAATATGTGAATAATAATAAAGAATTATATTATTTGTGATTAATTCTATGCGAAAAATAATTGGCCTAAAGGAAGATTATTTTTTTGGCCAGATTGTAGTCACAATTTTTATAGTAAATATGTGATATAATTTTTGTTTTATCCATGCATGCAGTATGTCGGTCCAAAGAAAGGCATATTGTTGGCCGGATTTAGTATCAATATTTACCAACTTTTTTTTTAAGAGTACCATTTACAAGTTGTTATTTTTGTCCAAAGACTAAATAGCAATGTTGTACTAGGTATCTTATTTTGGACCCACTTACATGTGTATATAACTTATGTTTTATTTGATTTATATATGCATGAATTATTATTAATTATGAGTTTATTCTTTGTTTTTATAGCATCTTCAATTTCTGCTAATATCAACAACATTCCCGTGCTCAACGGCACAAATTTCAAGAAATGGAAAGAGCATATTATGATTTTGCTCGGGTGCATGGATCTGGACTACGCGCTACGGATTGAACGCCCCACACCTTTAACCAACACAAGCTCTACTAAACAAAGGGATGCTTTTGAAAAGTGGGAGCGATCAAATCGCATGAGTCTAATGATTATAAAGCACTCAATTCCGGATACTATAAGGGGTGCCATTCCTGATGAGAATGATGCCAAGAAGTTCCTTGACCAAATTGCAGACCGTTTTGCTGCAAATGAAAAGGTCGAGACGAGCACCATTCTGACTAAGCTTGTCTTAATGCGGTACAATGGGAAAGGGAACATAAGGGAGTACATTATGGAAATGTCTAATCTTGTAACTCGACTAAAAGCATTCAAGTTAGAGTTGTCAGAATACATACTTGTGCATTTAGTCTTGATCTCTCTACCTATACAGTTCAGTCCATTCAAAATAAGTTACAACACTCAAAAGGAGAAATGGACTCTGAATGAGCTTATTGCTCAGAGTGTTCAAGAGGAAGAGAGATTGAAACAAGAAAAAATTGAAAGTGCTCACTTGGCATTCATCCCTCGAGGTAATGGTAACAGGAAAAGGAAAAGAAATGATAAAGGAAAGCAAGCTACAGGCGCTGGGACTTCACAGCATAAGGAGCAACAGAAGCAAGATAAGGTAATAATTTGCTTCTTTTGCAAAAAGGCTGGGCATGTGAAAAAGGATTGTCCCAAGTACGCCAAATGGCGTGTAAAGAAAGGTACACTTCTCAATTTTGTTTGTTCAGAAGTTAAGTTAGCTTTAATGCCTAATGACACTTGGTGGATAGATACAGGTGCAACTACTCACATAAGTGTCACTATGCAGGGTTGTCTCAGGAGCCGATTGCCAACTGATGGTGAAAGATACATCTATATGGGAAATGGCAATAAGGCTACTGTTGAAGCTATTGGGGTTTTTAGGCTTTAATTAGGAACTGGTTTTTATTTGGATTTGGAAGACATTTTTATTGTACCGTCATTTAGACGGAATTTAATTTCATTTTCATGTTCGGACAAATCAGGATATTCTTGTTCATTTGGTAATGAAACTTTCAGGCTTTTCCAAAATTCAAATGTTATTGGTTCCGGTTCTCTAATTGATAAGCTTTATAAGTTAAACGCTAATGCCTCATATGACAATGAAAATATGCATGCAAGTAATTTTGGCATTAAACACAAATTAACAAATGAGGATTCATTAATGTTATGGCATAAGCGTTTGGGTCATATTTCAAAACAACGAATTCAAAGGCTTGTGTCAGAAGGAATTCTCGATTCCCTTAACTTGTCAGACTTTGAAGTTTGTATTGAGTGCATTAAGGGAAAACAAACAAATGTTAGAAAAACAGGTGCTAATAGAAGTAGTGATGTCTTGGAATTGATACATACAGACATTTGTGGTCCATTTCCAACAGCTTCATGGAATGGACAACAATATTTTATCACTTTCATAGACGACTACTCTCGCTATGGGTACTTGTATTTGATCAGTGAGAAGTCACAATCTTTGGACATGTTTAAAATTTTCAAAACTGAAGTTGAAAATCAACTAGGCAAGAAAATTAAAGCTGTCAAATCTGATCGTGGGGGTGAATACTATGGTAGATATGATGGATCAGGAGAACAACGTCCAGGACCCTTTGCTAAGTATTTGATGGAATGTAGATTTGTTCCTCAATACACCATGCCAGGGACTCCAAGTCAAAATGGTGTAGCTGAGAGACGAAACAGAACCCTAATAGATATGGTGAGGAGTATGATTAGTCATTCTTCTTTACCAGAATCACTTTGGGGTGAAGCCATCAAAACTGCAGTTTACATCCTAAATTGAGTTCCAAGCAAAGCAGTAGCGAAAATCCCTTATGAATTATGGACAGGCAAGAAGCCTAGCATTAGGCATTTACATGTTTGGGGATGTCCAGCAGAGGTTAGGCCTTATAGGCCTAATGAGAACAAGCTAGACTCAAGAACTATAAGCTGCTACTTTGTTGGATACTCTAAAAGATCGAGGGGCTTCAAGTTCTATGATCCCTTGAACAGATCCTTTTTCAAAACGGGTAATGCCAAATTTATTGAAGATGTTGAGTTTAGTGAGAGTAATCAACTCAGGAAAGTCAATTTTGAAGTGGAATGTGTTAACGTTCCTGTTGTTGCAACTGAAAATGTTCAAGAATTGATTCCTAACATTATTCAGGATACAAATCCGGAGAACCAACGAATTATTGACACACCTGAGTTATCGCCTGCTCATGAAGAAATACATCAACAACCTCAAGAGGAAGTGCCATTAAGGAGATCCACCAGAGAGAGGAGAAACGCGATTCCAGATGATTATGTCGTGTACCTCCAAGAACATGAAGTAGATATTGGAGTGATGGAAGATGATCCAATCATCTTTCGTCAAGCCATAAATAGTTCTAACTCTCAAAAGTGGATAGATGCCATAAAGGATGAGATGAAATCAATGGATGACAATGACGTATGGGACTTAGTAGAGTTGCCTGAAGGTATAAAACTGATTGGTTGCAAATGGATATTTAAGACCAAAAGGGATTCAAGAGGCAACGTCGAAAGGTATAAAGCACATCTAGTTGCCAAAGGTTTCACTCAAAAGGAAGGCATTGATTATAAAGAGACTTTCTCACCAGTTTCGACGAAAGACTCATTTAGAATCATCATGGCACTTGTAGCTCATTATGATTTAGAGCTACATGGTGCAACCGAAGAACTTTGAATCTAAAGATTCAAAGCACCTTGTATGTAAGCTTAAGAAGTCCATTTATGGGTTAAAACAGACATCCCGTCAATGGTATCGGAAATTTGACCAAGTGATAACCTTATTTGGTTTTAAAGAGAATACCGTTGATCAGTGCATATATCTCAAGATCAGTGGGAGCAAGTTTATTATCCTAGTGCTATATGTCGATGATATTCTACTAGCAAGCAGTGATATTGGCCTATTGCATGAAACCAAGAGATTTCTATCCAGTAACTTTGAAATGAAAGATCTTGGTGATGCATCTTTTGTTTTAGGTATACAGATCCATAGGGATCGTTCAAGAGGTATATTTGGACTGTCACAAAAGGCCTATATTGATAAGGTGCTAAGTAGATTTGGCATGAGTGGTTGTGCACTAGGTGACACACCTGTGGCAAAAGGTGATAAATTTAACTTGCACCAATGTCCGAAAAATGAACTTGAGAAGAAAGAAATGGAAAAGTTCCCTTATGCTTCAGCAGTGGGAAGTCTCATGTATGCACAGGTTTGTACGCGTCCAGCTATTGCGTACATTGTGGGAATGTTGGGCAGATATTTGAGTAACCCGGGCTTGGATCACTGGAAAGCAGCAAAACGAGTTATGCGGTATCTACAGAGAACAAAGAATTTCATGCTCACATATAGGAGATCTGACCATTTAGAGATTGTTGGATATTCAGACTCCGATTTTGCTGGGTGCCTTGCTAGCAGAAGATCCACTTCAGTTTATGTCTTTATGTTAGCTGGAGGAGCTATATTATGGAAAAGTGTCAAACAGTCACTCATAGCTTCTTCCACCATGGAGGCAGAATTTATAGCCTGCTATGAGGCATCCAATCAAGGGATATGGCTGCGGAACTTCATCACGAGGCTGCGTATAGTTGATGGTATTGAGAGACCATTAAAGATAAATTGTGATAATAAAGCCGTCGAGTTGTATTCCAAGAACAACCGGAGTTCGTCAAAATCAAAGTATATTGACATCAAATTTCTGGTTGTGAAAGAAAGAGTTCAGAGTGGTCAAGTGTTAATTAAACATATCAGTACAAACTCTATGATTGCGGATCCGCTAACTAAGGGTTTGCCGCCCAAGGTGTTTCATGAGCATGTAGCTCACATGGGTGTTATTCTTTTAGATAATATACCCGTATAGTGGGAGTTTGTATTTGACTTTTGTATTTGTTTAATTGACATATTTAATGTTTCTGTACAGACTAAAGATTATGTGTTTTTTTTATTACTTTGAAATAAAGTGATGACTTTCATTGCAGTTTAGCATTTATTGTTTGAAAGTCTATTATTGGACTCTTTGAGTCATAAGGAGGACCAGTTGGAAATAGACATGTTTAGATCACATTTCATGTAATTTCCATGCTACACATCCATACCTGATCTATGTTATTGATTATGTCTATATTGTGATCATTGATGGGTCTAGTTACATTTAAGAGTAGCAAAGGCCGCTTTGATCCTGTACTGGTATAATTGATAGACCAGATTGTTAAAAGATATTTTGGTTTAGATAGTAAAGTTGAGCTCAATTCAATTTTATCATGTACAATATCCGGATAACATATGTGGCCCAAGTGGGAGATTGTTAGAATATTTTATGGGCTTACATATGTTAATTAATTGTACATAGACTGCTATTTAATAAAGAGCCTAAATAAAGTGATCAATTAAATTAATGGGCTTCCAAAATATCAAAAGTCTTGGGTATGGGCCACCTTATGTGTAGAAGCCCGATGTGACTTAAAGTCTTTTGTGATGGGCTGAAGATTGATGTCACATATACAAGTATAAATAGGGTGATGGTCCCTAAGGTACAGATACGGTGAAATTATTTTCACGTACGGTTTCTCTTCTGCTCCCATTTCAGAGAAGAAAGGTGGTTCGTATCTGCTACTTTAGAAGGCCAATACCCATATTGTGGATAGCGATGGATTCAGGTACGCTTTCTGTTTTATATATCTTGATAATTTGACATGATAGTTTTTTATGGTGATATACGGATTAATCATCATCATCTAGTTGTTTTATTTTCTAACATGGTATTGGTTTTGGCAAAGTTTCTGCCTTTGTGCAGCATTGCTATGTTTGTTCCTTACTTCTTTCGGTAGATCACGTAAAGTTATTCTTTTCCTAAAATTCGCTAATGAATACAGAGATGTTCAGATTCTTTTCCCAAATGCTCACCAACCTCAACTGACTTCCACTCTTCACTTCCCCACTAGCTACCATTTTGTTGCTTCATTTCTTGCTTCAGAGGCAGCTGGGAAGCTCTTAAGGAAGTGGATGATGAATTTAGTAGCAGTAATGGTGGTTCCAGGTTTCTGGGGTGGGGTTGGAGCTGCACCACAGGCACCTTGCTACTTCATTTTTGGGGATTCTTTGGTGGATAATGGTAATAACAATCATCTCTCATATTTAGCCAAAGCTAATTACCTGCCTTGTGGAATTGACTTCTCTGGTGGGGCTGGTCTCTCTAAGGTAGGATTTAAGGTTTAAGTTTTGAGGTCTGAGGTGTTGTATTTTAACTATAATATGCAGTCATCGTTCACAATTTGTTGGAATAAATTTTCAGATTTTTTTTTTTTTATAAAACATTTATTTTTGGCTATTAAAGGATAAGGAGAAAAATAAAACAAACACCTGGACACTTTTCGTTGCTCATCACCTCACATTTGTCAACCTTTTTGGGGACAATTATAAATAATAAAAAATATTTTAGTCTATTATCAATAAATAATTTTTAAATAATAATAAATAATAAAAATATTATTTTTTAAAATAATTTATATTATATATCTTAATTTAAATACTATTTAATAGATTAAAAAAATTATCCATGACAACATAACATAAAACAGTGATAGTAGCATTCTCCAACTTACTTGCTAAGAAGGCAGTGCATATTTTTATATTTTATCATAGCATCATTTTATCCATAAAATAACTTCAATTAGTGTCGCATGATGAGATGAACTCTTTCAGTACTCCAAGCAATCGCAGAGCTTTCAATGGGTCACCAAACTCTACCCCATGACAACCCCCTTCCTCAAAATCACTAACCACTTTTACCCCCTTTTCCTCCATTAATTTCACCAGTTCTTTCTCTCGGTCCACCAGCGGGTCCCCCTCATTCCCACTCATCAATACCCTCCACCCCACCTCTCTTATCTTCTCTAATTTACTACCACCATCCCCTACCGTCGGATTGCAATACTCATGATCACGGTTCGCTTCAGGTGGCAACGCCAGCTCCCACAATAAGTCATTTACACACAGTGGAAGAACTGCGTCATTCGCTAGCCTCACTTCTGACTCGGTCCTCTCGGTTCCACCGAAAAAGGCTTGACGCAATATCAACCCTCTGATGATCAGCGGCTCAAGATGATCAACTTCCCCAGCTGCACGTAGACCCGCATGGTAGGCGATGGTAGCCCCTGCACTATTCCCCATCACATAACAATTGGAATAGTCAGCGTGTTGTGTCAACCATTCATCTTGGCTGGTTTTGATCCAGTACAACGCTTCCATAGCATCGTCATAAGCCGCTGGCAAGCGGTGCTCCGGAGCAAGGCGGTACTCAACGGATGCGACCATGGCTTCAATGTCGTTTGCCATGCTTACACAGAAGTCATGAAATATGGTGGAAGCAGCACTTGTCATGACGAAGCCACTTCCATGGAAGAAAACGATGAGAGGCAACTTGCGGTTGGTAAAGGCTTTGCGGGGTAGGAATAGTCGAACCCAGGTGTTGTTTGCTTGGTTAATGGTGAGATCCTTGGTGAGCACAGAGATGGGAAGGTTTGGATCGGATGTTGGGGAGGTGCGTGGAGGTTCTTTCAGGCGAGTGAACGTTCCATCGGGGTTGTGGACGATTTGGAGGAGTTGGTAGGGATCAATGGATTGAGATTCTGAGATTGACATGGTAGAGTATGGAGTTGGGGTTTGCTCTGTTGAGATGAAGATGAAGTCTAAGTAGGTTTGGTTTTATACTTGAATTCTAGTTTTATACTTCAATTATTCAAGATGGGCGGCTACACTATTGAGACTCCAGTATGCATCAAAATAATAGTCAAATAGGAAAATGGATTAACAGACCACAAAAGCAAGATCCTAATTGAAAATTCTTCGGGTTGATAGATGCTGACAAGGGTATTTGGTTTGAGAGATTTAAAGGTTCGAGGACGATAGAGAATTTTTTAAACTCATTACGTTTTGTTGAATAATTTAGAAATACCTCCATTCTTCATTCTTCTTCTTCTTTTTTCTCTAAATTATTCAAACTTCTTTAAAAAATTTGGTAAAATCACCTTGAAGCACCCAAGATGCAAATAGTACTTCATAGTATTTACATCTTGTTAATGCAGAATCTTATGAAATTAACAGCAGGGGATAATCTGGGCTTATCGGTCCCTTGGCCAGAGAGAACCGACTGATAGTAAAATCATGATATTGTCAATGTTTATCATAATATTTGGTTTATTTAAAAATTATTACTTGTATTTGATTCAATTTTAAAAAGCTATTTAAATGGATAAATAATAATTTTTAAATTCTTTTATGTTAATTTTAATGTACCGTATATAGACTAAATAATTACTCTTACAAATAAAATTAGAGCTGGCAAGGATAATGCCTCTTTTATTTTTAAGTTGATACCGTAGTAAATTCTAATTAGAAATAGAACCTAACAACCACTAAGGCACACTAAACAATCAATTAAGAGTTTAAAACCATTCTTAAATTCCATTTTCCTAAGCATGTAATAAGGAACTAACAAAAAGTATTTTTGTCTATAAACAATATTTAAATCATAATATGTGACTGTGATAGAAATAATATATTTTAAAATTATTTTTATCACGTGTCATGATTTTAGAACTTTGATGATTAGTCATGGATGTTGTTATATTATATTACATATTATGTATGTTTGAATACTTAGGTTGGTGTAGATAGTTCTGCATAGATATGACTATGAATGATAAACTTTTAAGCTTCTATTTTTAATATTCTGAGAAGAATCGGTTAGGAATTAAAACAAATGGTTAACATGAAAAATGTAGATCTATGTCTCATAGATTTTTATCCACTAGAATCACTCAATTTGGAGTCCATATGTGGTAGATATAGTCTGATTAGTATACAGTGATCATAAATTGGTTAATCAGAAAAAAATATTTTAAGATAATTTCTGTGTTTTAATTTTTGAGAATTATCTGTATGGAATTAAAATAAATGATTAACATAAAAATTAAAAATATATGTGTCTCGAATTTTTAGCCAATGAAAATATTATTAATAAAAAAAATTATAAAAATTATAAAATTAATATTATAATATAACTCATTTGAAAATTCTTGAGGTTGATAGCTACTGCCATTGACCATTTAGAAAATATAATAGCTTATTCAGTAGATGATTTTCTTCGGTTCTTTGCAAAAACTATGACGACCAAATTGATGCAAGCTTGACATTTCAAGATATTTTATTAATCTTAACTGCTTACAAAACTTCACATTGATTGATGCAAGCTTGACATTTCAAGATAAGATCTCGGTTATAAGTCACGACAAATCTGCTGTCTCTTTGCTTGTGTTGAGAATATCCTTCTTCGTCAAAAGTTGTTTGTTCATTGAATTTCTTAGGGAAATGTCTTGTGCATTTACTATCCTTCATATGTGGAGAATTTTGATTGGTGACACCACATGGACCAAGAATCATAAATTTTGTTACAACTTGATGTGGTATATATAGGATCCATAGCTTTATTAGGAATTTCAACTAAAATTAGATTGGCAATAGCAATAGTAGTGTTACACTTGTCATCACGATGGAAGAATAATAATATATGTGCATAAGACAGTCCACGCTTTTGAAATTCAATAATGCATAAAGCTGCATTGATAATAAAATAAATAAATAATGTAGTTATATATGTTAAATCTATAACCATAAAATAAATATTTAAAATGTTGTGTGTGTGTGTAAAATGAATACATAATAACTTATTGTAAAAGTACCAAATAATTTATTATATTTATTTTTCTCTTCACATAACAATTATGTCACATTAAAAAATCTATATATTGGTATCAATCAAAGTTATTCTTACATCATTAAAATTTGAGAAAAATATTCTCTCATCCCTTATATTTTATTACATAGTTTTCCTTTTAATTTTTAAAATATACATAGACCTCTACTAAAATTTAAAAATTCCCTATAACTAAACTCATTTAGAATATTTTATTATTTATTATATTATTTTACTGTTTACTTATATTTTTTATAAAAACGCCCTAATACAATTTTATAGTATTATATTTTTATTTCTTTCTATTAAAAAAAATACAAGTGACATTAAGATTTAGGGGTTTTGAATTTTGAGTTTTTGAGACTTTAAAATTTAAGATTTTTTTTTGAAATTTTAAAATTTATAATCTTAGAGTTTGGAGTTTGAAATTTTAGTATTTAGGATTTGAAGTTTTGGTTTTATAGTTTGATATTTTAGAATTTGAAATTTATTATTTAGGATTATGAAATTTTAGCGTTTGAATTTTTTTTTTTTTTGAGTTTAAGATTTTGAATTTTATGAGTTTGATATTTAAAATTTAAAGTTTGAGAATTTATAATTTATAAATTGAAACTTTAAAGTTTAGATTTCAAAGTTTAGATTTTGTGGTTTAAGGTGTTATGTTTTGGTGTGTTGAGATTTTGAAATTTAGAGTCTTGAACTTTAAATTTGAAAATTTTAAGAATTAAATTTTGGTATCTCGTTCTTTTAAGTTTAAAATTTTGAATTTTAAAATTTTAAAATTAAAAATTAAAAATTTTAAAATTTGAGATTTAAAGTTAAATTTAATCAACTAACATCATTCACAATTTATTTGAATAAATTTTTAGAATATTCTATGTTTCTCATAAAGCATTTATTTTTGGCTATTCTAAATTAAAGTCTAGAATATGGGCATTATTCTAACGTAAAATGAGCATTTAGTTTTAGTTTCCTAAGGTATACAATTCTCATAGAGCACTTGTTTTTTAAACCCAACCAGTAATGGCCTTTTCCCATTCCCTTCTCTTCTGTTCAAGCCCAAACTGCCTTGCCTGAAATTGAATGCCACTTTAACCGAAATTTATATACATACATATAACTATATACAATCGAATAAGAGTTCCAAAATGTCAAAATTTAAAAGATAAGAAGAAAAATAAAATAAACACCTGGACACTTTTCATTGCGCATCACCTCACATTTGTCAACTTTTTTGGGGACAATTATAGATTAAAAAAAATATTATAATTTATTATCAATAGATAATTTTTAAATAATGATAAATAATAAAAATATTATTTTTTAAAATTATTTATATTATATATTACAATTTAAATGTTATTTAATAAATAAAAAATTATCTATCATCAATAAAATAAATATTAACTCTTGCAGATAAAATATAACGACAACTTAACATAAAGTAGTAATAGGCTATGTTTGACAAAAATAGCTGATAAGTTAGCTGAAAACTAAAAAATTAGCTGAAAGCTGAAAAGTTAATTTTTAGCTGAAAATTGTTAGCTGATAGCTGAAAGCTGTTAAGCTAATTTATTGAATTAGAAGTGTTTGGTAAAATTAACTATTGAATTAGCTGATAAGTGTAAAATGACATAAAAATACATACTTATATAAAATTTATTATTTTTTATTAGTAATTATATTTCATTATGTAATCTCAAAAAATACAAGAATATAATTTGTTAGTTTTAATTTTTTTTCTCTTTTACTCTGTGATTATTTTTTATCAGTATTTTAAGAATATAAACTCACCTAGTTTTGGAAAGTGTCGTTTGATTCGTAGAAGAAAAGTGCACACAAAAAACTTGAAGATCAATAAATTGCGTCAAGGGTCATGAATATAATAGTGTTGGAATTTGAATAAAATAACAAGGATAAAAAAAGAATAAAATTATAAAAGATATAAGCTACTCAAAGTAGCGTATGATAAAACGTTATAAGCTACCTAAATAAGCTCGTTTACCAAACACCTCTAATTTGGTCAAACAAACTTATAAGCTAACTTATAGCGTATTTGACTAACTTATAAGCTTGTTTGACCAAATTAGAAGTGTTTGGTAAACGAGCTTATTTAGGTAGCTTATAACGTTTTATCATACGCTACTTTGAGTAGCTTATAGCTATTAGCTTATAACTTTTATAATTTTATTCCTTTTTTATCCTTGTTATTTTATTGAAATTCCAACACTATTATACTCATAACCTTTGACGCAATTTATTGATTTTCAAGTTTTTTGTGTGCACTTTTTTTCTACTAATCAAGCGACACTTCTCAAAAGTGGGTGAGTTTATATTCTTAGAATACTGATGAAAAATAATCACAGAGTAAAAGAGAAAAAAAATTAAAACTAACAAATTATATTCTTATATTTTTTGGAATTACATAATAAAATATAATTACTAACAAAAAATGATAAATTTTATATAAATATGTACTTTTATGTCATTTTATACTTATCAGCTAATTCAATAGCTAATTTTACCAAACACTTTTAATTCAATAAATTAACTTAACAGCTTTCAGCTATCAGGTAAAAATTAGTTTTTCAGCTTTCAGCTAACTTTTTAGCTTTCAACTAACTTATTAACTATTTTTACAAAACATAGCCAAAGTAGCATTCTCCAACTTATCAATCTTGCTAAAAAGACAGTGCATAATTTTATATTTTATCATAGCATAATTTTATCCATAAAATCACTTCAATTAGTGTCGCATGAGGAGATGAACTCTTTCAGTACTCCAATCAATCGCAGAGCTTTCGATGGCTCACCTAGCTCTACCCCATGACAACCCCCTTCCTCAAAATCACTAACCACTTTCACCCCCTTTTCCTCCATTAATTTCACCAGTTCTTTCTCTCGGTCCACCAGCGGGTCCCCCTCATTCCCACTCATCAATACCCTCCACCCCACCTCTCTTATCTTCTCTAATTTACTACCACCATCCCCTACCGTCGGATTGCAATACTCATGATCACGGTTCGCTTCAGGTGGCAACGCCAGCTCCCACAATAAGTCATTTACACACAGTGGAAGAACTGCGTCATTCGCTAGCCTCACTTCTCACTCGGTCCTCTCGGTTCCACCGAAAAAGGCTTGACGCAATATCAACCCTCTGATCTTCAGCGGCTCAAGATGATCAACTTCCCCAGCTGCACGTAGACCAGCATGGTAGGCGATGGTAGCCCCTGCACTATTCCCCATCACATAACAATTGGAATAGTCAGCGTGTTGTGTCAACCATTCATCTTGGCTGGTTTTGATCAAGTGCAACGCTTCCATAGCATCGTCATAAGCCGCTGGCAAGCGGTGCTCCGGAGCAAGGCGGTACTCAACGGATGCGACCATGGCTTCAATGTCGTTTGCCATGCTTACACAGAAGTCATGAAATATGGTGGAAGCAGCACTTGTCATGACGAAGCCACTTCCATGGAAGAAAACGATGAGAGGCAACTTGCGGTTGGTAAAGGCTTTGCGGGGTAGGAATAGTCGAACCCAGGTGTTATTTGCTTGATTAACGGTGAGATCCTTGGTGAGCACAGAGATGGGAAGGTTTGGATCGGATGTTGGGGAGGTGCGTGGAGGCTCTTTCAGGCGAGTGAACGTTCCATCGGGGTTGTGAACGATTTGGAGGAGTTGGTAGGGATCAATGGATTGAGATTCTGAGATGGACATGGTAGAGTATGGAGTTGGGGCTTGCTCTGTTGAGATGAAGATGAAGCCTAAGTAGGTTTGGTTTTATACTTGAATTCTAGTTTTTTTTTTTTTTTTTTTGGTTTTTCACATCCAAGGCAATCCTGTTCGATAGGTTATCGCTCTCTCAACAACAACAGTTTACTCCATCCACAAAACTCAAATCCGAGACCTTTGCTTAAAGGACATCAAGCACCTACCACTTGTGCCAATTGTTGTTGGTCTTGAATTCTAGTTTTGTACTTCAATTATTCAAGATGGGCGGCTACACTATTTAGACTCCAGTATGCATCAAAATAATAGTCAAATAGGAAAATGGATTAACAGACCACAAAAGCAAGATCCTAATTGAAAATTCTTCGGGTTGATAGATGCTGACAAGGGTATTTGGTTTGAGAGATTTAAAGGTTCGAGGACGATAGAGAATTTTTTAAACTCATTACGTTTGGTTGAATAATTTAGAAATACCTCCATTCTTCATTCTTCTTCTTCTTTTTTCTCTAAATTATTCAAACTTCTTTAAAAAATTTGGTAAAATCACCTTGAAGCACCCAAGATGCAAATAGTACTTCATAGTATTTACATCTTGTTAATGCAGAATCGACTGATAGTAAAATCATGATATTGTCAATGTTTATCATAAATATTTGGTTTATTTAAAAATTATTACTTGTATTTGATTCAATTTTAAAAAGTTATTTAAATAGATAAATAATAATTTTTAAATTTTTTTATGTTAATTTTAATGTACCATATATAGACTAAATAATTACTCTTACAAATAAAATTAGAGCTGGCAAGGATAATGCCTCTTTTATTTTTAAGTTGATACCGTAGTAAAATCTAATTAGAAATAGAACCTAACAACCACTAAGGCACACTAAACAATCAATTAAGAGTTTAAAACCATTCTTAAATTCCATTTTCCTAAGCATGTAATAAGGAACTAACAAAAAGTATTTTTGTCTATAAACAATATTTAAATCATAATATGTGACTGTGATAGAAATAATATATTTTAAAATTATTTTTATCACGTGTCATGATCTTAGAACTTTGATGATTAGTCATGGATATTGCTATATCATATTACATATTATGTATATTTTAATACTTAGGCTGGTGTAGATAGTTCTGCATAGGTATGGTTATGAATGACAAACTTTTAAGCTTCTATTTTTAATATTCTGAGAAGAATCTGTTAGGAATTAAAACAAATGGTTAACATGAAAAATGTATATCTATATCTCACAGATTTTTATTCATTAGAATCACTCAATTTGGAGTCTATATGTGGTAGATATAGTCTGATTAGTATACAATGGTCATAAATTGGTTAATCAGAAAAGAATATTTTAAGATAATTTTTGTGTTTTAATTTTTGAGAATTATCTGTATGGAATTAAAATAAATAGTTAACATAAAAATTAAAGATATATGTGTCTCGAATTTTTAACCAACAAAAATATTATTAATAAAAAAAATTATAAAAATTATAAAATTAATATTATAATATAACTCATTTGAAAATTCTCGAGGTTGATAGCTACTGCCATTGACCATTTAGAAAATATAATAGCTTATTCAGTAGATGATTTTCTTCGGTTCTTTGCAAAAACTATGACGACCAAATTGATGCAAGCTTGACATTTCAAGATATTTTATTAATCTTAACTGCTTACAAAACTTCACATTGATTTATGCAAGCTTGACATTTCAAGATAAGATCTCGATTATAAGTCACGACAAATCTGCTGTCTCTTTGCTTGTGTTGAGAATATCCTTCTTCGTCAAAAGTTGTTTGTTCATTGAATTTCTTAGGGAAATGTCTTGTGCATTTGCTATCCTTCATATGTGGAGAATTTTGATTGGTGACACCACATGGACCAAGAATCATAAATTTTGTTACAACTTGATGTGGTATATATAGGATCCACAGCTTTATTAGGAATTTCAACTAAAATGAGATTGGCAATAGCAATAGTAGTGTTACACTTGTCATCACGATGGAAGAATAATAATATATGTGCATAAGACAGTCCACGCTTTTGAAATTCAATAATGCATAAAGCTGCATTGATAATAAAATAAATAAATAATGTAGTTATATATGTTAAATCTATAACCATAAAATAAATATTTAAAATGTTGTGTGTGTGTGTAAAATGAATACATAATAACTTATTGTAAAAGTACCAAAGAATTTATTATATTTATTTTTCTCTTCACATAACAATTATGTCACATTAAAAAATCTATATATTGGTATCAATCAAAGTTATTCTTACATCATTAAAATTTGAGAAAAATATTCTCTCATCCCTTATATTTTATTACATAGTTTTCCTTTTAATTTTTAAAATATACATAGACCTCTACTAAAATTTAAAAATTCCCTATAACTAAACTCATTTAGAATATTTTATTATTTATTATATTATTTTACTGTTTACTTATATTTTTTATAAAAACGCCCTAATACAATTTTATAGTATTATATTTTTATTTCTTTCTATTAAAAAAAATACAAGTGACATTAAAATTTAGGGGTTTTGAGTTTTGAGTTTTTGAGACTTTAAAATTTAGGATTTTTTTTTGAAATTTTAAAATTTATAATCTTAGAGTTTGGAGTTTGAAATTTTAGTATTTAGGATTTGTAGTTTTGGTTTTGTAGTTTGATATTTTAGAATTTGAAATTTATTATTTAAGATTATGAAATTTTAGCATTTGGATTTTTTTTTTTTTTTGAGTTTACTATTTTGAATTTTATGAGTTTGATATTTAAGATTTAAAATTTGAGAATTTATAATTTATAAATTGAAACTTTAAAGTTTAGATTTTGTGGTCTAAGGTGTTGTGTTTTGGTGTGTTGAGATTTTAAAATTTAGAGCCTTGAACTTTAAATTTTAAAATTTTAAAAATTAAATTTTGGAATCTCGTTCTCTCAGAGTTTGAAATTTTAAATTTTAAAATTTGAAATTTAAAGTTAAATTTAATTAGCTAACATCATTCACAATTTATTTGAATAAATTTTTAGAATATTCTATATTTCTCATAAAGCATTTATTTTTGGCTATTCTAAATTAAAGTCTAGAATATGGGCATTATTCTAACGTAAAATGAGCATTTAGTTTTAGTTTCCTAAGGTATACAATTCTCATAGAGCACTTGTTTTTTAAACCCAACCAGTAATGGCCTTTTCCCATTCCCTTCTCTTCTGTTCAAGCCCAAACTGCCTTGCTTGAAATTGAATGCCACTTTAACCGAAATTTATATACATACATATAACTATATACAATCGAATAAGAGTTCCAAAATGTCAAAATTTAAAAGATAAGAAGAAAAATAAAATAAACACCTGGACACTTTTCATTGCGCATCACCTCACATTTGTCAACTTTTTTGGGGACAATTATAGATAAAAAAAAATTATAATTTATTATCAATAGATAATTTTTAAATAATGATAAATAATAAAAATATTATTTTTTAAAATTATTTATATTATATATTACAATTTAAATGTTATTTAATAAATAAAAAATTATCTATCATCAATAAAATAAATATTAACTCTTGCACATAAAATATAACGACAACTTAACATAAAGTAGTAATAGGCTATGTTTAGCAAAAATAGCTGATAAGTTAGCTGAAAGCTAAAAAATTAGCTGAAAGCTGAAAAGCTAATTTTTAGCTGAAAATTGTTAGCTGATAGCTGAAAGCTGTTAAGCTAATTTATTGAATTAGAAGTGTTTGGTAAAATTAACTATTGAATTAGCTGATAAGTGTAAAATGACATAAAAGTACATACTTATATAAAATTTATTATTTTTTATTAGTAATTATATTTCATTATGTAATCTCAAAAAATACAAGAATATAATTTGTTAGTTTTAATTTTTTTTTCTCTTTTACTCTGTGATTATTTTTTATCAGTATTCTAAGAATATAAACTCACCTAGTTTTGGAAAGTGTCGCTTGATTAGTAGAAGAAAAGTACACACAAAAAACTTGAAGATCAATAAATTGCGTCAAGGGTCATGAGTATAATAGTGTTGAAATTTGAATAAAATAACAAGGATAAAAAAAGAATAAAATTATAAAAGATATAAGCTACTCAAAGTAGCGTATGATAAAACGCTATAAGCTACCTAAATAAGCTCGTTTACCAAACACCTCTAATTTGGTCAAATAAGCTTATAAGCTAACTTATAGCGTATTTGACTAACTTATAAACTTGTTTGACCAAATTAGAGGTGTTTGGTAAACGAACTTATTTAGGTAGCTTATAGCGTTTTATCATACGCTACTTTGAGTAGCTTATAGCTATTAGCTTATAACTTTTATAATTTTATTCCTTTTTTATCCTTGTTATTTTATTGAAATTCCAACACTATTATACTCATGACCTTTGACACAATTTATTGATTTTCAAGTTTTTTGCGTGCACTTTTTTTTTACTAATCAAGCGACACTTCTCAAAAGTGGGTGAGTTTATATTTTTAGAATACTGATAAAAAATAATCACAGAGTAAAAGAGAAAAAAAATTAAAACTAACAAATTATATTCTTATATTTTTTGGAATTACATAATGAAATATAATTACTAACAAAAAATGATAAATTTTATATAAATATGTACTTTTATGTCATTTTACACTTTTCAGCTAATTCAATAGTTAATTTTATCAAACACTTTTAATTCAATAAATTAATTTAACAGCTTTCAGCTATCAGCTAATAGCTTTCAGCTAAAAATTAGCTTTTCAGTTTTCAGCTAACTTATCAACTATTTTTACCAAACATAGTCATAGTAGCATTCTCCAACTTATCAACCTTGCTAAAAAGACAGTGCATAATTTTATATTTTATCATAGCATCATTTTATCCATAAAATCACTTCAATTAGTGTCGCATGAGGAGATGAACTCTTTCAGTACTCCAATCAATCGCAGAGCTTTCGATGGCTCACCTAGCTCTACCCCATGACAACCCCCTTCCTCAAAATCACTAACCACTTTCACCCCCTTTTCCTCCATTAATTTCACCAGTTCTTTCTCTCGGTCCACCAGCGGGTCCCCCTCATTCCCACTCATCAATACCCTCCACCCCACCTCTCTTATCTTCTCTAATTTACTACCACCATCCCCTACCGTCGGATTGCAATACTCATGATCACGGTTCGCTTCAGGTGGCAACGCCAGCTCCCACAATAAGTCATTTACACACAGTGGAAGAACTGCGTCATTCGCTAGCCTCACTTCTCACTCGGTCCTCTCGGTTCCACCGAAAAAGGCTTGACGCAATATCAACCCTCTGATTTTCAGCGGCTCAAGATGATCAACTTCCCCAGCTGCACGTAGACCCGCATGGTAGGCGATGGTAGCCCCTGCACTATTCCCCATCACATAACAATTGGAATAGTCAGCGTGTTGTGTCAACCATTCATCTTGGCTGGCTTTGATCAAGTGCAACGCTTCCATAGCATCGTCATAAGCCGCTGGCAAGCGGTGCTCCGGAGCAAGGCGGTACTCAACGGATGCGACCATGGCTTCCATGCCGTTTGCCATGCTTACACAGAAGTCATGAAATATGGTGGAAGCAGCACTTGTCACGACGAAGCCACTTCCATGGAAGAAAACGATGAGAGGCAACTTGAGGTTGGTAAAGGCTTTGCGGGGTAGGAATAGTCGAACCCAGGTGTTGTTTGCTTGGTTAACGGTGAGATCCTTGGTGAGCACAGAGACGGGAAGGTTTGGATCGGATGTTGGGGAGGTGCGTGGAGGTTCATTCAGGCGAGTGAACGTTCCATCGGGGTTGCGGACGATTTGGAGGAATTGGTAGGGATCCATGGATTGAGATTCTGAGATGGACATGGTAGAGTATGGAGTTGGGGTTTGCTCTGTTGAGATGAAGATGAAGTCTAAGTAGGTTTGGTTTTATACTTGAATTCTAGTTTTATACTTCAATTATTCAAGATGGGCGGCTACACTATTGAGGAAAATGTATTAACAGACCACAAAAGCAAGATCCTATTTGAAAATTCTTGAGGTTGATATCTACAGCCATTGACCAGTTAGAAAATATAATAGCTTATTCAGTAGATGATTATCTTCGGTTATTTGCAAAAACTAAGTATTTAATTAAATTAAGGTGTCGCGTAAAATTATTGGCATAGACAGATAAGTTAAACAATTAGAGCTGGCACACAATCAAGGATATGATCCTCTGCTGCGTGGTCAAAACGCAGCCTTTTGTTGCGTTTTGGTTTTTTTATATTTTTATTTATTTATTTTAATTAAATTAAATTACGAAAATTATTTTTAAATTTATTTTAATAAACTTATTTTAAAAAAATCTTACTTAAAGAATTAATTTTCTTTAAAAATATTTCTATCTTAATTTTATAAATAAAATTTAATAAATTTATTTAACTAATTAAAATAAGAATTTATTTAAATTATATTTTTATTTAAATTATATAAATTCTTAATTATAGTATATAAAAAAATATATTCAACAGTTGTTTGTCGCATTTTAATTTTTTTCTTTATTTTATTATTTTTAATTTATTTTAATAATATTAAATTTATTTTAATTAAATTAAATCACTAAAATTAAATTATATTATATTTTTATTAATTAAAATTATGATTTAACTAAACTATATCTTAACATCAACTATATAATTATAATAGATAAAAAAATGTGTTAAATATTTATTAATAAAGTAAATTTAAAAATATTTCTTTTAAAATAATTTAATATTTAAAAAATTAAATTGATAAATTTAAATTTTAAAAATTAAATTAAAATTGTGTATGTCTTTAAAAAATCAAAAGAATTATTTATTTTAAAACAAAAAAAATTATTGTTATTTTATGTAAAATTTTTAAAAAATTAAAATTAAAAATAATTAAATTAAAACACATTTTTTAAATATCAAAATAAAAATTAGCTCTTTTATTTTAAAAATTTTAAAAATTTTGATAATTTAATTTAATTAAAATAAATATATTGTTATTGAAATAAATTTAAAAAAAATTAAAAATCAAAACGCAGCAAAAAATAGCGTTTTGAACGCGTAGCATCCTCTGCTGCGCCTTTATCTATTTCCACAAATCAACACTCGGAAAATTTGGTAAAATCACCTTGAAGCACCCAAGATGCAAATAATCCTTCATAGTATTTACATCTTGTTAATGCAGAATCTGATGAAATTAAGGGATAATCTGGGCTTATTGTTCCCATTGCCATTAAACAGACATATGACAGTCTCTCTTTTTTATATATAAATTTTAAAAAGAATAATTTAATATACTATTTATAAATAATTTTTTTTTATCTATTATCAATATTTCATAATAGACTAAATAACAATTCAACTTTAAATTAATACACCAAATACTTAGTCTTAAAACAGAGGACAAGTAGAATTAGACCGAGAAGTGGCGAAGTTCATTCTAATTAAAAATAGAACCTGACAAACACAAGGCACACTAAACAACCAATTAAGAGTTTAAAACCATTGTTAAATTCCATTTTCCGAAGCACGTAATAAGGAACCAACGAAACTCCTGATCATCCCAAAGAGTTGTTTCTGTTTCAAAGGATCCCGAATCTCAACCCCATGATTATAGCCTGCATCAAAACTACTCTCCACTTCTACACCCTTTTCCTTCATCCATTTCACTAGTTCCCTCTGACGGTCCACCAATGGATCCCCGTCACACCCCGACACCAACACCCTCCACCCAACTCCTCCGATCTTCTCCATCATTTTACCAGCTTCTCTAGCCACTGTTGGATTGCAATACTCGTGGTCGCGGTCAACTCCGATCGGCAACGACAACTCCCACATCAAGTCACTCACACACGGTGGCAGCACTGAATCGTTCACGAGCCTCAATTCCGACCCACACCTCTTGCTTCCACCCAAAAATGGTTGCACCAATATCAACCCTCTGATTTTCAGTGGTTGAAGATGTTCCACTTCCGCAGCTGCGCGTAGACCCGCGTGGTATGCGATATTCGCCCCTGAACTGCTACCCATCAGGTAACAAGACGAATAATCAGCGTATTGTCCGAGCCAATTATCGTCGCGATTGGTTTTGATCCAGTGCAATGCTTGCATAGCATCGTCGTAAGCCGCCGGCAGCCGGTGTTCTGGAGCAAGACGATATTCTATGGATGCGACGACGGCTTGGACGTCGTTCGCCATGTTTGTGCAGAAATCATGAAAAATTGATGAGGCTGCACTAAATAGGATGAAGCTGCCTCCATGGAAGTACAAAATCAGGGGTAGTTTGTTGTTGCCGGAAGAGGAGCAATTATCCAGTGCTTTCCGGGGTAGGAAGATTCGAATGAAAGTGTCAAATGGTTGGGTGATGATGATATCTTTGGTGAGAACAGAGACGGGAAGGTTAGGATCTGAAGAGGGTGAGATGAGTGTGTCTACCCGCAAGCGAGTGATGGTGCCATCTTGGTTGGGAACGATCCGAAGGTGCTTGTACGGATCGACAGTTTGAGTGGCTATGCCTGTTTGGTCTTCCATAGTAGACTTGGCAGTTTCACCGTCGAGGATCCTCTGCTAAAAATCAAGTGGTCCATTAGGCTCTGTTTTTTATCGGTGAAACACTTGCAAAGAAAGTTCACTTTTGAAAAAAAAAAAAAGTAGTTTAATTATTTTAAAAAAGGTTTAATTTCTCATTTTTCTTGTTAAGGTGGTTGATTATAAAATATTTTATTTATAAAAAAGTTACATACAATTTAAAAAATGATATCCATAACAAAATTTAAAAAGCATATTTAATTATTGCTTTATTTTTTTAAATAATTTATTGTATTATTATTTAAATTTTACTTTTATATTTGATTTATTAAAATATTTTAAAAAATATAACTACTTTTTAAAAGATATCTTTAAAAACAAAGGACATATTTATTTTTTTTATTTTAAAAAGAATTTTTTATTTTTAGTTATTTTTAATTTAAAAAAATTAGTAATTTACAAAATTTAGAAAAAAAATTAGTTTTTGACAGTTTAAATTAATTTTTTACATAATAAATTGAAATTCTATTTTCGATTAAAACTTTTTTTTAATCAGGTTAAACAGGCTGTTATTTTAAAATATATTAATATTTTATTATTTTAAATATTAATTAAATTATTTTTTTTTACTTTTCTTGCGCATCCCTTGTGACTTTTTGGGGCTCCGCCCTTCATTTGATAGTATAGACTCACGACACGTTATCAACTTTGACCGTTGAATTTTAATAAAAAATTGTAGTTTCCTCGGACTTTCAATTTTTTTTAATCGTGCAGTACTCAATTGTCAAGCCGTGCACTTTTAACAAAATGATACTCTTTAAAATTATTTAAGTGAGTTTTATAATATTATATTATTATTATTTTTTAAAATAATTTTATATTTTAATAGTATAATTTTTAAAAGTTCATTAAATAAATTTTATAGATTATCTTATGTTTTAATATTTTATTTATTTTTATTTTTATTTTTATTTTTATTTTTATTTAAAATATTAATTCATTTATATTTTAATTTTAAAACAATAAATACATAAAAAATTTAAAACATATTAAAAATAATACAAATTTATTTTAAGTAATATTTTTTATAATAATAATTAAAAATAATAAAAAATACATAACATGATATAATTAAAAAAAAATTAATTTTAATTATTCTCACGTTCGAAACGCTCTCAAATATGCTCCACCAAATTTTTTTGTAACTGACGATGAATTTGTCTTTGTCGAACAAGTGCTCTCCTTTGTAAGTATATTCTAAAATCGGGATGAGGACCATTAGATATTTCAGGTGTTAAGATGTCATTATCTAGATAATCATAAGAGTAATCAAAATTACCACTATATGTGTATCGTTCGTCTTCAACGATCATGTTATGCAATATGATGCATGCATGTATTATATACTTGAGTATATCTATATGCCAAACACGAACCGACCCATGTATAATTGAAAAATCGAGCTTTGAGCACTCCAAATGCTCGCTCCACATCCTTTCTTGCTACTTCTTGATGTTAAGCGAACAATTTTTCTCTTTTCTCTTTGCGGCATTAGGATGCTCTTGATAAATGTTGTCCACTCTAAATAAATGTCATCTATTAAATAATACCCCATGTTATACTGAGTTCTATTCACTGTATAATGCACGTTGGGAGTTTGTCTATTAAAAATATCATTAAACACAATAAATTTGTTTAACACTGTTGTTGTTTTTATTAAAACTCGCAAGCGCACGAATCTATTGGAGTATAGATTTAGTGGTATGCAAGATCGATCCCACGAGGATTGCCAATTGAGAAAATTTAATTCAGGTCCAAAATAAATATTTCTAACCTAGTTGCCATAATGTTTGTTTTGCGAGAAGAGTATTGAACAGAGCTTGTAAAGATCTAAAATACTGAAATTAAATATGAATGTATTCAAAGTAAGAAACATGCTAAGGTTAGAGGATTCACTCTTGGTACATCAAATAATAATAAATTTTAACTCTTTTATTACTCAAATGGAATCTTCACGTAAATGAAGTTCCATTCGGAAGATATTACATTAAACGCGCTTTGGTTTATAGATGAAGTGTATTTGCCTTCTTTTATTGCATTATTAATAGTAAATAAATTTTGTAAAATGGATTCAAGTATACATCGTGCCAATCATATTGTCTACAATAAATCAAGAATGATTCAAGTATTTATTGTGCCAACGATTGTCTACAATGTATCAAGATTTGCACTTTACAAAATTTAAAATAAAAATATACAAAAAAAGTCAATAATAATAATATAAAGTAGACGGTAAAACCATACATTGAGAAAAGAAATAACAAGAAAATAAATAACAGAGGGGCAATAAAACCATCCTCTAAGAAAGTAAATAACAAGAAAATAAATAATAAAAGTACTGAAAATAAATAACAGAGGGGCAATAAAACCATCCTCTAAGAAAATAAATAACAAGAAAGTAAATAATAAAAGTGCTGAAAATAAATAACAGAGGGACAACAAAGCCATCATCTAAAAAAGTAAATAACAAGAAAGTAAATAATAAAAGTGCAGAAAATAAATAACAGAGAGGCGACAGAGCCGTCCTCTCAGAAGAAAAATAATAAGAAAATAATAACATAAAAAATAAATAACAGAGGGGCAACAAAGCCATCCTCTAAAAAAAGTAAATAACAAGAAAGTAAATAATAAAAGTGCAGAAAATAAATAACAGAGGGGTAACAAAGCCATCCTCTAAGAAAGTAAATAACAAAAAAGTAAATAAGAAGATAAATACAACATCAAGTATAAACATTAAAATTAAGAGTTAGATAAATCATTATTTTTATACCAAGAGTTTCACCCTTTCACCTTAGCATTAGGAGATTAGTTCTCCATAATCAAGATAAGAAAACAAAATGAAAGATGAAGAAGCATGATAAAACTTATGAAAGAAAGTAAAGATACAAAATGTATAAAGAGAGAAAAGGATTACAAACACTTAGAAATTCCATAAAGATTCCCCAAGCTCCCTCTTCAGCCTTTCTCCTCCCCCTTTAGCTCACAATATGTCTCTATTTATAGACAAAATAAGGGAAGTAGATGACAAAAATGGTGGGTAGCAAATTGCACTAAAGTTGACAATAGTGTTCCATTATCTGCCCCGAAAGTCATCGTGATATATCTCCTTGATAGCCACCGAATCTGCTCATCCAATCAACATAAGAGTTGTAGATATTTTCATTATCTTTTCATCCATATAAGGTAGACAAAAATTTGCCACGTATTTTGTGATTTATGGCCGAAACACTATAGCAAGGTCAGGCTGGACTGCAATAGTAAACATGTTCGGTTATAGCCCAATTTTGGCCCTTTTAGTGTCCGAGTTTGCTGACCACTTGAACATCAAAGTTATATCAAATTATATCTTCTATTCACCTACAAAATTTTGTGTCCATTAGATATGTATTTGTTGAAATATGGCCCAAAAACTACAGTAAGGTTGGACTGGACTGCAACAGTAAACATGTTCTGTTTTAGCCCAATTTCGGCCCTTTGGATATCTGAATTTGCTGATCACATAAACATGAAAGTTGTTTAAAATTATGTCAGCTATTCATCTACCAAATTTCGTACATAATATATACGTATTTTCTGAGATACGGCCAAAATACTGTAGTAAGATCAAGTTGAAAAGCAAGCAGCAAACAAATTTTTAACATTGAGTGTTTTGCCTTGAATCTTTATGTTTCGATTCTTTTAAAAATGTGGTCATAAATCAAGATTGAATTGATGCATATATCCATTAGGATGCATCTCAAGAGACAAAAAGATAATGCTCCTTCCTCTGCCATCCTTAATGAATTTATTTTGTCTGCTTGATTTATAGATATCATTTCTAAAGAATCACAATTTAGCTTTGATTCCTCCAATTGAGTCAATTTCCTATTCTTCTCTTCATCTATAAGAATACACAAAACTAAAGACAAATAAGGGATATAAATGCTTAATTAAGGCAAAAAGATAAGATAAAAATATTTAATTTATGAGTACAAAACTCATTCATCAAATACCCCCAAACTTAATCTTTTTCTTGTCCTCAAGCAAAACACACAAACATCAAAATTCAAAAGATGAGTGAGTGATGAGTTGTTTTTGGCTTACTAAACATTCCTCAAGGATTTAAAATGTGCAACCAAGGAAAATATCAGAATTCCCAAAGTTATGTAAAACTTTAATTCAAATGCAACATATAATTTACTATTGAATCCCAAGTGTGTGTGTGATAATCTTATGACATTGGACTTTTTGCATTCAAATAAATTTACATAATCAAATTTTTAAAACAGATCTCCAGAGTTTTACATTTGAAACTCCATAAGCTTATTTTTCATGTCACTCTCCACTAATGTAGACTAATCCTAAAATTTAAGATCATTAGGACTTCCATTAGGCTTGTAATGTATGGCATAGGTTAAAGGTGGATAAAAAGATATGAAAGCTCAATTCACTCTATAACATACATGATCATTTAAGTCCTTCCAAATATTTTTGATATTATCATATGAATTTTACCTCCAACCTTATCCTCATCCTTATGTTATATGCTCATAATACTCTCTTCTTTTTTTTTCTTTTTTTTTTCTTTTGAAAAGTACCCCCAAACTTATTTCTTTAGGAGGTTCTATATATATATATATATATTTTAACTTCTTCCATTCACCCATGAACCGTAGCTTTTCAAATGATCATTCCTGTGAGTGAAAGGTAAAAGTTAGAAATATTTTTATTCAAAGGCTAGATAATAATATAGGTGTACAAGAAAGGATAAATATAGGCTCAAAATGGGTTACTAGGGATGGCATAATGTGTAGGTTGGTTTGAAAGGCTCAAACGATTCCAACAATGCCTAATTCATTTCTTAAATAGAGAGTAGTCTAGAATTTCATTTCAAGTGACAATCAAATAAGTTCTAGAGTTTCATAAGATCACTTAGCATATTTGAATTATATAAATCTTTTCTGAATAAACAATCAATCAAATGTAAAAGATTAAGTGTTCAGGATTTTAGGATTCTCAAGTAAAATATAAGTTACAATTGAGTTTAGGTTCACACATAACACTCAAAACTCATCTATTTTCCTAAGGTTACAAACACTTTAAATTATTTTCATCATTGGTGCTAGTTTTGCCTATTCCCAAATCATCACTCAATTTTTTTTTTTAAATCTAGGTGCTAGAACCTATACAGAGATAGGAGGCTAGACACCCACTCCTCTTTTTTTTTGTGAAGAAAGAAGAAGGACAAGCACATAACAAACAACAAAAATTGAAAGTGATATTACCTGGAAGGAAATCTAGGAAAAGATAAACCTGCAGTAAACTAACCAGAAAAGAAAAATTTATTCAATCAAATAAAAGGTGTTACAGATGAAGATCCAAATCCAATTTGCACTTTTTGCGGTTGTCTGTTGTCCAATCTATTTGAGCTGTAGCTTGATCAGGAATATGAACATATGCTTGTAATGCATCAATCAATTCATCAGCATTCGAAGCCGAGATAAGAATCCGTCGTGCTGAGTGTGAGATAAACTTTTGTTATACAGCTTGATCAAGAAAAGACAACAAACCATCAAAGAAATTGTTAACATTCAACAGACCTATGGGTTTATGGTGGAGATTCAACTGTGCCCAGGAAACTATTTGAAAAATTTCCTCCAAAGTACCAAAACCACCTGGTAAGGCAATGAAAGCATCAGCATTGCTCATCATTCTAGCAATGCGTTCATGCATAGAGGCTACCCTAAATTCTTCTCCAATTGTTTTTCCAATGATGTTTGATACAGCTAGAGCTGTAGGAATAATACCAAGAACTTGGCATCCTCCTACATGTGCAGCTGTAGACACACACCCCATTAACCCATGACTACCTCCACCATAGACTAAATGAATTTTTCTCCTGGCCAGTACAATACCCAAATTTTGTGCTGCTTTAACATACTCTCCATCTTTTCCAGGACTGGAACCACAAAAGACACAAATATTTCGAAATTGACGAAATGTGATTCCTTCCATACCTGCAATCACCTTAACTTTGAGTATGAAGATAAAGATAATAATATGTGAATTTATAGAACTCAGATAAAAGCATACTTACAGCAGCTATGCGAATAAGACGGTGGCATAATTACAATAGCCATGTGAGTAGGCCGATGGATGACAGCTAAATTAAAGATGAAAAATTCAAAAATAACGGCACGCATGCGTATGTACAGTAGTTGTGATTGTGGCTCACATCTTCCTCTGGTTTTACGTCCAGTAACGGCTTAAACGCCCTCTAAGGGTCGAGGATATGCTTCCCATCCAATTTTCTTATAAATTGGCAAACAGGGTCTTTTAATGTCAGATTCCCAAGATTGTATCGTTTTTGTTCTTTTTTAAAATGGGGCCATAAACCAACAATTCCGATTTGCACAGATCCACTAGGATGCGTCTCAAGAGACGTTGGATGAAACTCATCATCCAATGACTCCTTACTCAAGCCATCTTTAATGAATTTGATTTTATCTTCTCGATTTACATGAACCCATCCCAAAGAATGACAATGTGTGTTACAAGTTTCACGTCCACATTTATGGCAGACACCCATTCTTTTAGCTCTACGCTTTTTAACAAAACTGCTTTTTCCTAAACCAGGCATGTAAGAGATGTAACCATTTGCAGACTCACCTGCTAATCATACCTTAACTTCAATTAGCCAACGAATATCAGCAGGTATTCCCATTATCATCATCAACCTTAATCTTTCAACCCGTGCTTTATAAATTTTCAACAATGCATTGGGTGGAAGAGAAGGAAAATGATTTTTCAAGTTTGCAAGTATGTCTTCCATTCTTAATTCAAATTTTTTTTTTTTGAAGAAAGTTCAAAATCAACAAAACCAAGAAAAAAGAAAAAAAAATAGCAATTGAAAAGAAAATATTAATGAGGGAACAAATTAATGCAAACTAATAAAAAAAATCTTACCTAAATAGCGTGCGTAGCAATTAAAGGAAGCAAATCAATCCTGGTAGACAGGATCACGCAGAAGTGTCTCCTCTACCTCTGGGTTGCGTAATTCCAAAAATAATTTCAATCTTTGACCATTGACTTTAAATACATCACCATTTTTGGGATTTTCAATCTCTACTGCACCATGTGGATAAACAGTACGAACAATGAATGGTCCTGACCACCGATAACGCAATTTTCCTGGAAATAAATGCAAACAAGAGTTATATAGAAGAACTTTTTGACCTACATTAAATGATTTTCTTAAAATATTTTTGTCATGAAAAATTTTCATTCGATCCTTGTACAATTTTGCATTCTCATATGCATCATTCCTTATTTCTTCCAGTTCATTGAGTTGAAGCTTCCTGTGGGAACCTGCTTTGTCAAGAGCAAAGTTAAATTGTTTGATGGCCCAATAAGCTTTATGTTCTAACTCAACAGGTAAATGACAAGCCTTACCATACACAAGTCGGTAAGGAGACATTCCAATAGGGGTTTTAAAAGCAGTACGATAAGCCCATAAAGCATCAGAAAGTTTCAAAGACCAATCTTTTCTACTTGGGTTAATCGTTTTTTCCAAAATATTTTTAATTTTCCTATTTGAAATCTCAACTTGACCACTAGTCTGAGGGTGGTATGGGGTAGCAACTTTGTGTGTAATGCCATATTTTCTCATTAACTGCTCAAAATGCTTATTACAAAAATGTTTTCCCCCATCACTAATGATAGCCCGTGGTGTGCCAAACCTCGAAAAGATGTTTTCTTTCAAAAATTTTACCACAATCTTATGATCATTTGCTTTACATGCAAGAGCCTCTACCCATTTTGACACATAATCCACAGCAGCAAAGATGTATAAATTACCAAAAGAATTAGGAAAAGGACCCATGAAATCAACTCCCCAGACATCAAATATCTCAACAACAAGAATGGGAGTTAAAGGCATCATATTCCTCCGTGAAATACTGCCTAATTTTTGACAACGCTCACAAGAACTACAATACAAATGGGCATCTTTGAACAATGATGGCCAGTAAAAGCCACATTGTAAGACTTTTGCAGCAGTTTTTTTAGCACTAAAATGACCTCCACAAGCATGATCATGACAAAAAGAAATAACACTAAATTGCTCACTCTCAGGAACACATCTCCGAATGATTTGATCAGGACAATACTTAAACAAGTATGGATCTTCCCAAAAGAATTTCTTTACTTCTGTTAAAAATTTTACCCGATCTTGCTTACTCCAATGTGTAGGTATTTGACCTGTGGCAAGATAATTAGCAATGTCAGCAAACCAGGGTAACTGAGAAATAGACATGAGTTGCTCATCTGGAAATGAGTCTCCGATAAACAAGTTATTATCACCCGATTCAACCATCAGTCTAGACAAGTGATCAGCCACAACATTTTCAGATCCTTTCTTATCCCGAATTTCTAAATCAAATTCTTGCAACAAAAGTATCCATCTTATCAAACGCGCTTTAGCATCCTTCTTAGAAAGAAGATACTTAAGTGCAGCATGATCTGAAAAAACTACAATTTTAGATCCTAATAAATAAGGTCTAAATTTGTCTAATGCAAATACCACAGCTAGTAACTCTTTTTCTGTTGTAGAATAATTCAATTGAGCATCATTAAGAGTTTTACTAGCATAGTATATCACATAAGGAAACTTTTCTAAACGTTGACCCAAAACAGCTCTAATTGCATAATCAGAGGCATCACACATGATTTCAAATGGAAGATTCCAATTGGGTGGTCTAATGATGGGTGCAGAAGTAAGAAGGGATTTGAGCTTCTCAAAAGCTTGAAAGCATTTTTCATCAAATATAAAAGGTGCATCTTTGGTAAGTAAATTACACAAAGGTTTGGAGATTTTGCTGAAATCTTTGATGAATCTGCGATAAAACCCTGCATGGCCTAAAAAAGAACGTACCTCTTTCACTGTCCGAGGAGGTGGAAGACTGGAAATCAATTCAATTTTGGCTTTATCTACCTCAATCCCTTGATTTGACACAATATGTCCCAAAACAATTCCTTTTTTAACCATGAAATGACATTTTTCCCAATTCAAAACAAGGTTTTTTTCCTTACACCTAATTAAGACCAATCTTAAATGGTGTAAGCATTCCTCAAAACTAGACCCATGCACAGAAAAATCATCCATGAATACTTTCAGAAATCGCTCTACCATGTCAGAAAATATGCTTATCATGCAACGCTGAAATGTAGCAGGTGCATTGCACAATCCAAATGGCATTCGACGATAGGCAAAAGTTCCGAAAGGACAAGTGAATGTAGTTTTTTCTTGATCTTCGGGTGCAATGGGAATTTGGTTGTAACCTGAATATTCATCAAGAAAACAATAATATGCATGTCCAGCCAACCTTTCTAGCATTTGATCTATAAAAGGAAGTGGAAAATGGTCTTTTCTTGTTACAACATTCAACTTACGATAGTCAATACAAACACGCCACCCAGTTTGTACTCTAGTGGGAATTAATTCATTATCCTCATTCTTGACTACAGTAATGCCAGACTTCTTAGGAACTACCTGAACAGGACTGACCCATGCACTATCAGAAATCGGGTAAATGACACCCACATCAAGAAGTTTAATCACTTCAGCTCTCACAACTTCTTTCATGTTTGGATTCAGACGTCTTTGTGGCTCTCTTGAGATTTTGACATTGTCCTCCAAATGTATCTTGTGCATGCAAATTGATGGACTAATACCTTTAATGTCTGCTATTGTCCACCCTATGGCTTCCCTATGCTCACTGAGGACTTTTATGAGTTCAACTTCATGTTTTCTATCTAGGTCTGATGCAATGATAACAGGTAAGGTCTCAGCAGGTCCTAGAAACACATATTTTAGAGAATCTGGCAAAGGTTTTAACTCTACCTGAGGTGGTTTCTCTATGGATGGTAATAGGACAGACCCAGAAGATGTAATTGTCTCTGTTTTAACTTTCCATTCATTGGTATCCATCAATGGAGTAGTCTCTAATAGGGAATTTATTTCGTTGATCAAACAGTCCTCATCTATGTCCATGTTGAAGTAAGCCAAACATTTTTCTAAAGGGTCATCATCAAAAGAACTCAAAAATGAATCATCAGTTATACTCTCAATCATGTTGACCTCACATAAATCACCAGCATCCACAGGTTGACGAGAGACATTAAAAATATTAATTTCCACAGTCATATTTCCAAAAGATAGATTCAAAATTCCATTTCGACAATTAATGATCGCATTGGATGTTGCAAGAAATGGTCTACCCAAAATGACTGGAATTTGTGTCTCTGTATTCTCAACAGGTTCAGTATCAAGAACAATGAAATCTACTGGAAAGTAGAATTTATCAACCTTAATGAGCACATCCTCTATGACACCTCTAGGAATTTTTGTGGACCTATCAGCTAACTGAAGGGTTACTGGTGTAGGTTTTAACTTTTCTAACCCAAGTTTTGCATACACAGAATACGGCAACAGATTCACACTTGCTCCTAGATCAAGTAAGGCTCGGTTAATCACATGGTCACCTATAACACAAGAAATTGTAGGACAACCGGGATCTTTGTACTTGACAGGAGTTTTTTGTTGAATTATGGAGCTCACTTGTTCAGTCAAAAATGCCTTTTTTGGAACATTAGTTTTCCTTTTCACCGTGCAAAGATCTTTCAAAAATTTTGAGTAAGCAGGTACTTGTTTGATAGCGTCAAGAAAACGGATGTTAATGCTTACTTGCTTAAACACCTCTAAAATGTCACTATATTGAGTACCTTTCTTATTTCTCTCAAGTCTTTGTGGGAATGGAGCTTTAGGGGCAAAAGGAATATGTTCACTTTCATTCTCACTTGAGTCATTAATTTGTGGTTCATGCTGACTCTGTTCTTTAGTTCCAGGCATGTGAACTTGATTATCAATCACTTTTCCAGATCTAAGGGTCGTTACAGACTTTACTTCTTCATTAGGATTTGTTGATGATCTTACTTCAAATTGACCCTTAGGATTAGGAATAGGTTGACTGGGAAATTTTCCTCTCTCTCTCTCTCCTACAGCATTGGCTATTTGACCCAATTGTGTTTCAAGCTTTGAAATAGATTGAGTGTGGGATTGTAAAGCTTGTTGAGTTGATTGAATGAATTGCTGTAGAGTATCTTCCAAAGAAGGTCTTCTTTGTTGTGATACTCCGAAAGGAGGAGCATATTGAGGAACTGGAGGATATGAGTTAGAAGGGGCAAATTGTTGCCCACCTTGATTCATTGAAGGTTGATTTTGCCTCAATGAAAAGTTTGGATGATTCCTCCAATTTGGATTATATGTAGGTGCAAAAGGGCTGTCTGATGATTTTCCATGAAATTGAAGAGAATTGACTTGCTCAGAGAATGCATCTTGGTAAGCTGGTATAGATGGACAAGATTGTGTAATGTGAGATGTACTAGAACATAAGGCACATGCCTCTATCCTAGTATTGGTAGAAGGGTTCAGAGTGTGCCTTAAAGTTAAAACTTCAACCTTTCTAGTCAGGCTAGCTAAGGCAATTCTCACATCTGTGTCATCACTCACCTCATAAATTCCTCCCTTTTTGTGTGTTTGAGACTTCTTATCCCTGGAATCTATGCAGTTCCAATGTTGAGAATTTTCAGATAAAGATCCTAAGGATTCCCAAGCTTCTCCCTCATTCAATTGTAAAAATCTCCCACCATGCATGCTTTGGATCATTTGACGGTTTGATGAAGTTAAACCATCATAGAAATATTTCACCAATCTCCAAATTTCAAAACCATGATGAGGACATTTTAAAAGAAGATCATTAAATCTTTCCCAACATTCGAAAAATTGTTCACCCTCTTTTTGGCAAAAATCAGAAATTTCTCTCCTAAGGGCATCAGTTTTAGACATGGGAAAAAATTTTGCCAGAAACTTATTTACCAATTGATTCCAACTAGTAATAGTTCCTGTAGAAAGGGAATTCAACCAGGCTTTAGCTTTATCTTTTAATGAGAATGGAAACATTCTAAGCCTAATTGACTTATCATTGAAATTTTGAAAGCGAAATGTTGAACAAATTTCAAGAAATTCCTTCACATGCATGTATGGATCTTCTCTTTCCAAACCATAAAATGATGGTAAAAGTTGAAGTATGGCTGGTTTGAGTTCAAAGTGAGTTGCAGTAGTTTGTGGCAAAACTATGCAAGATGGAGTATTGGCTATGACAGGTGAGAAGTACTCCATAAGAGTTTTCTCATGCACAACTTGTTCTTCCATTTTTGATGATGTCTCAACAAAGTCTAATGTTCTAATTTTTAAATCAAAGGGTGATCCTAAACTTTTCCTAACTAAACGCTGATCTTTATCACGTTTCCAAACACGCATAAACTAAAAGAAAAATTATAAACAAATATTTCTAATAGAATATAACACAATTACAAAAGAGAATAATTTACAACTTAGTAACATATATATACAATGTTAACTACAAGTAACAAAATGCAAATACAACAAAAACAATCACAAAATTTTGCAACAAAGAATTTTTTTTTTTTACAAAGAAAATTTTCTATACAAAAAATAAATATTCTAAATAATAACTAGTGGAAGAATTTTACTTACCTGGATCTAATTAGCTTTTCCGTCGGAATCCCCGGCAACGGCGCCAAAAACTTGTTGTTGTTTTTATTAAAACTCGCAAGCGCACGAATCTATTGGAGTATAGATTTAGTGGTATGCAAGATCGATCCCACGAGGATTGCCAATTGAGAAAATTTAATTCAGATTCAAAATAAATATTTCTAACCTAGTTGCCATAATGTTTGTTTTGCGAGAAGAGTATTGAACAGAGCTTGTAAAGATCTAAAATACTGAAATTAAATATGAATGTATTCAAAGTAAGAAACATGCTAAGGTTAGGGGATTCACTCTTGGTACATCAAATAATAATAAATTTTAACTCTTTTATTACTCAAATGGAATCCTCACGTAAATGAGGTTCCATTCGGAAGATATTACATTAAACACGCTTTGGTTTATAGATGAAGTGTATTTGCCTTCTTTTATTGCATTATTAATAGTAAATAAATTTTTGTAAAATGGATTCAAGTATACATCGTGCCAATCATATTGTTTACAATAAATCAAGAATGATTCAAGTATTTATTGTGCCAATCGTCTACAATGTATCAAAATTTGCACTTTACAAAATTTAAAATAAAAATATACAAACAAAGTCAATAATAATAATATAAAGTAGACGGTAAAACCATACATTGAGAAAAGAAATAACAAGAAAATAAATAACAGAGGGGCAATAAAACCATCCTCTAAGAAAGTAAATAACAAGAAAATAAATAATAAAAGTACTGAAAATAAATAACAGAGGGGCAATAAAACCATCCTCTAAGAAAATAAATAACAAGAAAGTAAATAATAAAAGTGCTGAAAATAAATAACAGAGGGACAACAAAGCCATCCTCTAAAAAAGTAAATAACAAGAAAGTAAATAATAAAAGTGCAGAAAATAAATAACAGAGAGGCGACAGAGCCGTCCTCTCAGAAGAAAAATAATAAGAAAATAATAACATAAAAAATAAATAACAGAGGGGCAACAAAGCCATCCTCTAAAAAAAGTAAATAACAAGAAAGTAAATAATAAAAGTGCAGAAAATAAATAACAGAGGGGCAACAAAGCCATCCTCTAAGAAAGTAAATAACAAAAAAGTAAATAAGAAGATAAATACAACATCAAGTATAAACATTAAAATTAAGAGTTAGATAAATTATTATTTTTATACCAAGAGTTTCACCCTTTCACCTTAGTATTAGGAGATTAGTTCTCCATAATCAAGATAAGAAAACAAAATGAAAGATGAAGAAGCATGATAAAACTTATGAAAGAAAGTAAAGATACAAAATGTATAAAGAGAGAAAAGGATTACAAACACTTAGAAATTCCACAAAGATTCCCCAAGCTCCCTCTTCAGCCTTTCTCCTCCCCCTTTAGCTCACAATATGTCTCTATTTATAGACAAAACAAGGGAAGTAGGTGACAAAAATGGTGGGTAGCAAATTGCACTAAAGTTGACAATAGTGTTCCATTATCTGCCCCGAAAGTCATCATGATATATCTCCTTGATAGCCACCGAATCTGCTCATCTAATCAACATAAGAGTTGTAGATATTTTCATTATCTTTCCATCCATATAAGGTAGACAAAAATTTGCCACGTATTTTGTGATTTATGGCCGAAACACTATAGCAAGGTCAGGCTGGACTGCAATAGTAAACATGTTTGGTTATAGCCCAATTTCGGCCCTTTTAGTGTCCGAGTTTGCTGACCACTTGAACATCAAAGTTGTATCAAATTATATCTTCTATTCACCTACAAAATTTTGTGTCCATTAGATATTTATTTGTTGAAATATGGCCCAAAAACTACAGTAAGGTTGGACTGGACTGCAACAGTAAACATGTTCTGTTTTAGCCCAATTTTGGCCCTTTGGATATCTGAATTTGCTGATCACATAAACATGAAAGTTGTTTGAAATTATGTTAGATATTCATCTACCAAATTTTGTACATAATATATACGTATTTGCTGAGATACGGCCAAAATACTGTAGTAAGATCAAGTTGAAAAGCAAGCAGCAAACAAATTTTTAACATTGAGTGTTTTGCCTTGAATCTTTATGTTTCGATTCTTTTAGAAATGTGGTCATAAATCAAGATTGAATTGATGCATATATCCATTAGGATGCGTCTCAAGAGACAAAAAGATAATGCTCCTTACTCTGCCATCCTTAATGAATTTATTTTGTCTGCTTGATTTATAGATATCATTTCTAAAGAATCACAATTTAGCTTTGATTCCTCCAATTGAGTCAATTTCCTATTCTTCTCTTCATCTATAAGAATACACAAAACTAAAGACAAATAAGGGATATAAATGCTTAATTAAGGCAAAAAGATAAGATAAAAATATTTAATTTATGAGTACAAAACTCATTCATCAAACACGTTGATGTCGTTATTTAAACCCGCAATGTCAAAAAAAATATGTCAAATCCACAAGTCTTGTGATGCCACTGCTTCAAGCATGATAGTGGGTTTTGCATGATCACCTCGACAAAACTGGCATTTCCACGCTATCGGATAATTTTTCTATTCTTAGTGCATACAATCAATGAAACCCAACATTCTTGGAAAAGTCATGTGTCTCCTCTATTTGCAATAAGCGTTCAATATCGTTGTTGTTAAACCTTCTTAGGTACTCAGACCCAAATACTTTATTCACACCTTGTACAAATCTCTCTAAACATTTTACTACAGTACTTTTGCCAATTCGTACATAGTCAACAGGCGATCCATATGCCAATATACGAATAGCGACAATGCATTTTTGCAAAGGTGAAAGACCCATTTTACCAGTTACATCAACCTTCTTTTGAAAATACTCGTCATGATTTTCAAGGGTTTCTACAATTTGAAAGAACACATGCCTTTGTATTTGGAACCTTCGTCGAAATTGAGCCTCTGTGTAAACTGAATTTTCAAAGAAGTAGTCAGCGAACAATCGGTTATGCCCTTCTTCACAATTTTAGTCTATAATCTTTCTTTTACGTGTACGTCTATTGGAGCTATCACCTTATTGTTGCCTTTGTCCCTTAAGTGTTGTTCTTATCCATTCTTCTTCAGAGTTGTTCATTAGTTCCGCTTCTATGAATTGCCACTCGAATATGTTGTAATTGCTTGATTGGTTTAAATCCATTTGATTGATAATTCAATAATGTAAGTGGAGCACAATTTAATAAGAAAATGAGAGAAGATTGAACAATTGAATGATGTAGAAAATTTTCTTATGTAAAGACTATATATAGAGTACAACATAACGGCTAATTTGAATAACGGCTAGTTTAACTAATATTATTAAATTACATATCAATTCTAATTAGGTTACAATATTATCTTAACTAATTTCATGTTATTATCTAATTTTAAAACAATAAATACGTAAAAAAAATTTAAAATATATTAAAAATATATAAATGATGTTACATAATGTTTGAGTTGATAACAATAATTAAAAATAATGAAAAATACATAACATGATATAATTAAAAGAAAATACATAATATTATCTTAACTAATTTCATATTTTTTCTCGTAATGTTACATAATATTTCGTAATCTTGTCGTTGTCTCTCTGTCATCTCAAATGTATCCTTAAAAAGGATTTTTTCAAGCATTTTCAACTCCTTCAACTTCAACTATTTCTCTTTTAACTTGTTTTCTTTCACCTTAATTCGTGTGAATTCTTTAATGACAGTCATTCTGTGATTATGTGCCTCTTGTATTACAGTAAAGTCGACATTGTCAGAAAAAGTTTCAGTTGGTTTCTCTTTGCTCTTATTTTTTGTTGCCTTTTTTCTTATAGACCGAACTATAGTAGATGAAGTTGGATCATATGTGCATTCAAATGGAGTCCCTAGGTTAGAAAATGATGAGTACATTCCAGAAGCAAAAATCTTTGTTCTTTTTGAAGAACCCTTACTTGATTCTGCTATCCATTTAGGTTTACCTTTCAGTAGTCGCCATGCATGTTCAAATTTAAACTGTTCGCCCTCATCTTGACAAAAAATAGTATATGCCTCAGCCATGATATCATTCTCTAAGCTTCCACTTTTTTTTCTATGAACAGCTTGTTTGTAGCACCCAATAAACTTTTGAACTGCATTATTCAATCGATGCTATCGAAATTTTAGTTGAACGAATTCCCTCTCTCGTAACCGACCGTGATAGTTGTTATAATTATATTTGATTCTGGACTAAAAACTATTTATTTTTTGGTCAACACCAACAACTGCATCCTTTAAAATGTTGAACCACGCTTGAATAAGAAGTGTATCTTCTTTCACTGTGAAATTGACTCGAAATTTTTTCTGACTTGCATTTCCTTCTCCTTCATTGAGCACAATATTTTTCAAACCAACTTAGGTGAAAAATTATGGAACTTGAGACTGGGACATGGACTCGACTGGTATTTCAGGTTCTTGATTAGTGGACTCTGCACCGCTAGTACCCATTGGAAAAGGTCTATAAAACATGGCGGGATTGGTTGATTGGAATGGAAACATACCAAATTGAAAATTTTCAGTATTTGGATTATTTTGTGGATTTGAAAAAAATAGAAGAATTTGAGAATTTTCACTATGGGAGGTTAATAATTTTGTATAAAATGTAAAAAAAAATTCAAATTAAATTGATTAGGATCCATTTATCAATACAAATAAAATTATAGATTGAAAAAAAAAAGACAAAGAGAATTGATAAGTTGAGGATTTGAATGTAAAATTTTTCAAGACTTTGCCACAATTTATAGGATAATGCATGCCAAATTCAACGGCTAATCAACGGTCATATGTTTTTTGCGATTTGCTTCTTCACTCAACAGTAATATTATGTGTGTATTCGCTCAACGGTAATATTATTTGCTTTTTTCCATTTGCAATTTTTTCAATGCAATAAAACTATTTTTTTTTATTATTTTAAAGCATTTTCTCCAATGCGCTGCATTTTTCTTTTTCCTCCAGACCATTCTCCTCTCTCAAAGCCTCCAAGCCGTTCTCCTCTCTCGAAGCCTCGCCATGTTCTTCCATCTTTCATTCCATCTTCGTTCTACATCTCATTCCTAGTCTCCAAATCAGCTTCGTTCAATCTTCTTTCATCTACCTTCTTCGATCTAGCTTCATTTCGTCCACCTTCTTCGATCCACTTTCGTCTTTCACCTTCTTCGATCCGGCTTTGTTTCGTCTTCGATCTTCGTTTCGTCCACCTTCGTCTTCCACCTTCTTCGATCCGGCTTCGTTTCGTCTCCAAATTAGCTTCCAAATCTTTCTATTTCCATCTTCGATCCAGCTTCCTTTCGTCATCTGTTCTGATTTTTTATTTCTATTTCCACCTTCGATTCGGCTTGGTTTCCTTGTTGATTTTGTTTTCGATTTTTGGTTTTTTTTTCTAGTTGTTTTATGGTTGAATTCATCTGTTTTCTGATTGATTTTTGATTTTTATTTTATATTATGTGGATTGATACAGAAGACAAGTTCTATGGATTGATACAAAATATAGAAAAGATTTCTAACGAATACCGGTCGATATTGAAAGAAATTGAGCCAATGATTTTTTATTATTATTTTTCTTCTTAAATATGGGAGTAAGCAACGTTGCTTCTACAAGCAATCGTAGTGACACCGTAGAGCACTCCAATGATTGTTTATAGGTAAGATGCGTTCTTTACTTGGTTTTGTAATTTAAGCACCCCCCATTGGAGATGGTCTAAGTATCTTGATGTAAACTTACACCCTAAACCACTGACTGCAGAGCTATTGAGGCCTGTGTGATCAGCAACCAAAAGGCGAGGAGCAACCAAGCGCGACACTCTATTAAAAGCATAGCTCAGACTATATACAAAACAATGAAAAAAAAATTTTGAGCTACCAACCAAAAATTTTAAAAAAATTGATTAAATTAAATTAATTTTTTAATTTAATTTTATAATTAAAATTAGACTAAACAGATTTAATTTTTTAAAATTTTTATAATCAATTTGATTTAGTTAAAATTTTTAAAATCGAATTATAAATAATTTTAAAAAAAATACTCTGTTTAAAAATTATTTTTAAAATAAATTTTTAAAATAAAAAAGAAATAATATAAAGTTTTTATTATTTTTTATTTTTAAAACAAAAAATATTATATTTTTAAAATAATTTTTAAATTTTTATTTTATAAAATAATTTTTTAAAATAAAAATAAAAATAAATAAGTTTAAAAAATTTTATGATAAAATAAATAAATGACAAAAAGAGGACAATTATTTATTAAAAATATTAAAATATAAGTTGTTCCATTCGCTGCCTAGAAGGCTAAAACTCCATGCTTATCCCCACCATGAAATTGCCGCTCCACTCGCAGACTTGCACACCTTTGTGCTCCAACAATCTCTCCATCTCTATCGCACGGTCTACGAGGGGGGCCCTGTCACACCCAAACACAATAATCTTCCACTTAAGTCGTCCGGTCTTGTCTAAAACCTTAGACCCACTCTCCATCGTCGGATTACAATTCTCGAGGTCACAGTCAACGCCCATCGGCAACGTAGCTCCCACAGAAGATCGGCAAGGGGCAGAGGTAAAACGGGGTCGTTGGCTAGCCTCTTCTCTAAAGCTGTTCTCTTCCTCCAACCGAAGAATTGGTTGGATCCTCGCTGGTTTAAGCTCATCCACTAGATAGTAGTTGGAATAATCAGCGACACGTGTCAAACAAACATTCCGGGAGGTTATGATCCAATGTAAGGCTTCCAATGTATCATCGTAAGCCGCAGGTACTGTAGTTGATTGAAACGACAACAGCTTGGCGCTGTTTGCCATGTTAACAAAAAACATGAAAATTAAGTCTAGGCTTCGCTGTTGAAGATGAAACCACCTCCGTGAGAAAAAGAAAAAAGAAGAAAGAAAAAAGGAGAAGTAGTTCCGAGGTATTAAATTTTATTTTGAAATATTAGTTTAATAATTTTAAAAATAAAAATATTTTAAAAATTTTGAAAAAATGAAATATTTTTTTAAAAATATTTTAAATGATTTTAAATAATATTTTTTTAATTTTAAATTTTTTTAATATAATATTAATGATATAAATATATAAAATTATGTTAAAATTAATTTAAAGTACTGTTTATAATTGAATAATAAGCAAAGTATGCTATTACAATAAAAATTTTGTCTCAAATTATAATAACATTCAATAACAACATCTCTCTTTCATTTATTACTCTATTTTTTTAATTTTTTTGTAGTCTTTATTTTTAAATTTTTTTTTTATGACTCTGACTTTTTGTGATCATGATTATATATATGATACTAAATTTTGTTTTAACATACTGTTTCAATAATTTTAAAAATTAAAATATTTTAAAATTTTTTAAAAATAAAATATTTTTTAAAAAATATTTTAAATAATTTTAAACAATATTTTTTTAATTTTAAAAAATTATAATATAATATTAATAGTATAAATATATAAAATTAGATAACATAATGTTAAATAATGATATTATTATTTAAATAATATTGATATAATTAATATTTATAAAATTTGACAACCATTGTTATTAAAATTACACTTTAATTTTTTATTAAATTTAAATGTAATTATCTATAGTTTATTATAAATATTGTTAATAAAATTTTAAATGAATAAATTGAGAGTGTATGGCTAAAATTATTTTATAATTTATGTTTTACAATAATTATATAATTAAAAAATAATATAAAATTAATTAAAAAGTTAAAAATATTTATATTTTATTATTTTTAAATATGTTACCTTTAAAAATAAAAATATAAAATAATAATTATATTAATACTATATTAATATTTTATTTAAAAAAGTATAAATATTTTTAATTAAAATAAATTTTTAAAGTGACGACATGAATTACCTTTGTAAACATGAAATAAATTGTATTTTTTTAAAAAAAATAATATAAATAATAAATAAATAAAACAGAAATAATAAATGGTGAATTTCGTTTTCATATTGCTATTTCGTCTCGGAAAGCGTCAAAACCGAAACATTTCAATTGTTTTCATCGAAACAACATTTAATTCTTTGGCTCTGTTAGAGAAAAGTAGACCTCACTTTTTCTTTTTTGTTTGGACAAATAAGTGGACCTCATTTTTTGGTTTTAATAAATAAACAGAGATTACATTTAATAAATATTATAAAAATTTTAGTAAGGTGCTATAATAATTTGCTAGATATCTTATAAAAAATTAAAAAAATTATTCAAAGAGAGGTAATCTACTCCTCAATTTTTTTAAAAATTAAAATTTTTATATTTTGTTGTTCTTTCAATTTTAAAAAATTATAAATTTTTGTTTCAGTTCGATTTTAAGAGTTCAATCAAATATTAAAAAATTTTAAAAAAAATTTAAACCTATTCAATTATGCCATTTGACTAGTTTAGAGAATCTACTAAAGACCCACCATCATTTAATCACATCTATTTCAAGCACAAAATATATTATTTAATTTAATTTAAGATTCCAAAATACTTGAATTTAAGCTGGACATAAATTATGGGTGATAAGAAATATTAAATAATATAATATTATAATATATAGTATATTAATTGGTTGGTTTAATTTAAATATTTTTAAATCAAAAATCGAAACAAATCAATCAATTTTTTAAATAAAAAATTAATTTAAATGATTTTTAATTAATTTTATTCAATTTTACTTCAATTTGATTGATTTTATTTGGTTCAAATAAGTTTTGTACACTCCTAAGGCTACGGTTGCCGCTTGGGTTGGAGGCCGGAGAGAGATGAGGAAACTAGGGCAGACTGATATCTAGTGGACCTCACATATGGAGAAGGCAAAGTGTACCTCACCCACTAAGAGCAGTTCCTCAATGAATGTCCATCTCCAACCCGTGAAGAAGGCACACATCGGGCCCAACAATTAGAGTTAACCCAAAACTGGACCCAGGCCACCTAGAGGATCAAAACCCCAGTACCAATAAGGAGCCCACTTAGGAGATCCCCTAATGATATTTTTCCATTTATGGATCCATGCTACCCCCATTATGGGTCTTCAATTGCAACTAACACGTGTACAAGCATACTAGAGTCCTATCTCACCATGAGAAACTCCTTATTCACCTTATAAATAATATCATCTTCATTCTTGGAGATAGGCACGTGATACTTGGTAATAAAAAACCAATTACCACCTGTTAAGTTATAATCTCCTAAGAAAAATAGGTGGGTTCAGAAGGATTTAAATTGGGCCATAAATGGTTTAGTAAGTTTTGACCCACTAAACCATTTATCGCCCATTTAACATTTTTAAGTAGGCGACTGTTGGCCCATAATTGATATTTTTTTTGGTAGTGGCGCCCATAATTGATTAAATGAGAGTCAAATCCATCCAATTGTTAATTTAATAAATAAGCAGCCGCAAGGAGCATGGAAAAACCCTAGTAGCCGCAGAGCCTCCCTCTCCCAAGCTGTAGCAAGCTAGAGGTGCAGCCCCTCTGCCCTTTCTCTTTTCTTCTTTGTTCCTTTTGAGGTGTGGTGTCTTTTTTTAATTTTTTTTAATTTTTTAAATATTATATTATTATATATTTAAAATTTTGAAATATAATTTTAATAATCTAATATTTATGAAGTATATTATTTTTATATTTTCTAATTATAAAATTTATTATTTTATATATTATATTTTTAAAAATTGTAAAATTAAATTGTTAGATTTAGTTTATCTATCTTTATCTTCTATTTAATTTTTGGTTTTATACTTGATATAATTAATAATAATATTCTATTTATTCAAAAAAAAATTTAATTTAATAAATAAATAATAGTCTTTTCAAAAAATTATATAACTCACACTGAAATAAAAGTTAAGATGTGAAATATATGTAATATATGAATCGAAACAATAATCATTCAAAAATAAAGTTGTATTGATAATATTTTATATATATTTAAGATATATATCATGTACAAGACAATACTTCAAATTATATTTGAATATTATACTTTTTTATTGTAGTATCATATTATGTTGTGTCTTCTATTTGTATTTTTTAAACTTTATTAAATATGATTAATATCATGATTTTAAATTTTTTGTGTTTTTATTTTTATTTTTTTATCAGTATTATTTATATTTATTAAGTTGTCATATTATATTTTAAAATTATAAAAAAGAAAAAAGAAAAAATGTGTTTTGTTTGAGTAATTAAAAAATAATAAAATCAGGAGTATATTAATGATTAACTATTGGTTTACCTATTAAAATTTATATTTAAATAATTTATTAAATGATTCAACTTATTTCAATAATTAATTTAAATAGTTTGATTTAGTCGGATTATAATAAAGTTGAGTTAGAGTGATGAGAATGATGGTCATGAGCTGTCTCTAATTTTTCTCTACTTTATAATAATTTATTAAACTTTTTTTTCAAAGATTACTTTGGAGGATCTTTTACAATTCTCTTATGTCAAGAACCACTATTTCTACCTTTTTTTCAGAAGTCATGATAAGCTCAAATTAACTTTTGGAGCTTTTGCAAGTCTAGCTCAATAGCCACTAAAGACAAAACATGAAATAGGTTTTCTTTTTTTAGTATCAAAATTAAACCATTTAAGTTGGGAGACTCAAAACTAGGAAATACCTAAAAAATTTCATAGGATCTAACCCTAAAAGAATTAACTCAACTAGGACTCAAATTTATCACAATACACCTAATTATAAATCACGTATTGAACTTAATAGGCAAAAACGAAAAAGTAGGCATGTGTTGTGATAATCAATATTTGAATATATTTTTTTAAAAGATAATAGAGTGAAATTTAAATTTTAAAATTCATTTAAATTATCTATGCGAGTTATATATTTTACATTAAATAATTATTGATATTTTAAAAGACATTATTATTTTTTTATATTTTACATCGTATCAATTAATATTTTAATTATTTAAAAAAAGACTGTTAAATGTTTAAAAAATTTAGAACTCATCAAAATGACATAAAAAAAAAGTAAAATCCACCAAAAATAATAGATTAAAATGAACTTTTGCAAATACTAATTTCAAAATAAATATGCAACAATATATCTTATATTAAAATTATTGATGTTTTAAATGATAAGTAATAAAATTCTTTCATTTAATAAATTAATTTTTTAAAATGAGCTGGTCTTGTAATTTAAGTCATATTAATAATTTATTATTATCTTTTTATATTTTTAAAAAAATTTATGGCATGAGAAATTTAAATTCTTATTTTTTCACGTCAAAATTTTTTTATAGAAATTTTTGTAAAAAATTATTTTTAAAAATTTATATTTTTTGAAAATTTTATTTTAAAATTTTAAAATTAAATATGAAAATTTAAATTTTTTTAAAAAAATTCTCTATCAGACAGCTGGTTGATATTTTAAATGATAAGTAATAAGATTTTTTTTGAATTGAATAAATTAATTTTTTAAAATAAGCTATTTTTATAATTTAAATTATATAAATAATTTATTATTAAATAACACCTAATCACCTCATGAATTCATCAATGTCCGAATACGCCATAGCCTTCTGTTCCGGAATGATACGAAGAGACGGAGAGCGGTCCAATAATACATTATATGACGTGACAGTCTAATAGGGATAGGGATGCAATAATACGAGATACACACACATTTTACGTCATTATCTTCCAATTGGTTTCTTGTCGTTGTATGCAATAAAGAAAGACCTGAAGCTGCTTCCTGCTTGCATGTGGACGACCCAAATTAGTACATTTCCCACAAATTCTGACCAATCCACCTCAAATATCAAATCAGTGAGACTTTGATAATTGCCAATTCCTGTTTCTCATCTTCTCACCTTTTGAGTCTTGATACCCCCTCTTTTTTGCTTTATTTCTTTTTCGGTTTCTCTGTCTTCCTTAACGCTTAATCTTACCTCTTTAGTGTCCAATATGAATCATCTTGATGCAACGTCTGCCTAACACCCCCCCCTTCGCTTTCTTTCTCTCTCTCGAAAAGTCTACGTTTTAATATAAAAAAATGTTTTAATATATTATTGATATTAACAATATTTTAATATATTATTAATAAATAAATTTTTTATTAACAGTATATTAAATACTGTCATATATTTATTTAAAAAAATTTAATTTAAATAATCATATAATATAATATTTAATATATTATTTGTGAAAGTTTGTTGTCAATACACTGAATAACCACCATTTAATATTAGGGGGAGTTTGATATATGGAATTTTTTTAATTTTTTAAAAATTTTAATTTAAAAAATTAAAATTCTCATATTTAATACAAATATTAAAAAATTCATTTATAAGAAGTTAGGATTTTCAAAAAAAAAAATTTTAATGAAAAGGAATGAGAATCTCAAGTGTGCGTGATTTGTGAAAATATTTTTTTTTTATTTTCACATTTCTAAAAGTACATTTGATTTATATTTATATTTATATTATTTTTTAATTATATAATTATATTTTCACTTTTTTTATTTTTATTATTTTATAATTAAATAAACAATAAAATATTATATATATAATTTAAAATAATTATCAAAATACCACTAATATTAAAAATTTTGAAATTTTTTTTGTTTTTAAAATTTTCATAAATTCATTAAATATTTTTTTAAAATAAAAAATAAAAATATTAAATAAAAGTATTTTCATGCTTATTTTTAATTTAAAATAAAAATAAAAATTAAAAATAATCAAAATAAACAAATCTTTAGTTTCTCATATAAAAATCTTTTTATTATATTAAAAGATAATTATATTATTTATTAATAATATAATTATAATAATAAAATAAATTTATTCTCTCTTTTTATTCATTCTCTTTGATCTCTTTCTCTCATCCTCTCTCTCACTTCTTCTCTCATTTTTTTTTTCATTTTTTTTTTATAAAAATAAGAGATATTTTTAAAAAATATATAAAAATCTTTAAAAAAATTAAGAGTGTATTTGACAAATCTAATAAATTAATTTATAATTTATTTGACTAATTTATAAATTTGTTTGACTAAATTAGATAAAAAAATTTATTTGAGTAATTTAAATTAATTAAAAATTTATAAATTTTAAATTAATTTATAAATTATTTTTATTAAATAAATCTTAAATATAATTAAATAGAAGAATTGAAATTTTTTTAAAAAAATTATTTAATTTTTTTTAATAATTTTAAAGTTTAATGAAATATATTTTATATATTTTTAGAAATTATAAATTTTATCAATTATATTTTTTAAAAAATATAATTTTTGAAAAAAAAAATTTAACATTTATCAAAGGCCCGCTTGAGTTGAATATTGTGGGGGAAATCCAACCCCAAGTTATCTACCAACGTGAACAGTCCACGTACCCTGTTTCAAAGAAGGGAAATTTCCAATTTTGCAATAGCTTTCAACCCCAGTGGAAAAGAATACATTTTTCTCATCTAATTTCCAGCGAAAGAGAAAAGAAAAAGATACTCCTTTAAATTTCTTTACTTTTTTTCTGGATTCTTTCGTTCCCCTTTCCACCCTTGCTTGCTTCAACCTGCCTGGATTTGCATATAAAAAAACCGTGTGACTGGGACCATTCGCTATTATTTTACATTACCTATAAGACTTCTTTATAGGTGGCGTGAGATTTCAGAGTCTATAGTCAATTATAGTTTATAGGATGATCTTAAAAATATATTTTCTGACATTAATTTAATATATTTAATATTTTATTTTTAAAAATTTAAAATTAATTTTTTTATTAAAGATAATTTTTTTATTTTTTAATAATAATAAGATTAACCCAAATACATAATTATTATTTTTGTTTAAATTTAATATTCAATGGTTTGCGTGCAAATTACACTATGGGGGGGGGGGGGAATTAGTGCTGTGAGGTCAACAAAGAAGTATCAAAGAAATTATGGATATGTTTATTTTTTATTTTTTTTGTTTTTAATTATTTTTAGAATAAAAAAATTTTAGTAGGTAATTATATTTAAAATATAAAAATAAAAACAAAATATTTTTATTTTCTATTTTTATTTTCAGAATAAAAAAAAATAAAAAATAACATATTTTTAAAATAATTTATCAAACAGATTTTTTTTTGTTCTACAGAAATAATTTTTAAACATAATTTTTAAAAATAAAAAAACAAAATCAGAATCTACCAAGTCTTATATTTATAAAATATAATTTTTAATAGTAAAAATAACTATATAATATATAATCAGTCTAATTGTTACAGTCATCAGATATATAATTGTTAAATTAAGTATTTATTATTTTTAAAAAAAATTATATTTATTATTTTGTCAGTTAAGATATAATTTTTTTATTTACCCGTATTTATTAATAACTTGAATTTATATTTAAACTGACAATTCTTACCACAATTCAAATAACTTGTTTTCGATTAATTTATAAAAATAAATTAATGAAAATGCACATCAATCGTTGTAAAACCCACTCGACAATAATAAGAAAAAAAATAGTGCTAGCACTTGAGTTTACTCAACTTGTAGGTGGTGACACAGACTTTAAACTTTTTCTAAAAGAGGTTTACGAATATAATAGCATTTGTAGCGGCGACTATTCAACCAAAGACATCAAATATGAAAAGGGTCATCGCTTAATTAGAAGCACAAAAGGGTAAATTTCACCCATAAGCATTGGTTCAAGTACTAAGAAGAGTGAATCTCTTTATTGTTTTATTCCAAAGGAAAATATTTTATCTTTATAAATTTGATAATTTTTTAAAAATTAATCTTTAATTAATCATAAATTTTTTTTTATCAATGTTACATTAAATATTGATACGTGATAAAATAATATTAAAAATATTAATATAATTAATTAATTTTGTCACATGAAAATTTTAATTTTATTATCAGTACATAAAATAATAAAATTTTGAAAGTTAAAGTTAATAAAGCCAAAATTAACAAAGAAAGATAAAAATAAAAAGCCATACAGATGCTTGGGTAGATGGAAGATGCTAGAGCAGGAAAGAATGGCTCAAAATGCAACCTTCAGTGCGAAGTCAAAATGACCATCCAGCAAAGATTAAAGTCAAGTAAGAAATTATTTAATAGTAGTTTCTCTTAACAAGAAAATAATGATTAAGTGCGTTAATAATACCATCAACTCCTATGTTGTATCTTTTCCAAGCACTATATTCTTAAAGTGATAGTTGAAAAAAATAAGAAACGAAAAGAGAAACAGAGAAAAAAAAATATCATCATGCAAATATAAGAAGGTAAAATTTCTTAGTTTCTGCAATTTCATGTTTCTGCTTCCCTCAACATTGAATTGCTCCTGTTCTAGTTTTACATTTTCTCTTTCTGGGTTTGTATTTAAAGTGTGGAAGAAACTAGACAGCTCGGGTCATTACGTGGCTTCCTCTCATTGGACAAAATTTACCCGCTTATGAACATTGACTTGAAACAGCCAAGTAAGCGCATTCCCGGTTGATGCTGCTCTCTTTCTTCTCATATTTCTTGGTAGCATTCTCTTATGTTACTATCCAACAACTACTGTTCTCTTCTCTCTCTCTCTCTCTCTCTCTCTCTCTCTGTTTCTCACACTATCTAGTGCCCATGTAAGTTTCTGCACTCTCTTGTTTTCACTGTTTTATGAAGTTATCATCTTTTATTGTCACAAAAACTTGAAAAGAGCTTTACATATTCTCATTCGAGTAGTTAACTTGATCATCCTTTTTTTTTTCTACTCGGTTTTCCACATGCTTAGTTACCCACAACTTTATTCATACAAGGGGCGATCCTTTGCTTGTTGGTTTACTCAGAGATAGGTTAAACTGAAGAATAATTCTTGATTGATTTTATGCCTTGCAGATGCTCACCAAAAGGTAAACATCACCGTTTCTATTGACAGGGTTACATGGCTTCTTCAGGTGTGATCGAATGGTTCTTTATTTAATTTGGAATTCGATTTCCTTTTTGGTTTTAGTTTCAAAGCTTGTTTCTGCTATCTATGTTTACTAGCCATACCGCCAGTGGTTTTGGGGAATTCCCTCCTTGCCAATTTCCCTTCTCTAATTTGTCTACTTATTTATAATTTCTTTGGGGTTTCATAAATATTCTGCTTTTCATGTCCTATTACAGAGAATTCTCTTCCAAGCAGACCACAAGGATAGTATAAGCACATGCAATGTTCCATCCTGTGCCCCCTACCCCCTTGATTGTCCATATATTACTTTCTTAGTAATAGAACGAAAAGGAGAAAGAAAAAAAACGCTAGTGTGCAGCATAGCCAGGTATTCAACATAACATATGTTTCTTTTTTCATAAAATGGTGAAATTTCAGTTCTAATAATTTCCCATAATCTGATATAATTTGTCCTCAACTGTATATAAATATATCTGGCACTGTTTCAACGGTGATAACAGCTGAAACAAGTTACATAAATTTTGGGACCTCAAGATGTCTTATAGAAGGGGGTCTGATCAGCAACCGCAAAGGCGGATACTACGGACTCAGACTGCTGGAAATTTAGGAGCAGACCCAATATTGGACAGTGAAGTGGTGCCTTCGTCATTAGTTGAGATAGCTCCCATTCTCCGTGTGGCTAATGAAGTAGAGGCCAGCAACCCAAGAGTTGCATATCTCTGTGAGTTGTTATTGTATTAATATGTCTCAATGCAAGCATTCTGTATTATATGCTTGTAGCTCTAGCATTACTCTTTCTATTTGATAAATACAACTTCTGATTAGTTTGATTTTAGATCTGATCACTGTACTGCTAATGCTTGTTGCTGAGTGTTAGAATATGTAAAAGTTGAAGTCCTATACTATCTACAAGCCTAAGCTTTTAGAATTGTTGGCAACTTGTCACAAAAAATCAATGACACAGAAAACATGATGTGCTTTTATATGAGGTTTTTGGTTTAATTAGAAATGCTAAGGAGGTTTAAGGTTTAACATTAACTACTGTATAGAGAGTTTGGGGTCTTGCAAAATTTCTTGGAATGTCATGAACCAAACTTTGAATGGCTTCACTTGATTTAATAATGTCAAGGGACACTTTATCCCAAAAGCTTTGGCAGTTAGAGAAGGTGCAAAAATGATTTTGACTAATATCTTATCTTGAACATCCCTCCGGTTTGGATATGAAACGCGAACAAAGTGCTAGTCTGCAACAAGGATCAAACTCTTGAACATTTCATACCAAAAGTTTAAGATTTTAAATGAAGGCCCAAGATTGGTTTTATTAATATATCTAACATACATCTTCATGCAAAAGTATTTTTGGACTTGAAGTGTGGCTAAAGCATAGGCTCACCATACGTTGTGTTAATTTTAATGTAAAGAAGAGAATAGGAGTAGCAAGAATTGAACTTTTGACCGTAGAGGCTGTAATACCATGTTGACTATCACTTCATTACATAAACTTAGGCTATTTGGAGAAGACCTAAGAATGGTTTTGGTTAATATCTTTAACAATAAAGATGCCCATAATTATGAGTGCATTATGTTTTTCTTGGTTCCTTGATAAGTTTGCTGTTTTTAATAAGTAAAAGGGCTTTGGTTAGTTTGTAGTTCATTACAACTCCCCAAGAAATAAATTTATGTGTTTTATAAGTTTCACTGTTGTGCTTCCATTTTTGGTTCGGTTCATCAAGTTACTGGTCTGGTCTCTATATAGCTCATATTATGTCAGTTTTATTACATGCTTGTATGTTCAATTCATTTGAATCTGAAAGAATCTATCATCAAGTTCTTCACATATTTTTCTTCTTCATAATTGGGAGATTGCTGCTGCTTTTTGTTTTTCTATTGAGATGTTATATCTATCTTGAGTCTGACTTTGTAATAGATGCTTTCTGAGCTTTATTGTTTCTTTCTATTAGTTTGAAAGCTCAAAAATGTCAAATTTGTGATTAGGTCGGTTTTATGCTTTTGAAAAAGCTCATAGACTAGATCCCACATCTAGTGGACGAGGTGTTCGCCAATTCAAGACTGCTCTTCTTCAGCGTTTAGAAAGGGTCAGTTAAGTTATTTCATTTGTTAAGAATCTCTACATTTTGTTTTGTTGCTTTATTTTGTTTCATCATTTTATGAATCTTACCTTCCTCAACCACCAAACTCCACACTTCAGGGATAGAAGTGGCTAATTGGTTGATCTATCATCTATGATTTAATTATATAATGGGCCACCAAAAGGCCCCAAAAAAAAAAACCCAAATGTTATTCAGTGGATATTTCTGGTTGTCAATATTTCTTATCTTCAGTTCTCATTGTTACTTAATCTGGGAGCTATTTCTTTGGAGTTCTGCAGATATAGAGCTAATTTTCTATGCTTTATAGGAAAATGAAACAACATTGGCTGGAAAGGTAAAGAGCGATGCTCGTGAAATGCAGAATTTTTATCAGCATTACTACACAAAATATATTCAAGCTCTACAGAATGCTGCTGATAAAGACCGGTTAGTTTACAATCTAAATCAATCAGTAATTTGGTCATTAACTTAATTTTACTCCCTTACATTACAGAAATAGAAATAATTCTCCTCATTTCTACAATGAATTTTTTTCCTTTTATCAAAAAAGAAAATATTGGTAATTACTTCATATCCTTCTCCAGTGCCCAGCTCACAAAAGCATATCAAACTGCTGCTGTTTTGTTTGAGGTTTTGAAAGCAGTTAATCAAACAGAGGCTGTTGAAGTAGCTGATGAGGTAAAATTACTATTTTCTTGCTTGAGACTCTGATTATACTAGTTTATTGGTCATTGACTGAAATGTACAAGTAAAGAGCAAATTAAAATTTCTTTCTTTTTTTTTGTTGAAAAAATTGTATTGTAGATCTTGGAAGCTCACACTAAGGTTGAGGAAAAGAAGCAGTTATATACCCCATATAATATTCTGCCCCTTGATCCAGAGAGCGGGAAAGAGGCTATAATGACATATCCTGAGGTTTGTTATCATTTATTATATTTTAATACCCTTTACCTGTAGTCCTCAAATAGCGAAAAAGTTAAAATACCATGATGCCACAATTATTGGAGAATGAGGCATTAGGTGGCTAGCAATTGGCTCATCCCTTTTACACAGCTAGTACCAGCTTATCGGAACAACATTCCTCTAGCTCAGAAATTCCTGCTGTTAGAACTTAGAATCTCTACCAATATAGTGATGAACTTATTACTTATTTACAGATTCAGGCGGCTGCCTCTGCACTTCGTAATACCAGGGGCTTGCCTTGGCCAAAGGGTGATCAAAAGAAAGTAAATTTAGACATTCTGGACTGGCTTCAGCTCATGTTTGGTTTCCAGGTAGCGACCGAATTGATTGGTGTTACTATTCGGTTTTCATATTTCATCAGTAGGTTATCCTCCATATACTATTGTGCAGAAGGACAATGTGGAAAATCAAAGGGAGCATTTGATTCTTTTGCTTGCAAATGTGCATATACGACAAATTCCAAAACCTGATCAACAACCCAAGGTTGCTTCTTACATAGTGTTCTGGCTTATATCTTGGTTAGGCTTGATTTTCTTCTTACATACTACAATTTCCCTATTTAGTTGGACGACCGTGCTCTAACAGATGTGATGAAGAAGCTATTTAAAAGTTACAAAAAGTGGTGCAAGTATTTGGGTCGCAAAAGTAGCCTTTGGTGAGTTTCCCATATCTCAATCTAGTAATTATTTCAAAAGTTATTGGATGACAATTAACAAGTTGAATATGCTCTTATATGTGATTAGGTTTGTCTAGAAGTCAACCCAATTCCAAGCCATTTTAACTCAGCTTGGCTTAACTGTTGGTCTATATGAACTGAAAATCTGTAAAGCAAGCAAATTTGGCCTTGGTGTGGTTATATACAAAAGTGTGTTCATAGTTATAAAGTGCATTTAATATTAATTACAACCGATAATTTTCGTTTGTAATAAAAGTCATAGTCATGTATGCATATAAAATTACTGCAGCTAAGCTAGTAAAAGATGGTATTGGCTCAGCTCTGGCTTAGCTCAAGTACAACCTTACATTTAAGCTGTTGTTTTGATACTTAAAATGCTTCTACCTAGTGTAAGCTGAGGTTTGCCATACAGCATTAATTGGATAAAATTTCTGCTGAGATTTTTATTCTTTCTTCCTTTGGTACAATGGGAGTTAACTCAAAACCTATTATAGCTTACCCACCCGTAACCTTCCAACACTTGATTCAAGCCCAAGAGGGATTTGTACTAATTTTAAAGTATTCTGCTGTTATTGACTGTCAGGTTGCCGACTATTCAGCAGGAAGTTCAACAGCGCAAATTATTATACATGGGTCTCTATCTTCTTATATGGGGTGAAGCAGCAAATTTAAGATTCATGCCAGAATGTCTTTGTTATATCTATCATCATGTAAGTACAATTTAAAATAGAAGACATCAAAAGTGTGTTTTTTCATTCTGAAAACGGACTGAAAATTTCATTGCCTCTATGGTCTTTCACTAAAATTATCCAATATAAACTCTTCCTTATAGTATACTCTACCCTTTGTTTTTAATTCTTCCATGTAGGGGTAGACCCACATAGTGGATTGTGGGGGCAAACTTTCTCACTAACCATGGAATTTTTTTTAATAGATATACGTAATTTTCCTTATTGGACTCATTGTGTATGTTAAATTTCCCCCATTATCAATCATAAGTCAACAAATTGTGCGGCAAGAAATCAGAAAGGTATCCCATGGATTCTCCGAAATGCTTGATTAGGAGAAAGAGAAAGTTACCCCAACCTCTTATATTTGGAGTTTTCTGGTTGTATTATATGGATTTTTGGGAGAAAGAAAATGATTTTAGAGTTTTTAAGCTTTGAACAAGTATAAATTAATTTGAAATAATAAATTTTTTGATGTGAAAATAATAATTTTCTTTTCTATAACCTATTATTTTTGTTAGTAAATTAAAGTTTCATAATTATTCTTTTTATATATATGTATGGTCCCCACTGACTAAAATTTTTGGATCCATAGCTGTTTCCATTTCTTTGTGCATGTTTGTGTCCTTCCATATGCTTTAGTGTCGACTGGGTCATTGTAGACCAAAGATGAGAGAGCTGCATGATAAGATTGTGTGTATCTCATTTTCATGACTTCTGGTTGAGCAAAAGATTTAGAACATATTGTAAGGGATTTGATTTGGCGGGAGTGCTGGATGGCTTTGGATTTAGCTAGATAGTTTGGTAGTATTCCTCAGTATAATCTATATAGGTTCTTCTATAAATTTTTAGAGGGGTGTCCTCTAATGATAAAATAGTCTCAATTGTCATATCAAGGGACATATGTAGCAATTAAAGTACATCTAGATATGAAAAAGAGCATTATTTCATTACCAGTTATCACCACAGAGTAGGTTGTTAAAATTGTATAGTAAGAGTTGGTACCTTTGCTAAAAAAACTATAGGTATGAAAAATAATTTGGTTATTGATTTGAGAGAACTATTTTGAGAAAAGGTGGAGTTAGTTAACTCTTTTTGGCAATGGCAAAGGTGGTACATCTAGAGAAGATTGAATTGTTGATCTATCTATTATGAACTTTCATGAACTTATCTATGAGGAAAATTAGTGTAAACAGTTTTTTTTTCTTAGTACTTTAGTTTGGTAATGTAATGTATAAGATGTGGCACATATTGCTCTGAAATCTTCATGGTAAGCGTTCTTCCAATCTTCACCATGAAATAAAAAAGGGAGAATTACTATCTAGGAATTACTGGAAAAATTATAACCCATTTGGAGGCTATTAACCAGATGAGTGATTCATTGACTCAATACAGAGTTAACACATTAACCACTCTTTGTTTAAGTATTTATGGGAAGTATCCTCAAGAGTCTTTTAGGTGAAAGCCTCTTATTATCTATGTTAGAGATATAAATAAAATGCATTCACGTGCCGCACCTAACATTTTAAGCTTTTGAGATAGTTGGTTCTTTGACATTGTATCAAAGCCACTTCAATCAAGTGGTAAGGAATTTGAATCTTGCTGCCCCATTAAATTTCTGCACAAGGTAAGATGGGTATAGGCTTCATCCTCACAGGCTTTCACATGAGGGGATGTGATAGAGATATGGACATTTTTAGTACACAGAGTGCACAACCAGAATGATGGGATATGACAATATGTTTTGTATTTTTAGCTTTGGTTCCCGCCATGCAGTATTTGTTAAAATAACTGCATGTTCCTCTTGGTCCAGTACAACTAAGTGATGCACCATGTGTCTGCAAGAATCTCTTGATATATAATTGAAAAGCATTCATGAGCCTGCACCTAACTTAACAACTTAAGCTTTTGGAATAATTGGTTGATTGACAATTTAATTATGGAGAAAGCAAGAATAATGGGAAACTTGGGAGTACAAGACTGGTTTTAAGTTATTGTATGTCTGATGGTTCTCAGTCCTAATGCATTTAAGTTTTATGATTATATTTGTTATAAAATAGCTAGAAATATATTGTAGTCCTACTATTATAATGTTATATTATTTGAATATGAAGTATTTGCCATTAGAACTTCATTGAAAAATTTGATCATTTTATCTTGTTGATCTGCCTAGATGGCATTTGAGTTGTATGGGATGCTGGCTGGGAATGTTAGTCCACTGACGGGTGAACCTGTAAAGCCAGCCTATGGAGGTGAAAAAGAGGCTTTTTTGATGAAAGTAGTAAAACCAATTTATGATACTATAGCCAAGGTGTGCTTCTGCACTTTTTATGGACTGAAGAAGAACATCTTTTGTTTACTATCGACAATGATTTCTTTGTATCACTTCTATTGAATTTTCTGCATTACAGGAAGCTAAGAGGAGTAAGAAAGAAAAATCAAAGCATTCTCAATGGAGAAACTATGATGATTTAAATGAATATTTTTGGTACTATGCTTCTCTTTGATTAAGATGCTTTACTGTATAATGAGTTATATCATAAAAGGGATTACCATTCTTAAATTGTAGGTCAGTTGATTGCTTCCGTCTAGGTTGGCCTATGCGTATTGAATCTGCATTCTTCTCAGTGCCTCGTTTTCATGAACAACTTAAAGTTAATAAAGATGAGGTATATCATATTTCATTGGTTATTTGTCCCTTCTAAAACTAACATTTGGGTGGATGATGTAGTACCTTAGTTCTTCAAAAGAATACTGTCTGTTTATATAGTTATTATTTATAGGAGAATTAAGGTCATGGTCATACCAGTAGTCTGGTTTTGGAGCTTATGAGTATGTTTTGCTCCAATTTATGCTTGATATGTAGTGTGTACGTGCATGATTTGCAGTACTGCCTTCTGTTTATCAATTCAGCATGATTTGTTGTGGTTAAGTTAAATATATGATCGTGTAACAGTAACCTTGTAGGCTTCTTCCTTTGTTTTGCTTTCTCTTATTTGTCAGAAGGTAATTAGTATCTGGCATAAGATCTGGTGAAGTTCATAGATTCAGCTCTAGTAAATTCCTTTATATATCCAAATTTAAAAGATTGTTTTAAGCCTTCTCTTAGCAGCTTAAGGTTTTGAGGTTTAGCAGGTTCTTTACATTGACCACGTGTTTAGCTTTTAGATCTTCACCTTCTCCATTACATTAGAGTAGAAGGTATTGGTACTTGGTAGGGATGTGATTTATTCTTACTTCAAGCCTTCAGGTTTGCATGATTTGTTGGGAAAATAGGGAGAGTGAAAGTTAGAAAAGGAATGGATGCTCAACAAAGTCAAAATATTTTATTGAAAGACTTAATGATGGTGTGTATAACATTGCCTCTCAACTTCTATTTAAACAAGGCTATAACCATAGAAATATACTTATACTCTTCACTTTGGATGCTCTACAAATACTAATAACTATTTCTTTAACCTACATGGTTTTCCTAAATTCTTTATACCTCTTAATAGAGTAACTATTAGCTTAACCTATAAGACATTCCCAATATATCTTAACACACTTCTTCAAGTTGAAGCTTATGAAGCTTGCAATTTGTTACAAATAAAACCCAACTAAACCAACTCCAATAAAACAACTCAACAATCGGCTCTTTGTACCTTCCTTTGTTTATCATATTTTGAAAATATAATTCAACTACAAGAGAAACACCTAGAGATAAATATAAGTGATAACTTCAAGATTTCTAGATAATAATAAACCCTAAACCTATAACACTTCCACTTAATTTGAAGGACTTATCCTTGAATAATTGTAAGTTTCTCAACACTTACTTTAGGTCGAAGATTATACAAATTTCAACTTGTTACAAATAAACTTAATTTTAGAAAATAAAAAATAAAAAACTACAAAAAAGAAAAATTCAAAGAATCGCAACTTGTAACTTGGGCTACTCCACTTATGACATTGAGCTTCAAGAAGACTAACCAGTGACAAAGTAATTACCTGAATAACAACAAAGACATCAACCAACAATCTTCAGTAAAACAATGACCACCACATAACTCAATCCAAAAATGATGAGCTTAACCAACAAAAATAAACATTCAGTCAAATAACCACTATAAACTTGTGGCAGCTTGCCACACAATTACCCCAAACTTCAAGTAGCAACGGTCTTACCTTTTTCTTGTTTGTTTGATTTTCTTTCTTTTTTCAACTTGGGCAACTAGCCCTTACTCCCTCAAGAAACAGTGTCTTGGATGAATTAACTACCACAAAATTGAACTAATACTTAAGAAACAAGACCATCGGTAGATGTCAACAGAGATAGTCAAATCTTCCAATGATATATAGAACATAGAGAAAACAGTAGAAACCCTAGAAAAAGGCATGTGAGCGAGAAGTGAGATGCAAAAAAACAAAACTCTCCAAGTTGGCATGTGGACGACATGGCAGCCACAGTGCATGTGAGTGAGTGGAGTACTAGAAATTATCATACTTCTGGGTTTTTTGCAATTGGGACATTTTGAGCATGATGGCAAAGTCCAATCCTCTATTTGATAAACAATAGAGTGAAAAAATGAACAATGACAAGGAATGCTTGGGAAAGATTCTTATAGTAAACAACTTTGCAAGGAGGAAAACTATAAAACAACTCCAGAAGATAGAAACAGGTAGAGATTATGGTGAATGACACTGCTTTGATACTATGTTGAAATTTGAGGTCAAAGCAAATGTATGGTTGGCAGAACTTAGGTTTTGAAGGAAAACAAACTTCAGTCCTCCGTAACTTTTTTTATTTATAACATTCTGAATTTAGAGTTTTACTGCAAGATAAACTCTTAGAGATAAAGATAAGTAATAACAAGAATCCTAGATAAAATAAATTTCTAACCTAAAACACTCCCACTTAATTTGTAAGATTTATACTTCAATAATTAATAAGTTTCTCTCAGTTGATCTCTTTGGCCACGTTGTTAACACTGACAATTCTCCCAAAAGTATATGACCTACTTCCCATGAGTAGCCCCTTTGACATTCTCAGCTGGTCTTCAGTACTTGAGTTGTACACTAGGCAACAACACACAACTCCCTTGCTAGCGCCAAAGTTTTCTTTATGCAACTCTCAAAATCTCCACTCCTTACGGCTTCCCAAGTCACACCAAAATTTTTCACAGTAACTTACTAGCAAAACAAATGCTAAAACACTTATCCATAATATCAAACTACCACAATTTCCATAGTAATACTCACATTAACAACTCCATACATATTGAAATCCCTTAAGGGCATGTTTGGATTGGGGATAATGGAGGGAAAGGAAAGGAAAGGGAAGGTTTCATTAAAACCTTTTCTTTGTTTGGGAGCTTGTTACAAAGCGGGAAGAGAATACAGGATTTTTAACTAACCTTCTAAAATTTTCAAAAGTCCTCCCTCCTTTATAATTTTAATTTCCCCCAATATGGTGGATTATGGAAGAGAAGCCAACCATTAAGTATTATGTTATTCATTATTTTTCTTAGAATGTCATATCAAATAAACTAAATTATCATAGTTAATCATTTTAATAAAAAGATAATTTTTTAAGAATGTTATAATTTATTATTATTTTTTACACCTTGTTAATTTTAAACATCCAAACAAGGGAAAGAGAAATTATCATTTAACTGTTCCTTCCCCTACCTTCTCTCCCTACTCTCTTTCTTTGTATTCCTTCCTATCTCTTTTCCTCTCAACTCACAAACAATCCCTGGAAGAACAGAAAACCTCAAGGAGAGATCAATTCATTGATTTTTTTTTTTTGGTGGAAGCAACGGTTAGGATTCAAGGTGGGTGATACTTGTGCTTCGATACCATTTTGAGAAAATAGGGAGAGAAAAAGTTAAGGAGAAAAGAAAGAGACACCAAACAAAATATTTTATTGAAAGAACTCAATGACAGTGTGTATAACCCTGAGTCTGACTCTCAACTTCTATTTATACTAATACTTGAAGACACTTGTATACTTTACTTTGGGTGCATTATAATGAACTATTTCCTTAACCTACATGGCTTTCCTAAATTATTGATACCTCTTATTGTCTCTTAACAGTCATGTTAGAGATATAAGTCAAAAATCATTTTTGGGCCTTTTCCTAACTTTTTAAGCTTTTAGGAATAGTGGTTCTTAACATGACCATCATCTTAATTTGATGTCAAACTCTGCTGCCAATGTGGATATTCTGACTTATAGCAGTCCTTTAAAATTCTTTAATATGGGGTGTTAGCCTTCTTATTCACAGGAAGCTGCCAGTGCAATCTGGTACTGCCATAAGGAAGAAGGTTAATCTTGAAGAAAAAAAAAGGATTCAACATATGAATTGCTGATGAAAACACTTGTATTTAATACTTGGACTGCAGAAGCATGTACTTTGTATTGTGTGTATTTGAGTTATTGTCCACCATATTTTGATTGAAAGAGCTGACAGCACCTCTTTGTTTCATCATCATATTTGTCAGTGCTCCTTTTCCAAATTAGACATCCCTGAGTTTCATTTTGAGCAATCCAAATGTTGGTTTCTGTATTGGCAAAACAAGCTATTCTCTTGTCTGGTTTTATCCTAAATTTTTCTAATAATTATGGAAAACAGGAAAAGGGGTCATATACTGGAGATCGATGGATTGGAAAAAGTAATTTTGTGGAGATACGCACATTTTGGCACGTATTTAGAAGTTTCGATAGAATGTGGAGCTTTTATATACTATGTTTACAGGTAACAGTTCCTGATATGGTCTTTACTTTACTCACATGATTTTAGTTCCATTCAGTCTTATGAAATTTCTGATTATGCTGTCTAATTAAGGCAATGATCATCATAGCTTGGAACGGCTCAGGCCACTTAAGCTCCATATTTGATGGTGATGTTTTCAAGAAAGTTTTGAGCATCTTTATAACTGCTGCAATATTGAAGCTTGCACAAGGTAGATAAAACCACCACTCCTCTGTCTGACAGTGTGCTTATTTTTCATCCAGTGATAGTGGAACAAATTAGAATTTCCTTTATTTTTCACATATTTTTCTAGTTACCATCATTTTCCTAACTTCTTGAGGATATAACTCCTGTTTCTATAATTATTTTGTCTCATAATTGGTGAAACAGAAATATTGGAACATCAAACCATATTTCTTAGTTTGCTGTGAACTTTAGTTTTCATTTTTAGCTGAAATATGATAACTCATTTTCAGGACTGTTCAGTACTTAAGAGAAAATCAAACTACATATTAAAAATGTAGCCAGATGTTCCGATTTATGTTGATTTTAACATATGGTCCCTACTCCCACTACATGTTAGTGTTGAATATTTGAATATTTGAAGCTTTGTTTTGATTTGAATTATTTCCTATCCTGACTTATTAGGATTTGGAGTTAGAAACTAATTAGGAGTAGGAGTTATCATTTTTTCCTAATATCAAGGGGATAAGTATCCCTAAAATCATGGAGATTAATCCTAATCTATTGCATATAGGGGTGTGTGTGTGTGTGTGTGTATATATATAACCCTTGTACTGTTGTACATACTAATCAATTAATAAAAATAAATTGGTTTCCCCCTACTTACTTGATACTGTTCACCATTAGATTTGAAAAAATCTCTGAAACACTTAGTTAAGTGAAATTGTGAATGTTGAATATTTCTAATACCATGTTACATTTAGCCAGTGAGAGGAAAAGAGAAAAGTGGGAATGGGGTCAATGACTTATTATGTCAAGTTCCCTGTGTGTCTATTTATAATAATAAAATTAGGTCAATTACAATACAACAAATATGATACCCACTTGCTAGTTGATGACACACTCATTATTTAATCTAGCTGAGCCCATGATTATAACAATTTCAATAAGATCACATGGTGATGCAGCCTCTGTAGCTGGATTCATTTCTCATGGAAATCAATGCTTGGAAGATATCTGAATTAAGCATCTGTCAAGAGGATGATAACAACTTAAATTTTTTATTTTACTGCCAGATTGCAGCCTGAACACTCTAGTTTATATCTGCCTTGACAAAACAAAATATATTTTATCATTAATGGTGATGTACAGCATGTTTTCAAAAATGTTAATTGTGCAATTCTTTTTGTGTGTATAGAATGTCTGCATGCCTTCTATTTTTTCCAGTATCTATCTGGACATCTGTTAAATGATGCAACATCAACATGATTATGATGTCTTCAATTATTTGTAGCTATCCTTGATATAGTCTTGAGCTGGAAAGCAAGGAGAAGCATGTCACATCATGTCAAGCTGCGATACATATTCAAAGCCCTTTCAGCTGCAGCATGGGTGATAATTTTACCCATCACTTATGCTTATAGCTGGAAAAATCCATCTGGCTTTGCACAAACCATCAAGAGTTGGTTTGGGAATGGTGCAAGTTCACCATCTATGTTCATTTTGGCTATCTTCATCTACTTGTCTCCAAATATACTGTCTGCATTGTTATTTTTGTTCCCTTTCATTCGCCGTTTTCTTGAGAGGTCCAACAATAGCATTTTGAAGCTCATGATGTGGTGGTCGCAGGTATGCAGATGAATATATGATGTGTATATGTTTATATTAATTATAATATCTAAGTTCTTTCTCATAAAATCATAGCTATTGTCTGCCTTAAGATATGCTACTGGAAAATGTTATATCTGGCAGTTTTTTGTTCTTTTTTTTTTAAAAAAAAACTATTGTCAACTCTTCCTTATTTTTATAAACTTTTGTCAGCCTCGTCTCTTTGTTGGAAGAGGAATGCAAGAGAGCTCAATTTCACTTTTAAAGTAAGATCTCAGAGTTAATTTCTTGAATTGGCTATGAACAGTTTCACTACTTAGCTGATCAAATTGTGACTGTCTTAATTTCTAGGTACACTACATTCTGGGTTCTCTTAATTCTATCAAAATTAGCATTCAGTTACTACGTGGAGGTAAAGCTTTGATTCAGCAGAACTATACCATTTTTTGATATTGGCACTTAGAATGAATGCAAATATACCTACTTATCTAATGCTTATGATGATTTAAATGGTGATTCAAATAACATGTATATTAGATAGAAGATTGCTTTATAATAGTTTGAGTCCATATAATGTGCATGTGTGGAAGAGGTTTTTTATTGACTGCATCTGCAGAAGGTGCCAAACTTTTTTTTTTCCATATGATACTTTGTTCTTGTCTTGGTTTAATCTATGTGATTCATTTCCTCTACATCGCAGATTAAGCCTCTGGTTGGTCCAACAAAAGCCATCATGCAGGCTCCTGTATCAGTTTATAAGTGGCATGAATTCTTCCCTCGAGGTAACCACAAATGAAATGAACAGATGTAGTTCATAAAATGGGACTGCTTGTGATCTCATCTTTTACTTTGTGCAGCTAGACACAATATTGGTGTAGTGATTGTTCTATGGGCTCCTGTCATTCTTGTATGTCAATTTATCTATAAAGTGTCTGACCATTTGTGGTAAACCTCTATTCTTTGTGCATTAATAATCAATTAGGGTTATCCCATGTAGGTCTACTTTATGGATACACAGATTTGGTATGCTATCTACTCCACAATAGTCGGAGGCATATATGGTGCATTTCGTCGTCTAGGAGAGGTTTGTTTATCATTTATTTTCAATGGTCATTTCTAAAATTTCTATTTTTGTTTTGTGCTTTTGCTAAGCAGTGTGTTTCCATATGAGGTTTCTATAAGAGGTTTATAAGCATATCACTCCTGACAACTTAAACCTACAGCAGAGTAGGAATGAATGCAGGAGTGGGGGTAATACTTATCACCTTTCCCTTATCCCTTCTCCCAAACATTTAATTGCTCCCCTTGACAACCCCCTTCCTTGTCACCAACCCAAAAGATTCTAAAATCGATTAACAATTTTTTTAATATTTTTTGTTTATATAATGGATAGCTGAAAAGATTAATTTATATAGCAATGTTTTTCTTACTATTTTATATATTTTCTGAACATTCAATATTCAGTTGTGAGTACAGTCAAGTGAAATTTGAAAATCTTGATGTAGACAACAGTTAAATCTAGAAGGAATAAACTTAAGGAGCAAAAGTTCTCTTTAATTTCAGTCTTTCCATCAACTTCTTTAATTGGGGGAATTACAGTGCCGGTACCTTTTTTATAATGCATTGTTACTGCTATATTGCCACTAAATTTGATTTCAGGACATTTTTCTGCAGCAAATCTTGGGGTAAACTTGACTTCAAATCATAGTCTAGAAATCTTATCTAACATCTTTCATTCACATATTCAAATTGAATTGGTTTTGTATGTTATTTTTGTTGTGCATCCATGCTACTAATGAGTTGTGAAGAATAAATGCTTCCCAATATGTTTACAAAGCGATAAAGGTCTTTTCTTCGACATTGATTGTAGACATTTGGATCTTAAAATACTCAAGTCATTGTTTTTGTTTTTATTTTAGATTCGAACATTGGAATTATTGAGGTCTCGATTTGATTCACTTCCGGGTGCTTTTAATGCTCGCTTGATTCCAATGGATAAGAGTGAGAAGCCTAAGAAGAAGGGACTGAAGGCCACTTTTTCACAGAAATTTGATAAGGTCTTTCAACTTTTCTTCGTTACTAGAATGCATTACTGACAATGACTGATTCTGAAAATCAAATTATATGCTTTGCTAATTAAAGAATAGATCTGAAAAAGCTGAATGTCTTAGGTGCCTTCCAATAAAGAGAAGGAGGCTGCAAGGTTTGCACAACTATGGAACAAAATAATTACTAGTTTAAGGGAGGAAGACCTAATTAATAACAGGTAATATAATAAATGCATTGTTTCCTTAAAATTTTAAACTATTGAGATTTCATGTTTTCTTTTGAGGTTTTTATGTGATCTCATTAAGAATGCTGACTACAATAAAATATACAGGGAAATGGACCTCTTGCTTGTACCATATTGGGCTGACCCTGATTTGAACCTTATCCAGTGGCCTCCTTTCTTACTTGCTAGCAAGGTCCATCTACTCCTTTGTTCAATTCTTTTAGGTTTTACACGATAATAATAATTTATTCTGCTTCAATTCATGTATAACTCTGTGCTTGTTCTACAGATTCCCATAGCCGTGTCTATGGCCAAAGACAGCAGTGGAAAAGACCGTGAGCTGGAAAAGAGATTGTCCAAGGACACTTATATGCGCTCTGCTATTCTTGAATGCTATGCTTCATTTAAAAATGTTCTTAACTTCTTGGTTTTAGGAGAGCGTGAGAAACAGTAAGTTGATCATAGCTGAAATATACATTAAAAGAAAAGATTGGCTTAGGTTTATCTATTCTGAAATTATTACCTTGTGGTTTCACTAATGCAGGGTTATCAATAGCATTTTTGAAAAAGTTGATGAGCACATAGAAAAGGGAAATATGCTGAGTGAATTGAATATGAGTGCTCTCCCAAGTCTATATAATCAATTTGTGAAACTCATTGAACATTTGGTAATTGTTTTGAAGATTTAATTTCTTTTCTTTTTCTGTTGGATCAAATGTACCAAATTTGGCTTATTTCTACAGTTGAAAAATGAAAAAGATGACAAGGATCAAATTGTAATTCTCTTGCTTGACATGCTAGAGGTTGTGACTAGAGACATAATGGAAGGAGATGTAGAGAGGTAAGTCATTTGGGATTTTGTCCATATTGCTAAATAATTTGATTATTTGCATCATTTTGGATTTGTTATCTTTTCCATGTAGCTTGCTAGATTCAAGCCATGGTGGATCCTACGGAAAAGAGGGGAGCATGACACCCCTTGATCAACAATATCAGTTTTTTGGTTCACTTAGATTTCCTGTCACAACAGAAACTGAAGCATGGAATGAGAAAGTAAGTTTATAGATAATTTTATTATCATGCGACATACTATGTTTACTCTCAATGACAATTCACCTTAATACCAAATGTGTCTATATAAAACAGACTAGCCAGTAGCCAGCCATTAAGGGTAACTCTATTATCAGTTCATCTCATCTCCTTATGTACCAGCCTACATATTAATATATTTTATTGTTAAATTGTTCTCTGCAGATAAAAAGGCTTCATTTATTGCTTACAGTCAAGGAGTCTGCTATGGATGTACCATCAAACTTGGATGCTAGGAGGCGCATATCTTTCTTTTCCAATTCATTGTTTATGGATATGCCAACTGCTCCCAAAGTTCGGAATATGATTTCCTTCTCGTAAGCTCAATTCATCTTGAGCTTGCTTCACATACTACAGAAACATTTTGTGACTTATAAAGTCTTAAACCTAGAAAGGGGAGAAGTATCTATGATAATGATATGTAATAAGAAGCATTTAGAAATAGCATGGCATAAATATGCTGGATATATTGTCTAATATATGTTAATTGACATAATATGCATATTTGTTCTGTAGAGTCCTGACACCATACTATGAAGAACCTGTTCTTTTCTCCATAGAGCATCTGGAAGAGGAAAATGAAGATGGAGTTTCCATCCTTTTTTACTTGCAAAAGATATTTCCAGGTTAATCCTTCTCTAAAAATCTATGTCAAAGAACTTGCTGACCTAAATGCTTAAGGTGCTATGTTAAACAAAAGTCCAATAACGGTGTTATCACTCTAGCCTGCTCCCTCATGTGAAAATCCACCAGGCTTGAAATGTGGTTATAGACTACCTTATACTGAAACTAGATACTACTATAAGTAAAATTTTATTTATCAGATTGATGGTGGCATAAATTGAATGCTAGATTGTCTGACAACCTGGTGTTGTTAACTTTTCAAGGAAGCACTTGACCTAAAAACTAGAAGTCTTGAGCAAGGTCCCAAAATAGAATTTTATAACTCAAAACAATCAACTGTTTCCTTCTTCCACCATACTCATTTAGTAATATGCTCTTGTTTCTAATCATGATCTACAACAGATGAATGGAAAAACTTTCTTGAACGAGTCAATTGTATCAATGAAGAAAAACTTAGAGGAGATGAGAAGTTGGAAGAAGAACTCCGTTTATGGGCATCTTACAGAGGCCAGACATTGACCAAAACTGGTACAAATTACTTTCCCTCCCTTCCTGCCCCAATATTAGAGAGAGTGTATGTGTGTGTGTGTATTTGTGTTAGGTATTTAATTTAAGATTCCATTTTGAATTCATATAATTATAATATCCTTTGTGCATTATCACTCTACTCTTATTGAGTGAAGTACGAGGAATGATGTATAACCGACAAGCACTGGAGCTACAGGCTTTTCTTGATATGGCAAAGGATGAAGGTACCTAAAGAAAGATTTGTTGCAAGGAAAAAAAAGTCATTATCTTGTCTATTCTGCAGCACAACTTAACCTTGTAATTTTAATTTGTTAACCAGATCTAATGAGAGGTTACAAGGCTGCTGAACTAGAAAGTATGAAAAACCCAAACAGTGAGCGGTCACTGTGGACACAATGTCAGTCAGTAACTGACATGAAGTTCACATATGTAGTTTCATGTCAGCAATATGGCATTCATAAGCGATCTGGCGATGCTAGGGCCAAAGACATTCTAAGGCTCATGACTAAGTATGTCTCTCAAAATAAGTTATTAACTTGTTAGAGCTTTTGCAAGCACTATCCTGTTACATTTCCTATTAACCCTACTCCAGGTACCCATCTCTTCGGGTAGCTTACATTGATGAGGTTGAAGAGCCTAGCAAAGATAAATCCAGAAAAACAACTGAAAAGGTTTATTATTCAGCTCTTGTGAAGGCTGCCTTACCAGCAAAATCAATTGGTTCATCTGAAACTGTTCAAAATTTAGACCAGGTATTGTTCTTAGACCATTCCTGACATTATGATAACTTCATTAATAAATTGCAATTGATATTGGTTCTGTACAGAATTATATGGGAAACCCTTTTTATTGGAAAACAAAAATTAATTCACATACACACTAAAAAAAAATTAATTCACATACACATACGAGAGAGACCACCACATGAACATCTTGAAGACTACAACATTCTACTACTGAAGGATCATGTGCATCTGAGGCATTTTTCCTGGAGGATGGAAAGAGATAGTAAAATAGTCTTTTTTTATGATATTTTCTTTACATTAGTGCGTAGTCCCTTTCAACTTATTGTTTGTTTATTTTTGTGTAGGTAATTTACAAAATAAAGCTTCCAGGACCTGCAATATTGGGTGAGGGGAAGCCAGAAAATCAAAACCATGCCATCATTTTCACACGTGGTGAAGGCTTGCAAACAATAGATATGAATCAGGTCTTACATTATTTATATAAAACAGGAAAAAATGAAAGTCAAGCTTTTAAAAATTCAGATAGCTAAGCATTCATTTAACAGGACAATTACATGGAAGAAGCTTTCAAAATGAGGAATTTGCTGCAAGAATTTATCCAAAAACATGATGGTGTGAGATATCCAACAATACTTGGGCTTAGGGAGCACATATTTACTGGCAGGTATCATCTGGTGTTATCAATTTCTCCATACTCTCTGGTAACAATATTTCTGATAAACTAAAATGCACAAATGTCTGTCATTTATCTTTTTCTCCCTATTTTGTTGCAGTGTTTCATCCCTTGCGTGGTTTATGTCAAATCAAGAGACTAGTTTTGTGACAATTGGACAAAGAGTGTTGGCTAACCCCCTGAAGTAAGATTTCTAAATTTTTCTCATTAAATCTGTATAGATGGTTCTTTGTGAAACCAAATGGAGATGTAGATACCAGCTTTTTAAGGTATTTTACCATAGAATGATTCTGTAATGTTGAGTGTGATTTACATGTTAAGTGATTCATCTCTCAGGGAACTCTATTTTTAGTGTTAAGCTGTCATACTCAGCCTGAGCATGAAATAATAAGAGATGCTGGGATTTGTTTTCCAGATTTGTAATATAATTTTTGGTGAGATAAAGAAAATATATGTAAGAACAAATGTCTCAAATTTAGGTAAGCGCAAACCTCTAAGTCACAAGGAAAAAGGTAGGCATAATAATGCCCCGTTTTAACCGCCTCAATGTTAGTAGCATGCTAAAATAGCAACTGATATTGGAGAAATTGAGATTTATTTTGGCTTAGTTACACCGATGGGGGGATACTTCATCAATTTTGTGCCCTTACTGAATGGTGCAGAATAAGATTGCTTCTGCGTCAAATTAGCACAAGACTAATGAGGGTAGAGAGAGAGAGAGAGGTATGGAATATACCCGATGATAGTAATAATTTAATCATATAAATCTGAGATTCAAGAAACATAACTAGCATCAGCAGTCACAGGCCCCACAATCATAATCGTGATTGAAAGATTCCAAACTCATGCCAGAATATAGAAATTGAAGTTATATCTGTCTGCTTTTACTTTCTCATGTGTCCTTCCTTTCATGAAATTAACGTTATATGTTGCTTTTGTTGAATTCTCTTTTAATGTTCATGCTACCAGCTGTATTCATTATTGTGTTGAAGTGCTAATTAATGTTTCTGTGCTTTTCATTCAGAGTGCGGTTCCATTATGGCCATCCAGATGTATTTGACAGACTGTTCCACCTGACAAGAGGGGGTGTCAGCAAGGCTTCTAAAGTCATCAACTTAAGCGAGGATATATTTGCAGGTATGTGTGTTGTGTATGAGTTTCTCCATTTGCATAACTTATTTCCCATTTGGTGTAGAACTAAAAGGATCATTACAGAAAATCACCACTTTACAGTGTGTGTGTGTGTCAAGTTTTTTCCATGCCTTGTCCCACTGTCTTCTCTCTAATTATAATTAAAATCCTAACTAACTATTCCTATTATATTATGGCATGTGTCTTTATTTAATAACAACCCAAAACTATCATTTATTCTCTCTTTATTCTGCTTAATATCTGTGGGTTCCATCATTACTCTATTCCTGAAATTTCACTTTGCCCTCAAGATAAGTGGTAGGGGTAAGATTAGGTGACCTCTTTTCATGAAGTTGTTTTCTCTTCTTTTTTTTATTCTCATCCTCTCTTTTTTTTTCAGTCAATGAAACTTCAATTTTATTGTTGCTTGCAAAGCTTTGGTCTAACCTACCATTTCTCATTAGTCCATAACACCAATTTGAGTCCAAGTGAATTAATAAAATATTCAGAGTCTTCTTTTTGCTTCATCCAAATTTGTCTCTCCTTTTTTAATGATCAGCTGTAACTTCTTTCAAATATATTTTGTGTACTTGGTCCATATTCATGTGAACTTCACTGATGTGGCTCAACCTCCAGCTCCAAAAGCATTTAATAAAAACACCAGTCGGTCCATATTTTTTGTAAGGCCTAGTATATTTAAAAGAGTATTCAGACAATTTGTTGACTACCCTTGTATTAGTCAAACTTATCCTCACGTTTTTATTGGCTCAAGTCTGAAGATGGAGCCCAGTTAAACTAAGCTCAGCCTATCTTGTTCCTACTTTTTCAAAGGCTTGGTTCAAATTGGGTAAACATTTGGGACACAAATTCTTCAGATTCAGTCTCAATTAGGAAATTAAATTTTTTTTTTTATCAAAACGACCGAAACATTTTTATTTTCGGAGTCACCGATATGAAATGAAATTATCAAAACAAAACAAAGTATTTATTAAAAAATTATGTCATTTCAATGAAAATCATTATGTTATGAAATATTTCAGTGGAAATACTTGTGTTTCGAATTGTTTCGATGGAAATACTTTTATTTTGAGTTATTTTGATGAAAATATTTTTATTTCGAGTTGTTTCAATGAAAATACTTTTGTTTTGGCATAAATATTCTTATTTCGAGTTGTTTCGATAGAAAAGTATCAAATCAATTTGAAAAATAAAAAAATTGATAATATGAAAATAACATTACATTACATTCAACACAATTTTTTTTTTTTATAATTCACAACATCTTTGTTAACTTTCTACTCTCTTTTTTTATTATCATAATATTACTTTTTTCATTATTTTTATTTTAAAAAAATTATAAAAATAATAAAAAAATAGATCGAAAGATAAAGAGAGATGAAGATACTTAAAATAAATATTTGAAAATAAAAACAGAATCATAGTTGACAGAGAGAAATTTAAAAATAAAAGTCGCGAAAGAGTTAAGAAAATAAAAAAAATTGATACAAGAGAGAAGTTGTTATTAAATAATACTAAAATTTGAGTCAATTTTTATTGTAGTAATATGTTTATTTACTATTTAATTATAAATATTAATTTAAATTAATTTTAACATAATATTATATATTTATATTATTAATATTATATTAAAATATTTAATATTATTTAAAAAAAATTTAAATTTTTTTTTGTTTTCACAAAATTTTTAAAATATTTTTATTTTAAAAATTACTTATAAAACAAAATTTAATATTTTGATCCCAACATTTTCTAAGTATATTTTTTGCACGTGATCCCTCTGCCCCCACCTTCCATTTCATTTTTTTTTTTTACAAGAAAGGAGTCAAAGACTAGGAAACACAAATACGTGGGAAAGACATCCCTTTAACAAGGTACTAAATTTCGTTTCGAGGTACCGTTTCGGTGACTCTAAAAATGGAAACATTTCGAAACGTTTCGAAAATTTCGAGAAAACGGGAGAATTTTTAAGAAACGTTTCAAATAATTTCAAATAATATTTTTTTTTAATTTTAAAAGATTTTAACATAATATTAATAATATAGATATATAAAATTATATTAAAATTAATTTGAATTAATGTTTATAATTGAATAGTAAGTAAACATACTACTACAGTAGGAACTTCAACTCAAAGCCTAATAGTATTCAACAACAATTTCTCTATTGCATCTATCTCTCCATCTTCTTCTTAACTCTTTCGTGACATTTATATTTAAGTCTCTTTCTCTGTTGACCATAATTCTATCTCTATCTTTAGGTATATTTCTCTCTCTTTATCTTTCAATATCTCTTTGTATCATTTTTGTAATTTTCTCTTTAAGATAAAGATAATGAAGAAAAATAATGTCATGAGAATAAAGGGGGAGAGTATGAAGTTAATAAAAGTGTTGTGACTTGTGAGAGAAAGTAACTTAGTGTTAGATATGATGTAATGCTATTTTCATCTACTTTTATATTGTCAATTTTTTTTTTTCAAATTAGTTTAGTACTTTTTCATCGAAACAAGAGTATTTCCATCGAAATAACTCGAAATAAGAGTATTTCCATTGAAATAACTCGAAACAAAAGTATTTCTATTGAAACAACTTGAAATAAGAATATTTTCACCAAAATTTCTATTGAAACAAGAATATTTTCATCGAAATAATTCGAAACAAGAGTATTTCCATCGAAATAACTCAAAACAAGAGTATTTCTATCGAATTAACTTGAAACAAGAGTATTTCTATTGAAACAACTCGAAATAAGAGTATTTTCACCAAAATTTTTATTGAAACAAGAGTATTTATACCAAAATATTTCAAAACATAGCAATTTTAATTGAAATAGCATAATTCCTTAACAAATACTTCGTTTCGTTTCAATAACTCTGTTTCGCATCGGTAACTCAGAAAACGGAAACGTTTTGGTCGTTTCGATGAAAAAAAAAAGAAATTTAGTTTCTTACCCTTTAATATCATCCATCAGTATCGATCTCACCCCGTTCGGTAGTCTTGTAAAAAAGTGAAGTCCCATTTCCTGATCTCGATTGGCTAACCAATTTGTCACTCTATTACATTTTCTAGATGTATGCTTGATGGTCACCTCCCAATCTCTCTTGATCAAATCTCTGATGTGTGCCACCAGGATTGCGCACGGGTGTTCTCTCTTGCATTCTTTCTTGCTTGCTTAATCTAATGACAACCTCTTAGTGAGTCTGATTCCACTGCCACCCTACTGAGGTTTCTTTCAAAATACCCCATAAGCTCGGCACACCTTTCCAAGTTCATTGAATGGCAGGCTCCATCATTTCCACGTTGCTAAACGTTACACAAAGTCTGTTCCAGCAAACAAGGCCATCTCTCCTTCTTCCTCTCCCATCTTCTGCTCTCCATCTGCTCCAAATTCTCCCTTCGTCTCTGTTGCTGCAGCCATTAGCAGTACCGGAGACTGCTCATTTTTGTAGCCCATGCCCTCTGTTTCCATCTTCTCCTTTCCCATCTCATCGTCTCATTCCTTTTCCTGCAACGCTTCCGTATTTTTCTCCAATCCAATCCCAGACAATTTTGGCTCCCCCTCTTCGTCTTGTTCCTTTTCGCGACCTCCATTGCACTCCGCCTCGCCTTCCTCTTTGCTTGACTCAAATTCTTGCGTTTCACTCTTTGGGTGTCCTGACTCTGCCTTGCCTTCCTCTTTCCCTGCCTCAGTTAAAATCATAGTTGTGTTGCGCGTCCGTATCCGGGACCTCCAAGCATCCTCTGTTTCTTTTTCCACTAGTAAAATCTGGCAGTGATGGGCGGAATTATTTTTCCCATCGCAGTATCAACGAAGCCCTTGTTCTCTCCTCTTCGCAACCTCTGCCTTGGTCAATCTTCGGAAATACTCATTGCTCCTTGTAGGAGACAGTGATGGCAATTTTCCAGTTTTATTCTCTTCATCGTATCCCCTGGGTAGACTAACAATGGTAGGTGTCTTCGCAGGTTCGGAAGGATCCGAAATTCTGGAAAATGATGCTCCAGAATCTTTTGTGCCAACCGAATTAATATTTGATGGAGATTTAAAATAAATTAAAATAATATTAAAAAAATTGCTAAAATTAATAGAGAAAATTATAAAAAAAATTTTAATTAATTATTTTTATTATATTATGCCAAAAATTTTAATTAATTATTCCTATTATATTATGCTTAACAACAATCTAAAATTACCTTTTATTCTGTTTAATAATTGTGGGTTCCATCAGATAATTAAGATATTATGCCAAAAATTTTAATTAATTATTCCTATTATATTATGCTTAACAACAATCTAACATTATCTTTTATTCCCTTTTTATTCTGCTTAATAATTGTGGGTTCCATCAGATAATTAAGACCCAAACAAATAATCAACTAAACCGTAACCTCTAAATTAAAATTTTTAATTTTTAAATTAGAACTCTAAGTTTAAAATTAAAATAAAACAATTAAATCAGCAGCATCTGCATCACCGTTTCTTTTAGAGGTATCAATAGTATACCTTGTCTTCACTTTTTACTTCCCATGTCTCTATGGTCTGCAGGTTTCAATTCTACATTACGTGAAGGCAATGTCACTCATCATGAATACATACAAGTTGGTAAAGGTAGAGATGTGGGTCTTAATCAAATCTCAATGTTTGAGGCAAAGATAGCTAATGGGAATGGTGAGCAGACTATGAGTAGGGACATATACAGGCTTGGGCACCGCTTTGATTTCTTCCGAATGTTTTCGTGTTATTTCACCACCGTTGGCTTCTATTTCAGTACTTTGGTATGCCTGGAACCTATTTTACTTCTTGTGTTATATGTGATCCAGATCCACTATGATTACTGATTCTGCTTTTGACAGCTGACTGTCCTCACAGTTTATGTATTCCTTTATGGCCGCCTCTATCTTGTCCTCAGTGGGCTTGAAGAAGCGCTGAACAAACAGCGAGCTATTCGAGACAACAAGCCTCTTCAAGTAGCTCTTGCTTCTCAGTCTGTGGTACAAATTGGACTTTTGTTGGCTCTGCCTATGATTATGGAAATTGGTTTAGAGAAGGGCTTTCGCCAGGCATTTAGTGAATTTGTATTAATGCAACTACAGTTGGCCCCTGTATTTTTCACATTCTCTCTTGGAACAAAGACCCACTATTATGGAAGAACATTGCTTCATGGGGGTGCACAGTACAGAGGCACTGGTCGTGGTTTTGTGGTATTCCATGCCAAGTTTGCTGATAATTATAGGTTCTATTCTCGTAGCCATTTTGTCAAAGGAATTGAATTGATGATTCTGCTTATGGTCTACCATATATTTGGTCACTCCTATAGAAACGTGGTTGCCTACGTTTTGATTACCATATCCATGTGGTTCATGGTAGGAACATGGCTTTTTGCTCCCTTCCTTTTCAATCCATCAGGCTTTGAGTGGCAAAAGATTGTTGATGACTGGACCGATTGGAATAAATGGATACACAATCGTGGAGGTATCGGTGTACTTCCTGAAAAAAGTTGGGAATCCTGGTGGGAAAAGGAACAAGAGCATCTTCGCCACTCTGGAAAGCGTGGTCTTGTTACTGAGATAATACTGGCCCTCCGCTTTTTCGTATATCAATATGGTCTTGTGTATCACCTCTCAATCACTAACAAGACTCAAAGTTTTCTGGTAAATTCTTTCTCCATATATTTCTCCTTAGGAAGATTTGTTACTAATGATGTTAGTTACCTTGATAGCAGTTTAATTTCAGTTACTATTGGCTTACAGGTTTATGGTGTTTCTTGGATTGTAATCCTTCTAATATTGGGTTTAATGAAGGTGAGCTTCAAAATCAGTGTATTTTTTTGTATTATCAAATAATGATGAAATTTTTGGTTCGATAATTTTTTTTGTTTCAAATGGCATACGCATAGTGCTCAGTTGAATAGGAAATTTATTTATAAACATAATGAGTTTTAAGCATAAAAGTTTACCTCTGTGTGTGCTGAGTATACAAGTAATAAATAATACAAAACAAATTAAATTTCAGCATGTAGAAGAAATTTTTTGCCTAAGTATTTCACAAGTTGAGATGCTTCTGCATTGTATTATTCTTAAATAACCTATCCATATTTAGATTCTCCAGTTGTATGTTAGTGGAGTTCAAGTTATTTATAATTATAGCATGTTGTTATTAGAAACTAGAAATGGATGCTATTAACACTTTTGGATTGTCTTAAAGATCATTTTTAACTCAAAAACTTAAAATGTTAAGTGAAGGTTTATAAATAGTTTAGCATAAGCTCTGATATGCTCCCTGATGCAAAAACTCATTGGACTTGAAGGGTAGACAAAGCACATATCCATCTACATTGTGTTGAAATTTTATTTAATTATGGAGAATGGGACGCCAAAGATTAAACTCGTGACTATTTGATCATAGAGGCTCTGACACCATGTCTAAGATAATTTCAACTCAATTTTAAACTATTAAAATAAAGGTCTATGAACAATTTTATTATAATCTCTAAAAGGTTAGATTACTTCTGTGGGAAATTTGAAATTTGGAATTGCTTATTTTGTATAATTATCAATCCATGTAGACACATTTATGTTAAGCTTTTCTTGCTGCATAATTGTGAGCAAAATACTGGTTGAGGTATAAGCTAAAGACAAAATAGTTGAGAGAAGAGATCATATTGTAACGATAATATTGCATTTTTGCAGGGTGTGTCTGTTGGAAGGCGACGCCTCAGCGCTGACTTCCAGCTTTTGTTTCGATTGATTAAGGGCTCTATTTTCCTTACATTCCTTGCTATATTCATTACATTGATAGCAGTTGCCAATATTACACTTAAGGACATCATAGTCTCCATTCTAGCCGTCATGCCTACTGGCTGGGGGTTGCTACTGGTTAGTAAAATACTTTGGTTCTAAACTTGTCAACTTCCATTTTCACTTGAAAATTTGTTTGAAGAGAAAAAAGATAGGGTAAATTACAATTTACTCCCTTGTGATTTGACCCGTAATCAGTTTGCTCTCTGTAGTTTAAAATGTCACTCAATCCATGTGGTTTGTTCTATTACATCTTATGGCAATTTTCATCTTACTTTTTAACAAAAATAACCACATGAACCTTAAAATGATTTTATATTGTTTTGATGTTTTTGTTAGGATTAAGTTACCATTTGTAAATTCAAACTGGTAGCTTAATCCTAATAATAACTTCTAAACATTATGAAACTGCTCAAGATGTAAGGAAACAAACATTTAACATTAAAATTGTTCATATTTTTCACATTCACATTATTATAACTTCAAAATTTGAGTAGAAAAAACACTTGGTAGTTTGATCTTGAATGATAACAAAACAAGTTATAAAAGAGTTGAATAACACGCTTTAAATCAAGAGAGTAAACTGTAATTTACCTAAAAAAAATAATACCAACAAAATTTTGGATCCTAAGACTGTTTACTTCTACTCATTGTATTTTCATTTTTTGTTATAGATTGCACAAGCTTGTAAGCCTCTCATTCAAGCGGCGGGGTTTTGGGGATCAGTTCGAGCTCTTGCACGAGGATATGAAATAATAATGGGGTTGCTTCTTTTCACACCAGTTGCTTTCTTGGCATGGTTTCCGTTTGTTTCAGAGTTCCAAACGCGAATGTTGTTCAACCAAGCATTCAGCAGAGGCTTACAGATTTCTCGTATTCTTGGTGGACAGAGAAGGGATCGCTCCTCCGGCAACAAAGAGTGATTCCACTATTGTGCAAAGTTTATATCCGCCCTTGCCATTTGGTAATTGTGATTTTACTACTAATTTTCCTCACGTTGTAGCTGTAAATAGTATGTGTATGCTGTAATAATTGTTGTTAATAGTTGATGCTGTAAATGGTGCTAGGCTGCTAGCTTCTCTGTTGTGTATAAAGGGCTTTTCAGCAAGACAACAACATAGAGATCTAATGACCTGATAGGACTAGGTATATCCAATGATAGTTTTGAAAATCCCAGCACTGATACCTTTGATCAATTATGCCTTTATCCGTGTAGTTTGTAAAACATACATTTACATTATTCTTAGTATTATACTAAAATATTTCATGAAGTTCACTCACACCACTTATGATAAAAATTAGATTAAGACTCTATTTTGATCCTCCAAAAATAGGTGCACTATCAATTTGCTCTTAAAAAATTTTTGTTTCAATTTACAATGTTAAAGTTTAATTTTGTATTATTTATATTTTTCTATACAAGAAGTTGATATTGAGGTTTTTTTTGGTGATATGTTACATAACACTCTCAAATACAGGTTTTTTGATCAATATATGCTTCTCACAAGTCATTGAACAATAACGTTTTGATCAATATATATCATGGATCTAGGCAATTTGATAAAGCATGCTGAGAGTACTACATCATTAAAAAGAACCCTCCAAATCATCAACTTTGTTAGCTTTGTCAACATAAATGAATGGAGGGATGGAAGAAAAATAAAATTAAACTTTCAAATAGTAAATTTAAACAAAAAATTTGAGGGAGCAAATAGATATTGCATTCATCTTTGGGGGACTAAAATAGGGTTTTACTCTAAAAGTTATAGAGTTTATGTTAAAGCATTAGCTTGGCCTTTTAAGTCATATGTAGTTCGTTAGATTGGATTATTGGGAGTTTTTGGAAGAGGAAAAAAAATACTTAAATGTCAAAGAAAAAGAAGGTATAACTTTGGTTAACAATTTTGGTAATACAAACTCATATAAATTGAAATTGGGTAGTGTAAGTTTTCAAAGTTCAAGGGGAGATGAATGTAAGTTACACTAAAACATCTTCTAGAGTTTATTAAACCTTCATGATAAAAATCAAGAACTTTATTACCTCAGGATAAATGGTATATATAGATCTAAAAGAAATTTATTGGTAGGACGGTATAGAAAAAAAAAATATAGTTGATTATGCCTCTCAATATTTAACTTGTCAGTAGATAAAAGCAGAATATCAAAAGTCTACTGGATTACATCAGCAGATAGAGATACCTGAATGAAAATAGGAGAGAATAACTTTAAATTTTGTTACAGGGCTACTGCGGACATCAAAGAGAGTTGCAAGTAGTGAACAAAAAAGGAATTTACGTTGAAGCATTATCTTGGCCTTTTGGTAACCTGTGCTACATTATATTACAGTTCCACTATGAAGGGTTTTAGGGAGGAAAAATGCTTCAGTAGAAAGAGAGAACAAGTTTCGCTAACAGCTAAAAGAATACAAGTGTGAGCATTGAAAACTTGCAAAAAACAATTAAAAAATTAGATATAATTTACTCGTTAATTATTTACCTCCAAGAATCTAGAGCTCGAACCTTTGCAAGTTACCAGAAAGTGTCAAAATGTTATATCAGAACAAAAGAGTTGGGTTGAGTTTCACGAGGGTTTAAGAGAAAATAAATAAATATCAAAACATGTGACTGAATGAAAAACATTTCAATGGAACTCTTGATATCACATTATATATATATATACATAGAAAAGTCTTGGTCTCACATTTTGGTCTCTTTCCATTCCGACCTCTCTGAGATTACGTTAACAGAATGTTGCGTCAACATAAAGACTATACGAAAATAATTCAAAGCCGATTACATGATGCCACATAGTGACCTACTAATGTGTTTCCTTAACATATTTGGTCCTGTTAGTAGGCAAATTTAAACGAATGAAAATATAGATTAAATATTATGTTTGGTTGAGATAAAAAATTTGAATGGAAAAATAGATTATTTTATGTGTAAGAAAGTAAATTACTTTTGAAAAAAGTGATGGAAAAAGAAATAAGAATATGGAATGAGATTAAAAAAGATTAAAATGTTTTTTTTAATAAATAAAATAAAATAAATAATGTTTATATTATTTTTAAATATTTTTAATAAAATTTTTATATAATTAATTAATTATTTTATTTTTAAATAATTTTTATATCAAAATAATAATATTTTAATAATTTTATTTTTTTTATAAGTATTTTATTTTCAATTTTCAATTTTATTTTTATATTATTTAAAATGTACTAAATATAAAAAATAATAAAAAATTAATTTTTTTATACTGTATTAAATATAATTTTAATATTAATATTTTTTATTTTATTTTATTTTTAATTCTTATTCACATTTTTTTTTCTTTTATTAACATTCAAATGACACAAGTGATTAGGGGTGAACACAAATTAGATAATCCGATTCAATTCGATTTAATTTGATAAAAAAAATTATTTTGAGTCAGTTTAAATCGGGTGAGTAGATTGAAATGTGTTAAATTTTTTTAAAAAATTAAGTTCAAATGAACAAGTTGAATAAATTTTTTTAAATTTAATCTAATTAATTCGATATAATTCGATAAATTTGAGTCAAATTAATTTAAAATTTTTGAATAGTTTAAAAATTTAATCGAGTCTGAATTATTTTTTTTCATTTAATTTTTTTTGAATCTGATAACCCAATTAAACCGACCCAACCTACTGACTCTGTGCTCACCCCAATAAGTGATTTATCAAATTGTTGGTTGCCCTTCTATAAGTAGCATTCTCCTTCTTGATATATAATTCTTTTGGCCTTTTTGTATTCTTGCTTCACTCTGAGACTAACTTAAACTTCATAGTGTGTTATTACAAGATCACTCCAAGTTGTGCTTCTGCCGAGCGATCGAGGATCTCAAGGCCGAAAAGAGGAAGGTTCATAATAAATTATAACTCCTTATTTTTAATACTATAAAGCACACTTTGACTATTCTTTTACACTCCAAACACAAGTTTTCCTTCTCTATCTTATCTTTTCTTTAATAACATAAATAAGAAATCTAAGAATGCATTTGGTTGGCATGAATGAAAAAAAAAAATTGAAATAAAAAATGAGATTTTAATATTTGATTTGATGAAAAATGAATTCCTTTTTATAATAGATGAAATCTAAGATTCTATCATAAATTAATATTAATTTTTTTATTAAAAGAGTTTAATTTAATTATTAAAAAAATTAGTTTGATTATATTTTGTAAAAATTTATTTGTAAAAATTTATTTTTAAAGAAAATATATTTTTTATTTAAAAAAATTAATTTAATTATTTTATTTATCTTATTTTTTTATTCTTTCAATTTATTTATTAATCAAATAATAAAATATCATATTACTTAATTCTTTTTATTATATACTAAATAAAATAATAATATTTTTATTTTATTTTATTAAAATTTATTTCACAACTAAAGTATCCTAATAAAAACTTATACTTTACCTCCACTTTGTCCTTGTCAATTGGATTGAGCCGAAGGGGCCTACTTTCCCTTTTTTTTTCTTTTTTTCAATGAGTGTCCTTTACTTCAATTCCCTTCCCTTTAAACTTGTGTCCTATAATTTCCACAAAATTGATGAAATCAAATGGGAATAGAATATGTCGGAATAAGTCAATAACACTGTTCGACTGTGTTAGGAATGAAAATGCAATCCACTCCATCTTACCTCATTCTTATATTTTGTATATAATGAAATGAAATTACGATAATGACCTATAAAAAATTAGAGACGAAAATAAAACACATTTATTATGATTTTTAGCAAGTGAGTAGCAGTGAAAAACTAGTCTAACCTCTCTTCACTATTTTGTTTAACAACACTAAATTTATTAAATTTTTTAATAATACAATTTATTAAAATTACTTAATTAAAAATTACGTTATCATATTTTTATTTTATTTTAAATAACTTTAAATAATTTTTTACTCTAATAATATAATTCTACAAATTTCATTAAATAAATTTTACAAATTATTTTATGTTTTTATATTTTATTTACATTTATTTATATTTTAATTTAGAATATAATTATTTTATATTTTAATTTTAAAACAATAAATAGATAAAAAAATTAAATAATATTTTAATTTAGAATATAATTTTATTTAAATACCGTTATTTATAAAAATAAAAGTGTTTAAATTTTTTAATTATAACTAATAAAAATTATTTTTAATAGTATTATAAATTAATAAATTGAAAATTAAGATCAATATATTATAAATAAATATTTATTTTATTATTGAGTTCTATTAACGTCTTAATTTAAAGGATTTTAACTCTAATATTTTATAATAAAATATTAATATTAGAAATTAAAAACTATTTTTACTCTTTTTTGTCTTTTCCTAATATAAAAATTTAATTATTATTATTATTGTAATTTATTTAATCTGCGAACCAATGAAAAACTATTTTCACTCCTCTTTAAAAAAAATGAAGAAATAGTTTTTAAATCTACGTACCAAACTAATATTAGAAATGAAATATTTATTTCCATTATTTTCCGTTAAAGTATAATAATAATTATTTCACAAAAAATAGAATTAGCAGTTCAGCTTACAAAACATTCCTTTTTTTTAAAAAAAAAAAAAAAGAAGATTCATATTTTATTTAAAATCAGAAACATAAAAGGCAGGAAGCAAACAGAAAATGGCTACATTTAAAATAAAAAATATATATAAATTTAATCACATATTTATTAATAATTAATTTAATCTATTAATTTTTAAAAAATCATATAAAATTATGAATTATGAAACAGACGAGTAATTTTCTTTCTTTTCCAGGCAATGCATGCGTCTTCTGTATCTGAGATCTTCGGCTTCTCTCTCTTAGCGCTGCGCTTTTTAGCCTGAGACGTCTTGGCCGTAGGGGGGCCAGGGTCGTGTTTCCCCTTCCTTCTACGTGTCTCGGCTTTTCCTGCTTCGAAAAGCCAAGTTTGCTTCCAGGTTTGCTTCGTCAAACCAGAGAAAAGGTCCCTTTTTGTAGGGCAGAATGCAAGGTCTTTAGGTTTAGGGTGTAATTCTACGAAGAATCATTTTCTTCTTCAATTTATTTCTTGTCAATATTAATGTCTTTCACCTGTCAATTTTTTATTTATCATTTTCAAAGTTCAAAGAATTATATATTATTATAAATTTAAATTTAAGTTATATTAAAGTCAAATTATTAAAAATATTTTTACAAACAACGTATTTTTTATTAAATTAAAAGAAGTAAAAATTAATTTAAACATTAATTAACCGCAATACTTAAAAAAAATTGTCAACATTGAAATATATAATAATCAAATTTTTTATTTAAATGTAATTTAGCCTTTTTATTTATTCACAGAAAGGTTTAAGTTATTTATAAATTAAGAAATACAAAATTCAATTTTTTTTTCAAGAATAAACCTCTAATCTATTGGTGAAATTTTTAAGAATCTAATTACAAATTTAGTCAAATAATATATCAAATTTTATTTCTTCACAAATTAGCGCTACATTTGCATAAAAAATATTCTCAACTGTAGATGTGTCAAAGTACGTCAATTTGGCCAACAATGATCTTCATTTTGGTGGATTGGGGTCTACCAAAAAATTCGGGAGTTTAATATATGACAATTTTTTTAAAAAATATAATTGATAAAATTAATAATTTTAAAAAATATATAAAATTTATTTAGTTAATCTTTAAAATTTTTGAAAATATTTAAATATTATTTTTTAAAAAAACTTCTTTTCTTTCATTTAATTATACTTAATTTTTTTTAAAAATTTCGTATATTTTTTTTAAAAATCTCTTATTTTTATAAAAGATAAAGTGAGAATAAAAAAAAGAAATGTAAGATAAAGTGAGAGAGATGATGAGAGAAAAAACTTAAAGAGTAAAAGTGAAAATAATAATAATTGTTTTTGTTATTATTATAATTATATATTAATAAAGAGTATATTTATTTTTTAATATTATAAGAAGTTTTTTAAATTTATGAAAAACTAAGATTTTATCTCTCTTTAGCATAATTATTTTGTGAAAAATTTGTTAAAATATCATTCTTGGTATTCTAATTTTTTGAGAATAAATTTTTTGAAACTTATACTAAATATGATAATTTTATTTTCTCAAATTGAAATCATTAATAAATTAAAATAAATCCGTGTATCAAACCTAAGGGTTAGTCCACTTTTTTGTTAACAAACAATATAAGTTATGTTTTCATATTTATATAATAATTTTTAATCATATAATATATATGCATAAAGTAAAATAAAAGCAAAATTACTTAACCTATTTATGTGACAGAAACCAAGACTAATTTTTTTATTTATTAAATAATATTATCATAACATAATAGTAAAATTAAGTTAGAAGATTAAAAATAATGTTAGCATAATGATAGTAAAAAATTCAAAACACAAGGTGAGTTACTTGTAGATAAAAAAAAAAAAAAAAAAATTCTGTCTAAAGATTAAAAATTCTTGTTCTAAATGGGCTATAAAAATATCAACCCAATCAATTTTATTTTACAAAATTGAATTAAATAAAAAATTCATTAAAACAAACTCGATCCAACTTGCTCACTTCTGCCTAAGGGCTAAAAAATTTTCTTCTAAATGGACTATAAAAAAATCAACCCAATCTACTGCATTTTACAAGATTGAATTGACTAGACTCATTGACCAAAGCTATACTCAATCATTATTAGTATTTGCCTTCTTTTTTTTTAAGACTCTATTTGACGGGGTTCTTAAAAAATTAAGAATCGTATCTTCTTAATAAATAATATATATCAAAGAGTATTATTATTGGAATGCTCTATAGTATAAATAATAGTTGTTTAAATTAAATATAAAGTAATTTATATAACTTATTTAATAAATATTTTAAAATTATATCAATAAAGTAAATAATTATTTAAAATAAAAAATAATGATATGATAATATAAAATTCAACATAAAAGAAGTTAAACAATCCTAATAAATTATATTATTAAAAATATTTTTAAATTAGGTTGTTTAAATTACTGTTTAAAAATATATATATAGAATACTAGACCAAATTTTTACCCCATATAAGTATGTTGGGAAATGCCATAAAATTATTTTGGGTTGAGGAAAAAAAAACAAGTTTATTTGAATAAATTAATAATTTAATCTTTAAATTTATAATTTCATTTAATTTTGATCCTTCAAAATTTTTAGTGTATAAATTAATTTATAAAATTGTTAACTTATTGCACATAATAATTTTGTTGGTTTTCAAAAAATATAGAGCTCATTATATATTAATCATTCAAAGACCAACTCACATTTAAAGACTAATTTAGATATTTAAATTTTTTTTAAAGATATAACGTTAAATATGACTATAAATCTAGATATAGTTATTGCCTTGATACGTTAGATATGTCAATTAATGGCCGTGTGTTTTAATAATAATAATTAGAATAATTATGATTTAATAATAATTATGAATAAATGATTATGATATAATAATAATTAATTGTTAAAGTCTTGTTAATATATATTGATAAAATATATTAATAGTACATATATATTAAGTAGTTTTAATTTTTTTTATAAAAATAATTTATAAATTAATTTAAAATTTATAAATTATACTTTAATATATAATTTATAAATTTTTAATTAATTTAAATTATTTAAATAAATTTATTTATTAAATATTTTTAATTTAATTAAATAAATTATAAATTAATTTATTTAATTTATCTAATATATATTTTTATATAAAAAATTAATTTTCTATCTATCTAAGTGGTAGTCTTCTCTCTATAAATAAAAACATATGTCAAACCACAGCATCTTGTTAGTCGGCCAAGCCAAACTAATGAGTTTAGATCTTAAAGAGGTAGAAAAATCATACCTTAGAATTTTTTTATTTTTTATTTTTTATTTTTGACAGGCACCTTAGAATCAAATTGCGGTGGCGACAAAGATCCTAAGGGTTGGGCTCGATGTCAATTATGGTGGAGGGTTTACTCGTGCTGGGCAATGGGGCTTGGTGTTAGCTGCCTTGTTTAGTGTCTCGACTCTCGATGGGCCAGGGATTGGAGAAACGAGAAAAAAAAGGATATGGAAGTACGGGGGCAGTTAGTGCTCGTGATCAACAGCGTAGGGGTGGGGGAAGGGGGCAACGCTGTGTGTGCTATTTGTTTGGAACTTTTCAACGGTTAGGCAGGGGAAATGGGAATTGCCGAATCGGGAAAAGGGATTGTGGGTAGCATAAAAAAGAGAGTAAAAACTATAAAAAAATATTATTTTAATATACTAATATCATTGAAAAAATATTATTTAATTTTATTTGATTCAATTCAATTAAAAAAATAAAATTTTGTTAAGTTTTAGGTTATTTTTGAACAGTTTAATTATAAAAAATTGATTTTGTTCAATTTTAAATGTTTTTATATATTAATTAAATTTGTTAATTTATTTAATTTTTAAAATATTACTTTTAAAAAACCATAAAAGCTAATATTCCTTGTGTGGCGTGTATTCTAACTGTAATAACTCCATCCATTCACATAAAGAGCTAATATTCTGTGTAGGGGTATTTTTGTCATCCAACACACGACTTACTTTATTGGCCAAACAAAAACGCATCGACTTTCTTTCGTAAGGTTGCAACTTGTTGGCAGTTGCATCAACTGACATTTAGCAGGGGCATTATCGGAATTTCATCCCAAGGCACAAACTATACTTCGATTACGATTCTACCTTGTCCCAAACCCTACGAAGCCCCAACCCGAATAATCATCAGACACAAATCAGATCCTCTCCGTCCATTATATCAATACTCAAACCCGACCGTTGATCCTCCTAACTCTCTCTCTTCCTTTCTCTCTCTATATCTGTCTTCCCGAGTTCCCAACATTGCCGACGATGTAAAGCGCAGTCAATTTCCCCTTCACTTGCAATTTCTCAGAGACCTCTTTAGTCGAAAATTTTAAAAGAAAATTGATTTTTTTTTTCAATTAAAAATAATCTACACTGAAACTGATACCTATCGTTTCCAGGGTTTTTAGGGTTTCAAAATTTCAAAATATTATATCTGAATCTAACGGTCTTATTTTTCCGTGCCATTACAGATCAAGCCGAAGAATCTGAAACCTCAAATTCATTTTGCGAATTGGGTTTCAATGAACGATCTGTCCCAAATCATGGGTCAATCTCAGATCTTGCAGATTCATCAAAACAACGTCGTTTGGCCTCAGCGTCCTCCACCATTTCCGCCGGACAACTCCGTCATGTTTCAGAGCACTCTGTCTCACCGGCAAATCTTCAATGCTCCCACGGCGGTGAAGCCTTCGTGTCGGGCTAATTGGAAGGGGAAGGATTTCAAACCCGATAAGCGCAAAGAGTTTCGGCGTAAAGACCCGCTTTGTCACGTTCCGGGTTACCGATATCCGGGTCTGAGCGATTTGCAAGCTCAGAACCGGTTGAAAGGTCGCCGATTCCACACTAAGAACAAGTCCAATGCTCGGTACGCCCCGTTTGCTCCGCGGAATACGACTTCGTTCCTAATTCGCTCCAAAACATCGGGTGATACTGCTTCGTTGGTTTCGCCGTGTCCCGTAACGCCGGCGATTCTAACAACGCCAATCTTCTCGCCGTTGAGTGAGGTTTGGGTTGACATGGCGAAGGAGGAGTGGGGGGTTGATGGGTACGGCTCGATGAAGGGTCTGATTCGGCTTCGGTCTGGGTCACCTAAAGGTGATGAGGAAGATGACGAGGATGACGACGAAAATGGTGGCGGTGGCGGTTCCAGTGACAGTGATGTGGAAGAGCGGGTCGAAGTTGAGAAGAGGTTGGACCATGATCTGAGTAGGTTCGAAATGATATATCCCAATTCCAGCGGTGCCGACGAGCAAGCGAATGCTTTGGAGACCAGGGTCAATGAACAGGACACCCATATTGCGCTGCTGGAAGAGGAGAATATGACTCTGAAAGAGAGGCTCTTTCTGATGGAAAAGGAATTGGATGAATTGAGGAGGAGGGTTCAGTGTTTGGAGACTGATGGTGGTTGGCGAGCTAGCAGAGACCGCATTGAAGAGAATGCTTCTGGGAACAACGAAGATCTCGCCGGAGATGTGTCTTCCGAGAAGAGTGTCGGAAATGGTAATGTCGAGGGGGATGATGGTGGAGCTTGAGTGAACCATCTTTTCTTTGAATTCCAGAAGGACGGTTCTGGGAAGTTTTCAGTTCATTGAACTGTTTTATCTGTAAATGTCTTGTATATATTACTAGGTTGGTAGATTTAGTGGAAGCTTAGTTTGCGTTGTTAGTTTAATTTTTCTTTTGTAATCTAACTCTAGGCTATTGGGAGTAGGACTCCGAAACTCCCTAAATAAGTTCTGCCCTGTTACCAGCAGAGAATTTGCAGACGGACTGATGAATTTCATTTGCTTGCTTTAGTGTTCATTTCCATCTGTACCCAGGGGAATGAAACTGTGATTTGCAAGAGCACAATGGCTATGGCTTTTGGGATAGGCCCAAGAATGAATGGTTTTGGCTCTAATCACAGTTTGGGACAGAAGAGAAGCAGGAAGTGTACCCTGTAGTAGTACTATTGTCCACCCCGGGCTAATCAGTCTCCAATCATTAGTGCATGGAGGGATATTAACTTGAATATAAATCACGACACGACATGAATCTTCATGTCAAAATTGCAATATTTGAAGCATAATCTAAGGTCTGATATAAATGTGAAACTTAATATAGTTTTGATTTTGAAGTATTTTTACTTTATAATAGTCTCTGTAGTTGTACTATTGTCTACTCAATGATCAATCATGTGTAGGGACAAGCGGACTTAAGTAGGCACCTGGCTCATAGTCATGGCAGGTGCAGCAGTTGGATGGCCCTGATCAGTGGCCTTTGACCAAGGGTCTTTAGGAATGCTATCGAATTTCTACTATCCTTGCAAGTTAGTTATCTGCCAGTTTACTAATGTATTTTGGTGTCCATCCAAATACAGAGAGAGGAGAGAGAGGGGGGGGTGTTTTAATTGAAGCAATTGGGTCAGAGATAAGAGTTGACTGAGTACGAACTTAGGAGCTCTGGAAATGGTGGGTGCATGTTGATGTTGACAAGTATTTTGAGATACAAAAATGAGAGCTTCTTTCTACTATAGAAGTGGCCAAAAAACCGAGCTCGGGGAACAGGATAAGGTACAAAGGCAAATGATTTTGTGGCTTGAGTGGACGCTGTTACTACAATCTTAAGGTTCGCTTTCCGTTGGTTTTAATGGATTGAAATTCAGTCATGGTCACGTAATATTTGGTTATTGGTAAGTACTAGTCAGGGGTTATTATTTTTTGATTTATAATTTTTATTTTTTTAAAAAAGTATAAAATTAATCTGTATTATTTTTTTATTGTGTTTTATTATATAAGTAACTCTTATATTTAGTTATTGAAAGAAATAATTTTTGATTTGTCCACAAAAAAAAATTTGAATCATGCTTTTCGGCTCAATCACTTTAAAATGTGGGGCTCATCTGTTCATAGGATAAGAGGAGGAATTTTTTTAATAAATTAATAATTTTATCTTTAAATTTATAAATTTATTTAGTTTAAATTTTTAAATAAGTATACAAATTAATTTTTTAAAATAATCAACTTAATACAAATTAACTATTTTTTAAAACCTTAAAAATTTAAACTCGGTACATTTAATTTTTGAAAGAAATAAATTAAATAAATTTATGGTCTAATTCGTACGAAAAATTAGAAATTAAAATTAAATGGGGTCGAAATGTCTTTCTATATTGTCAATGCATTTACGAAGAGGAAGAAAACAAAGTCTCTATTATAAATTTAACTTTAAACTCACTAGATGTTGGTTTGCTATATATGAAAATTCTTTTTTTTTTCTTCAATCAATCTCCTTCTATTCATTTAAGTCAAAAGAATTGATATTTTGATAACTCAAACTATTTTATAATTATTTTAAAAAAATATTTAAAATTAAAATTAAATGAGGTCAAAATATCTTTCTATATTGTCAATGCATTTACGAAAAGGAAGAAAACAAAGTCTCTATTATAAACCCAAATTCAAAATGACTAGATGTTGGTTTACTATATATGGAAATTCTATTTTTTTTTCACCAATCAATCTCTTTCTATTTATTTAAGTCAAAAGAATTGATATTTTGATAATTCAAATTATTTTACAATTATTTTAAAAACAAATATTGAAAATTAAAATTAAATGGGGTCAAAATCTCTTTCTATATTGTCAATGCCTTTACAAAGAGGAAGAAAACAAAGTCTCTATTATAAATCCAACTTCAAAATCACTAGATGTTGATTCGTTGAATATGGAAATTCTATTCCCCCCCCCCTCTAATCAATCTCTTTATACGTCTTATAATTGATGATCAATTCATTTAAGTCAAAAGAACTGATATTTTGATAATTCAAACTACTTTACAATTATTTTTAAAAAAATATTGAAAATTAAGATTAAATGAAGTCAAAATGTCTTTCTATATTGTCAATGCATTTAAGAAGAGGAAGAAAACAAAGCCTCTATAATAAACCCAACTTCAAAATCACTAGATGTTGGTTCGTTGTATATGAAAATTCTATTTTTTTTTTCATCAATCTCTTTCTACGTCTTATAATTGATAATCAATTTATTTAAGTCAAAAGAATTGATATTTTGATAACTCAAACTAATTTATAATTATTTTGAGAAGGAATAGTTGATATTAAAAGACACTAATTTAAAAAGAAAATTTACAACAATGTTATTTTATTTTATAAAAAGTTTTTGAAACATTTAGATTAAGATGTAATATATTTTTTATTTTTAAAAGAGATTTGTATATATATTTTTATAATAAAAAATTAATATAATAAATAAATTAATTAAAAGAGGAGAGAGTTTTTTGTTTTACATTCTTAGTGTGTTAAGAAATTTTTTTGTATATTTTTAAAATAAAAAAAATACTGTATAACAAATACATTAATTTATTCTTCTATGCTTTGCTGCTATCCCTGTTTTTGGTGTAAGGTAACTTCTACAATTGTTTCACTTGGGATCTCTTATATCGCAACTTTCTTTAGACTATCCCGCCATTTGCAGGTATTTCATTTTCTTTAGTGGGTGGCTTTCAACAAGGACAATCACCGTGTTATGGGACTAAGCATTGGCTTCTAAATGCAGTTTCTGTATGATTAATGTCAAAGAGATGCTGATTAGCTTCTTAGTTTAATTAAATTGCCTAAGAATTGGAGTAATTATATATTGACTTATTTAAACAAGCTATCAAGGACTTCTACTTATGCGTAATCTGCAATTTTCATACCTTTTCAAGCACTACCACTTACCTTCCTGCGCTTTGTTAATCTTATTTTGAGGTTTCTCTTTCTTATTTATTTATGGTAGGGCCAGAAAATGAAATGGGAAATGTGTCATTGGAAACAGTATCACTCAATTATTCCCCTGAAGAGTTACGAATGTCGTTGTTTTGATCCTCACATCTTAAAGTTCAAGCTTTTTGGATGAAGTGGTTATGAAATTTCATCACTACCTCCTTCATAAAATCTCTTCACCAAAAATGTAATTTTCATCCTTTAATTTTATATTAAATTTTATTCTTTAATTATTTTCATAAACTATAAATATTATGTTAATTAAAAAAATATATGTGACATATTTTTATTTGATAGTTATCTCCCTATGTGAATAGGTGACTATATGAAAAGAGATGACTTTACATAAAAAAAAGTGACCTTATGTAAAGAGGTAATTTTATGTGAAAAGATGTTTTTATATAAAAAAAGTGTCTCTATATAAAAATGTGTCTATATGTCAAAAGATATCCCTATATAAAAATGTATCTCTATGTAAAAATGTGCCCCTATGTGAAAAGGTATAGGGTAGTTATAACAATCATTAATCAATTATAAATATTCTTTTTTTTTATGAAAAGAAAAACATAGTAAAACACTCAAAAAATATTTTTTTGATATAAGGATCTCTAATTTACAAAAAAATTTGTGATTCTTCATCAAGTACACGGATCAAAATATTGGATAGACAAAACAAATTTTCTCTAATTTGACTTATATCTGATGATCGTATTTTTAAAGAATCTAATTACTATAATTTGAGGTATGTTCTTTAAACTTCCACTTTTAATTTATTGTTCTTATGAAATTTATGGCTTACATTTGGTATTAGAGTAATGCTTCTAGTTTAGTTTTTGATTCCATTAAAATTTTAAATGGAGAAATGTGAGAATGTTATATGTTGTTTAGAGTTTTCTCTTATGGGGCGCTGGGTCATTGATGTATAAAATAATAAAAAAAAACATTTACATCCATTTTCATGGGATTTGAACCTACATCCCTTTTAAAAATAGTTGCACATCTTCTCCAACTCAACTCTCAACATAGTTAGGAATGTGTATACAATAATTTTATTTATAGTAATTGTTGATGTTATGAGGGATGTTATTTGTAAATTTATTTTTATTTTGTAATTTTGTTAATCCTTCGTATTTATTTATGATTTTATGCATACTTAATTTTATATGCATATATTTGGTTTTCCTAAATAAATAAAAAAATAATATAGACTATTGACATAAAATTTAGTTAATAATTTTGATGTCATATTTAAGTTGAGATTTGTGTAGTGTAGTAATAGTCACAACATTCTTAATTACATAAAATATCAAGGGACATTAAGTTTAGTCACATAAAGTTAATGACATCAATAATTGTAATTAATTATGGTTATATAATAATTTAACCCTACAGTGTAATTTTTTTTAAGTACGTAATTAATTAGGATGCGATAGTAATATTGATATATTTAAATTTTAGTTGCCCACAAGCCTGGATAAATATTTATAAATCCCATTCTAGTTCCATCATAAAAAAATTAAATCACTTGCATGTTATAGTCTAAGTCCACAGAAAAGATTATAATGACGTATTGATTTATTGATTTTAATTTATTTATATGGATAAATATTTCATATTGGGTTTCATTGTATAAGTAGTAAGTTTGTTATTTATTTTGCAGTAGTTTAAACTTTATCTGTCTCAACATTTAATTTCTCAAATATTGTTCCTTTGAGTGATTATAACTATTCTGATTGGAAGGAGAAAATTCTCCTTGCATTGGGGTGTATAGACCTTGATTTAACACTTCGAGTGGATGAATCACCAAAATCCACAAAATCAAGCATTCAAAATGAGAAATCATCATATGATTTTTGGGAGCGATTAAATCGTTTAAGTTTGATATTTATTAAGTATCACATTGGAAAAAGTATCCGTGGATCTATCTTTGAATATGCTAAAGTTAAGGAATATCTCAAAATTATTTAGGATCAGTTTGAAACTTTTGACAAAGCGTTAGCAAATACCCTAATGACAAAATTATGTTCCATGAGGTTTAATGGCACCAGTGGTCTGTGTGAGCACATAATGAAGATGTGGGACATAGCGTCTCAACTGAAATATTTGGAGATTAAGATTTCTGAGTCATTTTTGGTTCACTTTATCCTTAACTCACTCCCTCCTCATTTTTTACCTTTTAAGATATATTATAACACACATAAGGATAAATGGTCTATTAATAAACTTTTAACCATATGTGTACAAGAAGAAGGAAGACTGAATCAAGAAAGGATTAAAAGTGCACATTTGGTAACTCATGATAAGAAATTATTTAATAAAAGGAAGGATAAAGAACCTCTTAATCAAGTTAATAAAGGCGATGTCAAATGTTTCTTTTGTAATAAGAAATGATATATAAAGAAGATCTGTCCCACATTCAAGCATTGGCTTGAAAAGAAAGGTAATATCTTCTTCTTAATATGTTTTGAATCTAATATGGTTCATGTTTTATATAACACTTGGTGGATTGATTCTGATTCTACAATTCATGTTGCCAATACCATGTAGGATTTTGTAAATTACAAAAAACCAACAAAAAGTGAATGTTCTATCTATTCGAAAAACAAGATGCGGTTGGAACCTATAGACTTGTACTTGATTCTGCTTTTGTATTAGACCTTGAAATAACCTTTTATGTTTCTTCTTTTTCAAGATAACTTATTTCAATTTCAAGACTTGTACCTTGTGGTTTTAGTTTCAATTTCATTGATAATACTTTACATTTGTACAAAGACAATGTTCTAGTTAGTAATGGTATTATGGATGATGGGTTGTTTAAACTTCATTTGAATTCTACCTTTGATTATAGCCTTACAACTGTGCATGGTTAAGCGTAGTGTTATAAATGAGAAATCCTCTATGTTATGGCTTAGGAGATTATGTCATATCTCTATTGATAGAATTAAGAGATTAGTAAATGATGAAGTCTTTAAGGCTCTTGACTTTATTAATTTTGGTACTTGTTTAGATTGCATTAAAGAAAAGCAAACGAACAAGTCTAATAAAGGTGCTAGGAGGAGTTTTTATGTATTAGATATAATATACACTGATATTTCAAGACCTTATAATATGTGCTTTAATGGTCAAAAATATTTTATTATCTTTATTTATGACTATTTACGATATATGTATCTTTACTTGCTTTATGATAAAAGTGAAGCACTAGATGCTTTTAAGGTCTATAACATAGAAGTAAAGAAACAATTAGGTGAATCAATTAAGATCGTGAGGTCAGATAGATGTGGTAAATTTTATGGAAGGTACATTGAACATAGACAGTTAACAAGTTCATTTGCAAGGTTCCTTGAGGGATAAAGAATTGTAACACGATACACAATGTCTGGCTCACCATCACAAAATGATGAGGAGTATGATCAGTAACTCAAATCTCTTATTGTCTTTGTGGAGTGAAGCCTTAAAAACTATGGCATATGTACTAAATATGATTCCAACCAAGGCGGTTCAGAAAATGCCTAGAGTTATGGAAATGTTAGAAACTTAATTTAAGACATGTACATGTTTGGGGATGCCCAGCTAAAGTTAGAGATTATGATCCATATAAGACAAAGGTAGACTCAAGAACAATTATTTGATATTTTATTGGCTATGCAAAAAAGTTTAAGGAATATAAATTTTACTATCCATCTCGTACAACGAAAATTGTGAAATCTAAGAATACAAGGTTCTTTGAGAATAATGAGATTAGTGGGAGTAGTCATTCTCGAAACTTAGTCTTTAAGGAACATAATAGAGAAAAATCTATTCCTACATTTTTAAATCGATTGATTGTTTTTCATGATAATTATCAAGATTCGATTATTCAGGAACAACCAATGTTTGGAGAACCATTTCATCAGGAGGACACCCTTATAGATTTGGTTACTCAGGATTCTCAAATTGAGGATGTTGATGTAACATTAAGAAGATCTTCAAGAGTCAAGAAACCTGCAATTTCTTCATATTATATTGTGTACCTACAAGAATCTAACATAAACATTGGTGTTAAAGATGACCTTGTCACGTTTTCACAGGCTATGAGTGAAAATAAATCCACATTATGGTATGATGCCTTAAAGGATGAGATGAATTCAATGGCTAACAATCAAGTTTGAAATCTTGTCGAATTGCTTAACGAGGGAAAGACCATTGGCTGTAAGTGGGTTTTTAAAACCAAAAGAAACTCTTTAGGTAATATTAAAAGGTATAAGGCAAGACTTGTAGTCAAATGATTCACTTAATAAGAAGAAATTGATTATCACGATACCTTCTCTTCTGTTTCTAAAAAGGATTCATTTTGAATAATCATGGCAATAGTAGCTTGTTTTGATATGGAGTTACATCAAATAAATGTGAAAACAACATTCTTCAATTGAGATTTAGATGAAGATGTTTACATGAAACAACCATAAGGTTTCATTTTAGAGGCCAATGATAATTTAGTTTGCAAAATTAAAAAATCTATATATGGATTGAAACAAACCTCCCGTCATTAGTATTTAAAATTTCATAATGTTATTTCTTCATTTGGTTTTATGAAAAATATTATGGATCAATTTATATACCATAAAGTCAGTGATCCTATATGTATATGATATTTTACTTGCTTCAAGTGATTTGAGCTTTCTTTATGAGGTTAAGCGATTTCTCTCACAATAAGTTGACATAAAAGATATAGGCGAAGTTTCTTATGTCATAGGCATAAAGATTGAGAAAGACAAATTCTAAGGGATATTAGGATTGTCTCAAGAGACATATATCAATAAAGTTTTAGAGAGATTTTGCATGGACGATTGTTCATCTAGTGTTGCACCTGTAATCAAAGATGACAAATTCAGTTTAGAACAAAGTCCAATAAATGTTTTAGAGAGGAAACAAATGAAAAACATTTCTTATGCTTCTGTAGTTGGAAGTTTAATGTATACTCAGATTTGCACAAAACTTGACATTGCATATGCAGTTGGAATGTTGGGAAGATATCAAAGTAACCCTAGTTTGAACCATTGGAGAGCTGTAAAGAAAGTTATGCGATACCTTTAGGGAACTAAGGACAAGCTTACATATAGATGATCTGATCATTTAAAAGTGGTTGGATATTTAAACTCTGACTTTACTGGTTGCTTCGACTCAAGAAAGTCAATATCTGGATATATTTTCTTATTAGCCGGAGGGGCTATTTCTTGGAGAAGTGTAAAGCAATCTTTTGATTGCTACTTCCACCACTAAAACAAAATTTGTATCATGCTTTGAAGCGACATCATAGGCTATATGGCTAATGAGTTTTATTTCTGAACTTGTAATTGTTGATACAATTGTTAAGCCATTGAAAATTTACTATGATAATTTCAAATAATTTTTTTTTGCTAAAAATAACAAGAGCGGAATTTGCAGTAAGCACATTGACATTAAGTATCTAGTTATCAGAGAACATGTTAAAGCAAACAAGGTAGTTATAGAACACATCAGTATTAAACAGATGATTGCAGATCCCTTAACAAAAGGTTTACCACCCGTTGCTTATAAAGAACATGTTGAACATATGAGACTCAGTTCTATTATGTAATCATATGTAATTGAAGTACTCCTATGTTTTGGTATCGCATTTTATTGATTTGAAAAAACTCCATTAATTTATATTTGTCTTCTTTTATTTAGTTGTATATACATAAAGTTCAAGAGAATGTCAATGTATGTTTTTGGTGACCCTGAATGAGCATTTAGAAGTTCATTCATAAAAATATGTATCGCATATGGTTCTCATTTAAGAGAATTTAATTGTATTCTAATACATGGAAGGTAATACTTATTCTAAAGGACTTACTACTATGATTCATGTAATTTAAAATTCTTTTGTTTAAGTATGAGGATATTATGTCCATAAAAGATTTAAAGATGTATCAATATTAAATTGGTATATATAAAGTGTTTAATGGGCCAAGTGAGAGAATGTTAATTATATTATTTAAAAAAATATATATGTGGCTTATTTTTATTTGGTAGTTATTTTTCCTATGTGAATAGGTGATCCTATGAAAAAAAGGTGACCCTACATGAAAAAGGTGGCCTTATGTAAAGAGGTGACTCTATGTGAAAAGATGTTTTTATATAAAAAGGTGTTTTTATATGAAAATGTGTCCCTATGTCAAAAGAGGGAGATATCATCATGTTTGTGCAAGAGGCATTCCATTTATTGAAAAGCAACAAAAACAAAAGAAAGCATTTTATGGCCATCAAGTTAGACATGAACAAAGCATATGACAGACTCAAATAGAGTGTTTTAGAATATGTGATGAAGGCCTTTGGTATGACAGAAGATGGATTCAAATGGTCATGATGTGTGTTAAATCAGTGACTTACAGAACTAAGGTGAATAGAGAGTTGGGACCAACTATTTTCCCTTAAAGAGGTTTAAGGCAAAGTGACCCTTTATCACCTCACCTATTTATCTTTACTATTGATGTGCTATCAAGATGGATAACTAAAGCAAACAAGGAGGCTTAAATTAGTGGGGTCCCCCTAGCAAGAAATGCCCCAACCCTCACACATATTTTCTTTGCTGATGACTCTATCTTGTTTGAGAGGGCCAATGCCCATCATGCAACAAAGATTATACAGATCCTAGAAGAATACTCTAAGGTGTCAGGGCAAAGGATTAATATGGAGAAATCATAAACTATTTTTAACAAATCCACCCATAGTCATATTAAGGAGGAGGTAAAGAGGGGTTTAAATATGCCAATTTAGGATAATCCTAGGAAATATCTTAGGATGCCTACTGTGTGAGGAATATAAAAAAAGTATGCCTTAAGTTGGATACTAGAAAGGGTAAGCCAAAAAATATCAAGTTGGAACAAGGCCTATTTATTCCAAGGAGGGAGAGAAGTGTTCATTAAAGCAGTAATCCAAGCCATCCCTTCTTATGTAATATATATAGTTCTTTTGCCAAAAGAACATATGTGATAAGTTATGTGTAATAGTGGCTAAATTATGGTGGAAATTAGGGGTGTGCATCAGGCGGGTTCAGGTGGGTTGAGGGTGTCACCCAACCTACCCGACCACTTGTCGGGTCAGAAAAACACAACTCGAAATCGATTCTATTTTTATTAACCCAAAGATCACGGATTGAATTGGGTTTTGAGGGTTTCAGCAAGGTGCTACGGGTTGGGCTAAACATGACCAAAAAATTGGGCTTCGTTTTTTTGAAGCCTAATTTTTGGTCCTTTTGAGCCCAACCTGCACCCAAAAAAAGCTGGGCTTCTAAATTTGCTAAAATGAATTTTCTTTTTATCATGGCTTTCTTTTCTTATGCTGATAACGTCCAAAATGGAAAAAATATAATGTTGTGCCTGTGAGAATAGATAAAGTCAAAAATCAAGAGAAATTACTCAAAAAAATCAATTATAAGAGAATACAGAAAATCAACCAAGCTGTGCCTCTGATAACGTCAAAACCATTAAATCAATTTTAAGAGTCAAGAGAATACAGAAAATCAACCAAGATAAGCCAAGAGAAATGCTGTGACTGTGAGAATATAATGCTGAAATTACTCAGGTATATCAACCTTGAAAATATTATGTCAACCAAGAGAATACAAAAAATCAACCAAGAGAAACATTACTTAGATAAATGTCATAAGCATAGAAAGTCAAAAACATATGCATAAAATGCAACAGCCAGCCAAAAATATCAAACTAATAAGTAGATATACAAAGCAGCTGTTGAGGCAAATGAAAGTTTAGTATGTTGTTAAGGTAAATGAACATCCTTTACTCTCAAGAGTCAAGAGAAAGTTAAGACTTAAGATAGCATGAAATTTTCAAAATGAATTATAAATAATAAACATACTAGGTTTGAAAATTAATATTGATATTATAGGTTTGACAAAGTAATGTTTCAATGAATATTCAATAGTATATACCCAAAATAGCATAGATGCCCATCCTCTATCTATGACTATTTAGAGGAAGCTTCTACAAGTTCTGCAAAATAAGTAGATAGTTAATTATTTGGATAATATAAATTAACAAATTATAATATATAAAACAAATACTTAGTAGTTAGTACTATACATGTCTCAATCTTCTCACACTGTTGCAATTGTTCAACAATATCAAAATCATTAATATCAAATTGAAATAGATTTGGTCTCAACCAATTTTGTGCACAAATGAATGCCTCGACCATCTTTAGAGAGAGAGACGACCTAAATGTATATAGTATACAACCTCCAGTACTGAATGCTGACTTTGAAGCCACTGTTGACACAAGAATGGCAACACATCTCGAGCAACAATAGAAAGAACACGAAATCTAGACACATTTTATTTCCACCAATCTCAAGCATTAAAATAATCATTTGCATCCACACAAGCTTCGGCCAAATATCTTTCCATTTCATTCTTTGCTTCAATGGAATCTTTAGCCCTTAAATGAGATTTAGCTTTTTGAGCTAGTTTGGGCTTTGTAGCACCTTGATCTACATTTTCCATAAACATTGAAGAGTGGCACTCAACATTTAAAGCATTAGGCTCATACACTTGACGATATCAATCATACAATTTTTGCAAATTAGCCTTGACTTTGGAAGACATATTATGAGATACAACTAAATAATAAATATCATCAAATAACCATTTCAAATAAGCAAGCTTGTATCTAGGGTCAAGCACATTGGCAATGAATAATAAAGGGTTCATGTTTTTTACTTTTCCTTAATACTTATCATATTTCTTCTTCATTTCTATTGCCATTCCACCCAACAAAGAATTATCACTTAAGCTCTACTTTAATAACCCACTCTGCACTAAAGAAAGTTGAGGGAAAACCATATTTAAGGTAATATATAAAGATTCAGACAATTCCAAAGTCACATTATAGAAAATCTTCAAAAACTGAATAAAAAACCTAGTTATTCTAATCATCGGAAGAAGGAGGACTAATTGTCCTATCATCAAAATAATCAACATAGGTAGGCTCATCCACCTCTAGCCTATTAAATGCATTTTGAAATTTCTCAGCAATTTCCAACATCAAATAGGTTGAGTTCCACCTAGTTAAAACATCAAGACATACAATGCTTTGAGATTCAATCTTTGATTGTTCAACACAACACTTAAATTTTGCTAGTCTAAAAAGATAAGATCTCACATATTTCACGGCATTACAAATAGATGCAATGGATGAATGCATGTCTTTCAATCTCTCATTAACAACTAAATTAAAACGTGGGCACAACATCTAACATGCATAAAATCACTCTCTAAAACTAAACCATCTGTCATCTTCATCTTTCTCTTTAAGTATGCTATTGTCACATCATTTGCAGAAGCATTGTCTATAGTTACTGTAAACACATTTTTAATCCCCCAATCATTCAAGAAATTTTCTATATGTTTTTCAATTGTCTCCCATTTATAATTAGGAATAAGGCAAAAGTTAAGAATTCCCTTTTGAAGTTTTCAATCATTGTCAACAAAATGTGCCGTGAGTGCCATATAACTTAAATTCTGAACTAAAGTCCAACAATCAGTAGTGAGACATATTCTAGTACAGTTTGACTGTAAAAAATTTCTAAATTTCATTTTCTCATCCAAATATAATTGATAATAATCTCTACCTACAGTGGGATGAGAAGGAATATGAAATAGTGGCTGCAACTTACTATAAAAGTATTTGAATCCATATCCTTTAACTATTTTAAATGGCTGTTCATCAGTAGTAACAAACACAGCTAAAGCTTTCTGACATTCTTCAAAATTATAAATTTGTGGTGCTCTTATCATATTATTTCCCCCACCATCTTTTTTGGGCTCAAAACTAATCACTTATTGTTTAGGATCATTCAAAGCATATGAATATTTAGGACATTTAGACAAGTGACTAAATAAGTTTGAAGTACTGTGTGTCTTAGGATTACACAAGTACCTTTTTCCACAATAATTACACTGAGCCGTAGGCTCTAATGTATATGGTATTTTAGTGAAGTGATCCCATGCCATCGATAACTTTCGAGATCCACTAGCAGGTGGCTTCCCTTTTTACTTCTTAAGAGGAGTAATATTAGAATCTTCGATACCAATTGAAGCACCTACTTTTTCTTTGCCTTTCGGATCAGAGGGTATTTTGTTGAAGATGCTATTGAGGAATCCATGCCACTCTAATAAATACTCAAAACCTTTCAAATAACCAACAAAAAAGGAATAAACTCATAGAACAAGATGCATGAAATAGAGTAATATAATTCTCTATATTAAGATGAGACTTATTCTTACAAGAAGGAAAATGCAATAGAACTACATGTATACCTAGAATGAGAGATTGAAGTTGGAAAATCTCTATACTAAAAAGCCTTCTTAAACTATTGATCAAAATAGTTTACTCAACACAAAGACTCTGGAAAATGAAAAATATGCCCTATTAATTGGAAAATATGTTCCAGAGTCTGGAAAACATAAATTAAAGAGTCTTTGGGGCCTAATTCCAAAGTCTGAAAAATGTCCCAGACTCCAGAGTAAATCATTTACCCACAAAGAGTCCCTAAAGTCTCATTATAAAGTTTGGAAAATGTGCCCTATCAATTGGAAAATGGAAAATATGTTCCAAAATCTGAAAAATAAAAATTAAAGACTCTGGAGGTCATTCCAGAGCCTGAAAAATGTTCCAGAGTAAACCATTTACCCACAAAAAGTCTTTGGACTTTGGGACCTTATTACAGAGTCTGGAAAATATGTTCCAGAGTCTCTAGGGCCTCATTACAAAAGGAACATGGAAAATGTTCCAACATGTATCCTAAACTAAATAGAGAAATAGCATTGCAGTAAGACTTTCATTATCACAAACAGTAAGCACCAGTTCAGCACAAGAGCATCCAAAAACCAAAATTGATCAAAATGTTTACTCAACACAAAGTCACATACTCACAAAACCATAAATTTTCACATACAGTAAGCACAAGTTCAGCACGAGCAGAGCATCGAAATTATTGATCAAAATGGTTTAACAGCACCTAAAACCAACAGTCCAACATGAACACTAAGCATATCAAGAAGAAAAATGTACTAGTTTGGCAGCTTCGATGAAAATGGTTTAACAACACCCAAAGTCTTAATAAAAATATGTAAGACAATGAAGTTGAAGAATGGACAACTAAGCACAAGAAGAAATAAAAGATGTGGAACAGAATATCAGAATCTAATCTATGGATTCCAAGCAACCAAGATATTGATTTTATTAAGGTTTTGAAGGAGAAGGAGAAGGATAAAAACTTACCGGAGACGAAGATGCAGAGCAACCGTGGATAATGGAGGCTTCAAGCCGTGATGATGCGTGATGACTGAGCTGAGGTTTGAGTGTGGCCATGTGGGGAAGGGGAATAGAGAGTTCGAGACCAAGAGAATCAGAGAAAAATTGAAGAGAATAGGGGCTAGGGCATCTCGATTTATGAAGACATGAATTCGGGTGAGGAGGCTGTGCCCGTGGCCGTCCCCTTGAAGGCAGTGATGAGAGCTGAGTTGAGGCCTAAGGTTTGAGTGTGGCTGACTGGCTGTGTGGGGAAGGGGAACCTAGAGTGCAAGACCGAGAGAAATCAAAGAATCAGAAAAAAATTGAAGAGAAGAGAGGCTAAGGCATCGCAAACACGAACTCGGGTGAGGGAGGAAGAAAAGAAATCTGGCTTGGCATGAAACGACGTTGTTTAAGTCAAGTTTTCATATACCTTCGGTCGGGTCAGGTTGGATGGTTTTTTTTGAAGCCCAACCTGACCCAACTGATGTAATCCAATTTTTAAATTTTTTCCAACCCCCTGTAACCTGAAAACCAAATTTCATTCACCCGTTGATCTAAATTTTCATCGATTTCACTCGGGTTCATTCGGATTAAACGGGTTATAAACACCCTTAGTGGAAATGGTCAAATAAGGAGAATGGATACATTGTGTGAGTGGGAGAAGCTGACCCTAAGGAAAAAAGAGGGAGATATATGTTTTAAGGACTTTAGATGCATGAATGTAGCTCTACTAGCTAAGTAAGTTTGGAGATTAATGATTGAACTTGATATCCTCTGGCCCCAAATTTTGAAATATAAATATTTTCCCAATTTAAACTTGCAGCGAGCAAAAAGGGGAAAGGGAAGTTATTAGGTGTGGCATAGTATCCTGGAAGGCAGAGATTTACTCTTAAAGCATTGTAGGTGAAAGATTGGAAATGGGGATAAAATACATATATAGGAAGATGTGTGGCTCAACAATGGGATGTTACTAAAGAAAACCAGCCATAGCATCCGCAGCAAAATTTTTGAATTAATTAATCATGAGCAGAAAATGTGAAAAATTGATATTCTCAGGGATGTTCTTCCTAGTCACCTAATGAAAGAGGTACTTGCTATTCCTATAAATCCTTCTATGCTTGGGGATAAACTGGCATGGCCTCACTCTGCTAATGGTGTGTACAGAGTTAAGGATGGGTATGACAAGATAAAACAGCATGAAACACTAGGTAACATAGTCGTGCTTTGGTTATCTATGTTGACGGAGTGTGTTGGTTCGTATAGCCTATGTTTTTTTATTTGCCAGAGCTTGATCTGGGAAAACCTGTGCCTTTGGATCTCTGAGTCTCTATGGTTTGGACCTTAAGGCTTCTTTGTCCTTTGTGTATGGCTATGGCCAATCCAAAAAAAAAAAAACAAATTACAATGCATATTGGAAACCTAGTTGTAGTACACTTAATAATACACTTTGACATAGAACCATAAAATATATTCAAATAATCAAATAAATAACAAGGAAAAATCACAACAGATAAATTCTAAGAAAGCCAACAGTTAGTCCATTCATGCATAAAGGATGCTGCCTCTTAAAAAGCCACCTAAGAAACCTCTCATGACAATAAAAATTCAGAATTTTGAAAGTATTCTTTGCACTGGCCAATTTTTAAGAATTTTCTATCTCCAAGGCAACCTACATACAAAATAGACATTTCAAGTAAATCAACCAAGAGGAGATTTCACTGAAGAAAACACCGTAATAGACTGATGAATTTAAGAAAATGATATGCAATATGAAATACCTATACACCAAAGGGTAAAAGATCTTACAGTAGGATTCAACTCTCCTAGGGAGTAGGGACCTATCTAATATTTTTTTTGGACTAAGTAATCAAAAATTATATATAACATACTTGAGTCAACATAACACCATGAAATTATATATATTGTACTTATCATGAGTCCAAGTACAAATAACACCATGATATTGCAATACTACAACAAAACAAGCTAAATAGCTAACATACATGTCAAAGTCAAGTTCAAAACAAGCTAAATAACTAACATATATATCAAAGTCAATTTAAGTTTAGTCTTTCAGTTTTAGGGTGTTAAAAAAAAGGGAAGGGGTCTAGCCTTCAACAGGCCCAATTTGGTCCTAGGGCTTATTAGGGACCGTCCAAAAACCCTATTTAAATATGGGCTATCAAAATCAAGGCCCAGCCCTATATTTTATACGGGGTGTAACAGGCTAGGCTATAGGACCTGGCCAGTATTGACAGTTTCATCGGGTCTTTCTCACTGCAATTGAATATATAAGTTGAACAGGGCCTGGGTGCTTTTACTTCTCTCTCATTCTTGTAAGTCCTCTTTCTACTTCAATGAATTTGGTTACGGAGTGTATTCTCTTTCAAGATTGCTATTTTGATTTCTTCACACTTCAGCATGATTAGAATTGGTTTCATTCTGGCATCCCTTTCTTTATTAAAACTTAAAAAGACAGTATTTCCTGTATAGTTTGGTGTATGCATCATACACTTTTATATATCAGATTAAGCCTTGCTGCAAAATAGATTGTGATGAATTTCCTTATTGGCGGCAGCTATTTCGACCCCTGAAGTTGCTTTGTCCACAGCCTATGTCATGCAAGCAATAAAAGTTAGTACATTAAATTGACCTTCATTAAGCAAAATAGTACAATTATGCCAACGAATAAACTCAGTTCAAACACACACACAATGCAGGGCCAAAACTGAGTTCAAAACACCGAATGTATGTGGTCCAGCCCTTGAAAGGTCGGGACAGGTCTGCAAATGCAGGTCCAATATTGAGGCCGTGCCAGCCCTTTTTGCCAGTTCTATTACTGTTGCTTCATCTTCGGCATCTTATTGTTTTCATTTCCCTGTTATCGTTTTCTCTTAATCAAAATAATTATCAGTTAGTTATTGTGGTCAGGTATTAGTAATGTCATAGTGTATCTCCTTTGCGATTCCTTTTTTTACTCTCTTTTACTAGCAACCAGCATCTTTGTTCCATTCTGAATCACTTAATGAGCTAATAATTTTTGTTATACAAAGTGTTTAAGAATTGTGTGCTTGTGCTGTTGTGTATTTACAGGTGATAGATTAGAGTTGGTTGAATGAGTCAGTATGGGCCAGAGAGGAAGAAGTCATCAGAAAAAACAGAGAAAAAACACTTAGACAAGTACCCAATGTGAGGATGCACATTCAAGTGACAACATGCCTGACGAAATTGATGCCTGTAATTTCATTCTTTCTTTTTTCTGTTTGCTTCTGTTTCCTCAGTAATGTATCTATTAGCACTTTGATTATGTCCTATTGCCACTACATTTCTTGTTTTTGTTTTTCCTTTTCATAATGAATTTGCATTGTCCCTTATTGACTTACTTGGTCTTTTGTACAGTTCATAGCATAAATGACAATGCTGGAGAAATGAAACAACAGCAAGCTGCAAAACTGTCTGCCAAAGATAAAGCTTACTCAAGGTGTAGTTTTGTACTCTTCTGGCTTTCTCAACTTGTTCTGGATAAATTCCTCTCTAATATTAACATGCTAATAACATATTGGATGATGATTGGGATCAATTTTTCTTTTCTTGATATTAAATTAAGCGCTACCACGCCTTTTGTAAGTGTGTTGCACAATGTTTTATGTGCAACTGTGCAAGTATGTTGTTCTTAACATATGTTATCTTGTTGGGCAAAAAAGCATTTTTAAGGGCTTTAGCTATCTGCACCCTTCCTGAAAAGTATAGAAGTTACTTGATTGGGGCATCCTTCTGTTATTTCTGTCATTGTCATGAAAAGAAGGCTTTTGTGGTGATTTTGATTGAAAAATATGAATACTGACATGGACACGATATAATACAGACATAGTGATACAACAAAATTTGAAGTGTCCATTATATAATTTGAAGAGTTGCATTATGTTTAATACAAATTCGAACATAGATATGACTCATTTTTTGAAGTGTTTGTACTTCACACTGATCTAACAATCTCCAAAAGCATGTGAATTGAAGAATTCAAAATGATTTTTTTTGCTGAGTTTTTTATATGGGGAACCTCTGTTTTCCTCCTCATTGTTCTTCATGACATCTAAGATTTGCTTGCTTGTGCAGGAACTCTTCTGCAGTCCCCTCTTTGCCAGAACTGCAGAAGGAAAACGCCAGATTTCTTCTCAGGTTTTAACTTTTAACTCAATATATCTGCTTATCAATCTAATTATTCATCATTTATAATGGACTTGTTAGTTGTTACACCTCTATTGCCAAAATGGTGTAGATGTAGAAGAGCAGGGGGCTGACTCGAAATCACAAGAAGTTGTTTAAGAAAGCAAGAATTAAGTACAAGGTACTTTGACTAACAGTACTGAGTTTTTGGGTTAATAATTTCACCAAAATGATATATTTTGATGAGAAACTTATTGGTAGGTGCCCAAAGAGACACATTTTATTCTGTTTTAAAGCTGTTATTCAAAATGCAAATTAAAAATATAAATAATGAAAAACAGTGCGGAAGTATAGCATATGCTATAAACACCTATTGGAAAAGTGATGTCTATCAGAACCACCACTCAGGAATAAGGTCATAGACAGGCACCTCACCTCAATATAATTTACTAAAAGATGTCTTGGGTATACCATTATCTTAGATTTCTTACTATCTTGAATTCCATGATATTAAAGATATCAGAGTTAAATGACCATATGCGAAAAGTCTCCATGTTATACTTAGTGTTTAGGCATCTTGGGTAATATAGCACTCAGAAATAAGTGAACATAGAAGGAAGAGGATCTTGACATACAAGATGTATATAGAGTTAGAGTGAATGAATCTGTTACAACAATTTCATGTACATGTGTCCTCATCTTCTAACTGATTGTTAACTAATTCACTAACTCTATTCTCCTTAATAAGTGTAGCAAACACGAACATTTTAAATGAAACTTGGCATTCAGGTTTAATTAGATGAAGGTATACCATGCATGTGTTATAACTAAGTGATTGTTAACTAATTCACTAACTCCATCCTCGTATCAAATACAAACATCTTAAATGAAACATGACATTCCAAGATATCCAGTTTAATTAGATGGTGGTATACCAAATGCAGGTGTTATAACTATTACGTACACTGTTATCTTGGATGTCATCAGGTATCTTAGATATTAATGTACCAAATATAGGCATTTGGGATGATGCCTAATCTCTAAGATAGTAGGGTTATCAATAACCTTCATGTTATAATTAGTGTTTAGGCATCTTAGATATTCGTGTACTAAACACAAGTATCTTACATAATGGCTTGACATTCAAGATATCAGTATTAATTAGATGACGGTATACTGAATACCGCTGTGTTATAACTAGTGTTTTTCTCATTTTCTTTCTCTCTTGCTATCTCAAGATGCAGGTAACTAAAGCACAAAAAAGCTGTTAAGAATCGCAGTGGACAGGTTCAGAATATTAGGAAGCTCATTGGTCCTTATGATGAAGAATTCTCTGGAATTAACGCAGGAATCAGTAGAAGCATCAGATTCAAGATCTGATATTGTTGTGAAGCAGCCTTTTAACATCATATTCTAATATTCACCACTTCTGAATCGGCGGTAGGATGAAGCAAGTAATAAAAAGAAATTCTCATAATATAGGAAGAAAGTATTTTGAGATTAAAGGGAAGTAAATATGGCCGACAAACTGCAAGTTAAGCTCATCTTTTATGAATTTTATAAGTTATATATACGCCAGTTTTAATCCAGTTCTCTCAAAGTTAATGGAATTCTTAAAGAAATTTTCTGTCATTTTTGCCCCAAACTTGTCTATTTTATGATATATTAATTTTAGCTAGGGAAAAGAACTAAGAAGGAAATCACTATCATTAACTTAGTAAAGATCATTACACTAATTTTATGTATTAGTGGTTTGACATCTACTAATGTGTATGTCAATTTATTCTTTAATTTATTTATATTTAATAATTAAACTGATTTTAATAACGTGATTTATTAATTTGTATGTAATAGTTATTTTATTATCCAATGATTAAAGTGTGTAGTTTGTACCAATTGGTTCATCTTGTAAGGCTGATGGAATTTGGTTTTTGTTAATTTTGTTGTATGAATAATAAAAAATGATGAACATTTACTTGTAGATTGAGCAATTTGTTGATATTTGTAATTTTGCTATAATTCATTTTTTTGGGTGAATGACAAAATTTTTTACAAATTTTTGATAGGTTTAGATCATTTTCATTAAATATATTTGTATCTAATCAATTTTTGAAATATTTCCTTAAATTACATTTCTTAAAAATTTATAAAACCTATATGTTACTAAATAGATTGTACAGTATTAAGTATAATTCTATTAATGGAATGGAGGGTGTATAAATTATAAATATAGATATTAAATAATAAAAGGAAATTTTGAGATAATTAGGTGTAGAATTTTAAATGAGGACTCAAGTTATGAGAATTTTCCTAATTAGAGATCTAAGTTTTATTAACTTCTTTTTAGAAAAGAATTAAAGAGAATAGAAAATTAGAATAATCCAAACAAGCCTTTAGAAAAGGTGAAGGGGCATGGATGGAATTGAAGAAAAAAGGTGTATAGGTCAAGGTGGGATTAAGTGGATAAGTTTAACATCTAAAAATATCTAAGCCTCATTAATGGAAGGAGGTTTAAGGGGGCTGATTTTTTGAGCTTTGGCCAGCCAAAAATAGACAAAAAAAAAAATAGGAAGAAAATTGTGAGGAGAAGAAGGAAGAAGAAAAAAGTAAAGAAAAATATTGGCACTTAAGGAAAATTAGCTTCCTTTCATCTCTATCCTTCTATTTTCTTTCCATTTTCGGTTATCTAGGCTCATTCCTAACCATGAAAAGTGTAGAACAACAGAGGAAAAGAAAGAGAAAGTGGCGCAAGGTGGAAGAAAAAAATAGGAGACAAAGTGAAACAAAAAAAAAAATTAGTTTTAAAACATGTAGAAGATTGGTTTTAGATAAATTTAACAATGATTTCTTTTTTAAAAAATTTTGAAATTCACTAAGCTCATTCCTAACCATGAAAAAATGTAAAACAGCAAAGGAAAAGAAAGAGGAAGTTGCACAAGGTGGAAGAAAAAGAAAGGAGACAAAGTGAAACCAAAGAAAAATTAGTTTAGAAACTTGTAGGAGATTGATTTTAAATAGGTTTAACAATAATTTTTTTAAAAAAAAACTTTGAAATTCATATGATTCAAATGAAGTTCTAATCTTAAGACTTCATGAAAATTATTAATTTTGAGTTCTTTTATCGATGGCCATAAGTGAACTATATCTAGATGTACGTGAATCACGTATTTTATGCTTGAAAATATGTTATGATTTGTTATGAATTCTTGCAGGGTATGGCTGAAAATTGGATGAGGATTATCACATTCTTTCTATCCGCTTATTTTATTTATTATATTCGTATCTGTTAGGCCAATATATCACTGGAATTTCCAGAGCCTCTATGATCTTTTTTTGTGATTGAACGTAGTGATTATATAAATTTATAAACAATAGTCTTGTCTACAGGGAACCAAATAACTGTATAATTAGTCAAAAGGGCATGAATCCAATTCATCATTTGGAAGAAACCCAAGACTCATAAACGATTTTGTGTCTCCTTTTTTCTTATTGATGGAGAAGGAAGATCATGATTCATTCTCACTATATATATATATATATATATTTCTCTCTCTCTCTCTCTCTCTCTCTCTCTCTCTTAAATTCAATCCTATTCTTATACTCTCATATAATTTAATGGTCACTTGAACAGAAAGATAAATATAAAATAATTTGTTATAAAAAATTTAAAAATCTTCTATTTCTCTCTATTGACAATATCATATTAAAATGCAATAAATTTGATATTTTCATATACTAACAAAATAATTAAAGTATAACAAATTGATAATTTTATATACCAATTTTATGTATTAAAAATATTACAACTAAATAAGAACGAGTTTGTTAATTTACCTTTTTATAAACTATACCAACCTTTTCCGCTTTTTATGGTATAGAGCCATAAGGAGTTAAGGTTTGCATTTCCCACAGTGTGGTTGGAAGCAATGGAAAGAGAAAGACCATGTGATTATTTTTTTACATACATGTTAATTTATCATGGTAATTATAAACATTAAATAAATTAAAATTATTAGATAATTTCAAAAATTAAAAATTTTTAAAATTGAAACGTTATTTAATTAATTTATACTTAAAAATAATATATTAATACGGGATCCATATCAAAATACCCCAATGAAATAGTCCCTATATAAGAAACTTGCATAATATTTGTAGGTAGGTCCAGAAGGAGACAGATGGGGATGAGTGATAATAATGATGAAAGTGATAATAATGGAGCAAATAGGATATATGATTTTCCATAGCATGATTGCACCAGACACAAGTTATCATTGATCTTCATCACACGAGGGTGTGGGATAAGCCCTATAAATAAATTAAATGAATTATAAATATACGATACACATATTTTTTTTAAAATTATTATTAATATATTTATATACTTTTGTGATTAATTTTTTTTTATAAACTTACTACATATAAGGCCATTTCTTTTGCCTAAACCGACTCGACAAAAACTTAAAATACGTATCTTTTTTATTTGGTTAGGACTAGACAAATAGGTATAAACATACCTTGTCGACTCTGTTAACAAAATAATGACACTTATTTTATGTTGTCTGTATTAAAAATTACAGGATCCATAGTTAACCAACATATAGTATTCATTGACATGCGTTGACCAACCACAATTAGCATTTTACCCCTAAGAGTTTGTCTTTAAATAGGAAAGGTCCCTGACCATCTTTTCCTTACTAGTCTCACTGTTTTGACCTCTTTGTTTCCTCACTCTTGATCAATACCTCATTCATATCATACCTTAAAAACCTGAGTTATATCATCATCACAAAATGCCTTAATTAATGGTTGAGATCTCATTGTTTACCGCCTAGGAGAACAATTACACTAGCTTTATTAAATAATAATTACAATCATATGGTTATATCAGATATTCTTACATAACTATGGGTGTTGTATACGTCATTTTGAAACATATATAGACTCATCAAAATAAGTAAATAACTAATTATGAGTTCATACTTAACACTTCATTCTTAAACACTTGCATATAAATGAAAAATAATTTCCAAACAATTATCCATTAATTAGTAAATATTGATCAATATGCAATTTCCATTATTTGGTTTTACGAGTGGCCGTATTTGAATATATAAATATATTATATAAGATTGTAATACGATAAGATAAATAATACATTTCTAAAATATGTATTTTTTATATATAAAAATTTAAAACTACAAACAAATAACATAGTTATTAATTTATGAAAATTAATAAAATTTGTTATTCAGGAAAATGAGGTATTTTCAACCAGTTAAAGAAGTAAGCCCTAACAAATGTTTTGCATTATGATGTTGTCATCTTATACGCGTGTAGTAAAACACAAGTATTAACTGTCAACGGGTCGGTGTTGATTTAGTTGATATAAGAATCAAAGTTCTTCGAAATGAAATAGTCTCCCCTTACCTTTAAACTTTTCAATCATCAAAAAAGAAAAAAAGACAGAAATATTAATTAATGTATTTTAACGTACTCAAATATGATGTTATAATTAATCAAATTTAACATGGATTTTTAATTTTTTTTCCATTTATCACCCTAAATTATCACCGTTTGGACCATATGATAATTTAGAGTTGGATGAGTTCTCTATCATTTTTATTATAATCCTAAAAATTATTATAGTTATACTTAAATTCATCTAGCTATTTAAATTCACTACAAATATATATATAATTAATCTTCTAAAGTTTATAAGAAAAATGATATGATGCATGGAAATTTTATTCTAATATTTGCATATAATGAAGAAAAAGTTAAAGGCTTTTTCAACGTCACTTTCTATTTTCTCTCTGGGTAACCCTACTTGTCCATAATTGTTCTTTTTTCCCTTATCTATGGCCGTTGCCATCTATTTTCCCTCTCATAATGACATTGAAATGTCTCTTTCTCTCTCAAAAAATTAAATCTGGTAAAACTTACTGATGAAGTTTACACAGCTTCAATAATTGTAAGGATGCTAATGCTCTTTCGCCCTCACCTTTTCTAAATTATATAACTAATCTTTTAAAAAAAGGCAGACAATTATTTTGGCATTCTTATCATAATAAATTTTTTGAAAAATAATAGAAAAATAATACAGAATTAGGGAGATTAATAAGTGATTTTAAGAAATAATTTTAAAGATAATGTTTATGGAATTATTGTACATATATACTTTACCTAGCTAGGGACAGCTTGATTTTGTGAATTAAACTATCTTTTTATTAACATAAATACTTAATTAGGTTAATTAACATAACCAAACAGGATTTGGAAGGAGAATATGTTTGAAGTGAATTTTCTGATTGTAACAAATTTTTGTGGGTTATGATGCTAAATTGATTTAGATAATGTAGTTGGAACCTGGGAGTTATTATTTGGGAGAGAAAAAGAAGGACCAAAAATGGGAATTCCAGAGCATGGACTAAAGATCTTTCGGATTCCATCTGTGAATGAGGAAAGAGGGAAAGAGAGGCGGGGCGCATCCAATGGTCGAATCTCTTTTCTCTTCAACCAAATCAATCATCATTCTCCCATGAATCCTTCATTCCACCAACTATAATAATTCAAAATTTTTTCCTGATCAATTTTATAAATAAAAATAGTATACTAAATTAATCATCCATGAACATATAAAGCATGTCAAATTAAATTTATTAAAAATATATATTAATATATTTTCATATTTATTAATTATTAATTATTAATTATTAATTCATTTACCTATTAATTTTTTATAAATTAACTCTAGCTAATTAAAATTTTCTCTTGGAATATGGATGAAGACGTGAGAGTGAAGTTGGAATAAATGGTTTGGGTCCTTTTCTCACCAATGGTTCGGTGTGAATGAAGCCAATATTTTTCAAAAAAAAATTATTCTTATATATTTTTGAAATAATTTTATTTTATGTTAATAGATTCAAGCTTGATTTTTAATATTTTTAGTAGAAAAATATATTTAATATAATTATGACATGTGAAATCATTCTTTTGAAGGAAACCAAATATGAAATTTTCTTTTATGAAGATGTCAAATATCATCTTAGATAGAAATGCATAACATTTTGAAAATAACTTTCTTTAATAACTTCATAATTAACGATTTTTTAATTAAAATAGCACTAAAAAAATAAAAAGACGTCTTATCAGATACACATAGTTGTGGTTAACACAAGCTTGTAGAAGCATCTTCTTCCCTTCTCTCATCATTATCACAATTATCTTTGGGTGGGGAACCAATATATGATGTTATAATCATGAATCATGATCTCTAGACTAATAATTATCTGTGTCTTTTTGGTCAACATTGATTGGAGACATTAGCATGATGGATGTCGGAGAAACCAAATGTTAATATCAATATAGTTCATAATAATGAATGAGCTTTGTTTCTGCAAAATGTGGGTCACCTGTCAATATTGAAGCTTAAGAGTAATATATATATATATATATATATATATATATATATATATATATATATATATATATATATATATATATATATATATATATATATATATATATATATATATATATTCAATTATGCTATTATTTCGAAAGATGATACGATACAATATGGTATCAGATCCTGATAAATAAGTATGAAAATAGAAGGTAGAGTTTATTTGTGCGATTCTTACGTGTGAACTCCACTTCTCTTCGACGAAACTTCTGCAATACTACAGGAATTCATTGCTCCTATTATTTTCCCAGCACTTGTTATAATTAATTTGGTAGGATTTAGGAAGTTTTTAGACGCAACTCATCATGTTTTCATTTGAAATATTGTGGCAGCATCAAGGGATCCATATAATTACTATTACAAATAAAGAAATTTGTAACATCATTATAATTGTTTGCCATCATTCCAATCAATGGTGGCTTGGAACGCATGCTGAATACTTTTTAAGATATTGTTCTTCCAAAATATTCTTTATCAATCAAGACTCAGTTAGAAAATTCTTTTGGAAAATAATTAAGGCTGTGAAATTTCTAAGTTGTATTTAGATAAATAATTTTAAAAATTTATGGAATTTAAAATAGAAAGAGATTGAATTACTTCAATTCAATTTTCATCATTTAAAATTTTGCACTTTTTTATAATATTTTTTTATAGCTATATATACACTGTCTTTTTTTAATTTCTTTTTCCACAAAACAACTTATTAGTTAATATAATTTAATATTAATTCTGAAAAGTCAAATGCTTAATGTATTGCAAGAAGCAAAGTATGATCTAAATTGTTTGGCACTGTTAAAATTAAGCTTATTAAATGCCAATGATATATATCGCCATCAAAAGCAACTGTTAGCATGTCATTTTCTTTAATTTTCTTTGGGAAATTTATTTTCTTCCAACCCACATGGGGTTCCTAATTTCCAAACATATTTATCCTTATGCACTGTTCAACTATCAGAAATATAATTTCCAAATATATTTAGAATAATCCATTTTTATTGGTATTTTATATACAAAAAAATACCTGTCTAAAAAAATTTATTAGATACGCTCTTATTAAATAATAAACATAAATTAAAATAATGAAATAATTTATAAATTCAAAAGATTTAGTGATTTTAACATGTTTAATATTATAATTTATTATTAAAACAATTAACTTATTAACGTTTATTTAAGATTAACTTTTCAGCTTTCCTTAAAAAAAAATCTTCAGCTTACAGACCCTCGAACCCACAAAAATAGGGTTCATCACGTGTGTTTGTCAATGTTAATAAGCTTTGTCGGTCAAACCCCTTTCCAGTACACACCCAGGAGATTTCCTTTTTTCTTTTTTAAAAATTTAAAAAAACCCACTAATTAGTTCTGAAAAAGAAAATAATTTCTTTTGTAAAACTTGAAAAGAATAGAAAAGAAAATTCAAAAGTGACCTTTTGGGTCATCCCATGATCCTGTTAGACCATCATCTATAATTATAAACACTCTTTTCAAGTCCTTTCTCTTCAGTCCAAACCCATTCCCTACTTCTCCTATTCAAGGTTCAACCTTTCTATATCTCTGCGTGAACATTAATTTCCCTATATGCAGAGAAACTAGCAAATAGATCTATATATGGAACTTGGTTTGAGCTTAGGAGACGCTGCAAAGCCTTTTGTTTTCATGGAAAAGCCTCCTGAAGCTTTCGACCATCTCGGGTTAGGCCTCAACACAACCTTATCAATCGGTCCAAATATTATTAGCAAAAGCTGCGAAGAAGAAGAAGAAGAAGAAGCAAAGCAGAAGGAAAATCACAGTATTGATCATCATCAGGATCATGATGAAGCTACAAATGATCCATTTTATCCTACTGTACAGCTTGATCTTCTTCCTCACATCCCAGTTGTAGCTCGTAATATTAACCCACCTTCTCAAATCTCCCTGCCATGGCTTTCTCCTTCTCAAAACGGTAAATACCCACTTTTTTTTTTATTTGGCTTCTGTCGTGATTTGAACTTGAAATCCTCGACGTTAGAGTAAAATCAAGTTCTTCTATTTGCAGGTGAGGCGGCTTCTTCAAGGGTCTTGAACGTGAACAGGTTGCTGCCGGTGGCGAAGGAGGCAGCGAGGGAGGAGGAGTCAGAGGAAACGGCAGCGGTATCATGGTCTCCTCCGAACAGCGGAGCGACGTCATCGTTTCAGATGGATCTGTGTATATACAGCAGAGGAGGGAGTATGAGTGGGGGGAAGAGGGAGTCAGATGGTGAGGCTCCTTATTATGATCAAAGGGCTTCTTCTAGAGCAAGTGATGAAGATGACAATAACGGTGGAAGTACTAGGAAGAAGCTCAGGCTTTCTAAAGAACAATCTGCTTTTCTTGAAGAAAGTTTCAAAGAACACCACACTCTTAACCCTGTAAGTTAGCCTTAAAAAAAGCTCAAAATTTCAATTCCCATTATTATTAATTAATTATCTTGTTTGATTCACAAAATATTTATATATTATGTAGAAACAAAAGCAAGCTCTTGCGAAACAACTCAATCTTCGTCCTCGTCAAGTCGAAGTCTGGTTTCAAAATAGAAGAGCAAGGTACACATGGCTCCTCCTTTTTTTTTTCTTTTTTATTATTTTTACCAAATAATTTTAAGAGCGCACTTTCTTAACCTGATGGATTTGTGGGTGAATCCATGCAGAACCAAGTTGAAGCAGACAGAGGTAGACTGTGAGTACCTGAAGAGGTGCTGTGAGACACTATCGGAGGAGAATAGGAGGCTTCACAAAGAGCTTCAAGAACTAAGAGCTTTGAAGACTAATTCAAACCCATTCTTCATGCAATTACCAGCCACTACCTTGACCATGTGCCCTTCTTGTGAGCGAGTTGCCTCCAATCCCACCTCATCTTCTTCTGCAACTCCTTCATCTATAGCCACTACCAAAAGTACCACTGATTCAACCTCCAAAGCCATCGGATTCCCCCTTGGCAAAAAACCCATGTTTTATCCTTTTGTTCACTCCCAACCACACCAATCCAATGCATCTTGAATTTTTATTTATTTATTTATTTAGTACTGAATCAATTGGACATGGCTGATTAATGGTGGTGGAGGTGATGCTTCGAAATTGATTCTGTAAATAGAGAAGTTTCTGAGAGACTGATGATGATAGCTTTAATTTTCTGGATTTGATTATTGGGTTTTGTTCTTTTAGATTTCATCTGATCTCTGCTGATACCTTCTTTCTGGGTTTTGTTTTGATTGTAGAATCAGAAAGAAAGGAGAAAAAAGAAATGAAGTTTTAGACTGTAAGGAAAGAAATCAAAGAGAAAGAGAAATGATACTGTTGTGTTAGGAAATCTCCCTCTTTCTTTCTCTTTCTCTCTCTATGTTTATTACACTTCCTTTGGCCCTTCTTTTGGCAGATAGAATTTGCAGTAAATTGAAATAATAATTAATTATAATTTTGAATTTGTTGGTGCAAAATTAATTAGGGGATTAATTATAGTTTGGTGGGAATGGTCTAAGGTCGTAAGGGTGAGGGCGTGGTTCAAGGGCTGCTTTTCAGAAAGCCAAAGACTTTAAATTTATGAATTTGCTACTTTTTCAACGATTTCATTCTCAAAGGCTTCAACCTCAGCAGGCAGAAACCACTCAGGTTCATGATGGTCTAGTCGGTTCCTTTATTAATGGGGGTTTAGACTTTAGGCTGACCTGTTTATAAAATATAAATAGATTAAATTATTTATAAGAATATTTATGAAGTATATTAATCTTTGATATTTTTTATTCTTTTTTTAATCAATAAATTAATATAAATTAATTTATGTACATGAAAATATTTTGTGAAATTGAATTCTTAAATAAAAAATAAAAACTAATAGGGAGTTGCATTTATATGGCTTCTGCTTCCTTAGGGAGTGGTGGGACACTAAATGGGATTGAGACCAAAAGGGTCAGAAATGCCGTATCGATAAACATGTCTCCTAAAGTGGGCTAACCCTTTTACAACCCCAATTATGAGAACGCACGAGACAAGTACAGTTTCCATTACAGTTATTAATATTTAATCAGAATTTATACTAAACTAGTTCTAAACCACGTCACCTCGTACATCATTTGTTTATTTATATTGTACAATTAATTTAAATTATCAATTTATTATGTGACTATAAATGTTTTTATGAATTTTTATTCTTGGTGTAAATTAATTTATCTTTAATTAAATAAACAAATTAATTAATTAAAATGTGTACAAACCAATTCATATATGAAAAAAAAGGATTATTTGTAGAATGTAAAACAAATATAAATGCAAGGATTTTATAAATAAAAAATTCGTTGATTCTATTAAAGAAAATGAATCACAAGGTAGTAGTACTCAGAGATTTTCATACTCTAGAATGTCTGAACTAAAAAAGATCAAAGATCATGAAAGGGATACATGGGTTGTATATTTCACGATTCAAAATCTTCATTCTTATTGTAAAGGGCTGAATTTTTAAATACCATATGAATGAATAATTTTCTCTCCCTCATTCCATTATAGTATTACACTTAATTACAGCATATATAATATATTCACTTTGGCACTAGGTTTTAAAAGGCATGATATATGGATCCCTATACATGCTAAAAAAAACTTTTCCAATTTAAATAATATATAGTGTTCTTAATTTCAAGACAAATAAAAAGAACTTCATATAATTGTAATTAAGGATTAATAACACAAAGCGATTTGATTATATAGCATTATATATAATTTCTCATGGCAACCTTCTAGGGTTAGAGTAAACTCTGTAATCCTTTCTATAAACTTATTTTAAACCATGTATTTACTTCCTCCACATATAGCTATCTTATTAATTATCTGACACAGAAAAATCTTGATCAAATATTTGATCTTTTTTTTTAGCCTTTACTTTACTTATTATATTTCTTGGTGCAAGAAACTTATTGAAGATTGACTCTGAGAATATCATGATAATCCTGAGTCTTTCTGATTAATTTTTTTTCTTTATTTTCCAATTTATTGATGACTTTTTTTTCATATATGTATGTATACACGCACTTGCAAAATGAAATTTTTAGTAAATAAAATATGCTTATTTAATAATTGACTTTTTTTAAATCTCTCCCTCCGGTCCTTAACATCCATCATTTTTCTTCTATAACGATAATTCCTCCAAAATTTCTAATTTCCAAAACATGTGATTCAATTCTAGATTGAGTTTTCTAAGATTGGAAGGAAGGTCAAGAAATTAGAAGCCCAGGAAGATTTTAATTAATATAGAAAGAAATTTTCAAGAAATAAAAAGGATAACTTTTTTATATAATATCATTAAAAATTTCAGTAGATTATTACATGACAATTGCTTATCATTACTTGCTTCCAATACTAAAATACCATAATTTATTTAAGTATAAAAACGAAAAAGAAAACCTAACAGAGACGTCCTCATCTTTTCTTTTCTTTTTTTTCTTTTCAATATTCTTGCGTTAATTATATATACTTGGAAAAAGAAAGAAAAACGAAGCAAAATTATTCAATAAAGGTAAAAGACATGCATTTAAAAGGACATCATTTTCTATGATTAAGGCAGCACCTAAGAAATGAAAGTTGATAATTCATAGAAGGCATGCGTTGGCTTTCAATGCCCCCAACTCAGGCTTGTTGGTGTGGTCACAAACAAGGGACAAAGCACATCCATCCCATGCAAAAGTAAAGCTTATGATTATAATATACAACCGACCATGGACCCATTCCTACATCCTCATTGGGAACTCTAAGGCAAAAGTAAATGACATGACCTAATCACCTTACTAGAAAGTTCAACTTCCATTATTAATTTGGATGTCCCCCAATGATTTGTGCTACGTTTTTGTGTCTTATTTCACTCATGATTTCATAACCCCCTTTTTTAATACAAAGCATAATTAATTAGAATTTAATTATTCTTCATGTTTATGTGAACATTTTATAGGTAGAGTCTGTATATCTTTTGATATACAGACTAAACTAATTATAAACAAACATACATATAAATATATTACACACACTTTTTTTTAAAATAAAATCCATTTACTATATAACAAGTCTATAGTTTGTAATTCTCCTTTGGAATACAAATCAATTTAATAATTTTCTTTATGTTTATGAAAATTTTTAAAGTCAATTTTCGTCTATCAAAAATAATTAATAGAATTTATTTTTAACATATTTATATATCTATCTATAATTGATTTACTTTCTTGAATTTTGATAAACCGCATCTGGTCAAGAATTTCTCAATGAATACAAAGCATCATTAATGATATATAATGTAATTTTCTTTATCTTTGGGTTATTTTTTAGGGGCAACATCCATGATGGACATGTAAGAGATAGGTATTCATTTGTCAAATTATTATAAATATTAATAACTTTTATTATATTTTTTAAATATATAGACACATAGATATTAGGTGGGTGATGATGTAGGGAATATTATCTTATAATTGTGCAATGGTGGTGAGAGGTTAATGGAGTGGAAGAATTCAATATTCCTAGGTTTTTATCTCCAAGTGGGAGGACCAGAAGACCCCACAAGAGCAGGAGCTGATGGGGGAACCAACTTTTCAACCATTTCGAAAGATAGTGATTTGATTTGCAAATTGATAGGGCTTATGACTACTGGTGAGGTAAACATACCAGTCTTACCTACCTTTATTGCATGTGGGAAACAGGCTTAAGTTAAGGGTTACCATTTGGTCAAGTGGGGCATATCTAAATAAATTCAAAGCCAATTAAAACGGTATATATTCTACCACAGCACCCACTTTGATCAATTTTTATCAATTAGTCTATTACTTAAATCTTAATTTTTTTCATATATATATATATATATATATGATATGAGAATGTATCATATGAGAGAACAAGAAATAAAAAAAATGATAATCATTAAATAAATTTTAATGGTCAAAATTAAATATTTCTTTAAGTGATTTACAAGTCAAATGGACTGTAATATATATATATATATCTTTCTCTCTCTCTCTCTCTCTCTCTCTCTCTCTGTGTAACAATTTTTCCATGCTGTGTGCATAATAATTAAAGCCTGGAAAACTAGATATCCGGGTTCTTTTGTGGTCAATATGCAATTTAATTCGTCAAAAGAAGGAATGGAATGACAATTTTTGAGATTTTAATATATCAAAAGCTTGTTAACCAAGAGACATGCAGATCAAGCACCTTTACTTTTATGCTTGAACTCCTTCCAATGTTTATCCCTTCTTTTGTGTCCTTTAAGGCTTCTCAAATTATCCAATAGAAAGTAAATGGGATTTGTGAGATCATGATTCTTGAAAATAGATAAGATTTGGGGTTCTATAAAATGTGAGAACCCTAGGTGATATTTGATCCAAGGGTAATTTAATTTTTCAAATATTTAAAACTTTATTTTTAATATATTTGAGTGTAGTAAATATGAAAATTGTTAGTATTTTCATATTTATAATCAAATATTTCGTAAATAAATTTTGAAGCCATTTCCTTTTATCATAAATTATTCATATCATTTCTATTATTCGTTTATAAAATTAATTTCTAACTTTGGATAAAATACACTTCTTCCATGGCCAACACGTTACAATCTTACTGGTCTAATAAAATATATATCTTGGCACTATCTTATCATGTTAATGTTCGCATCAAATTATTAATATATTCAAGTATATATCTTTGTAGATTACATCGTATAGATTGGTCTTCCGTACAGATTTTTTTCTTTTGACCTCGTAAAGAAGCTATAATTAAATTTCACCCAAAAACAGAAACTATAATTAAAAAGAAATTAAAGAAGTGACTATATATAATCTATATGTTATTTTCAATAATTTATTAATTTATGCTAATTTGTATATGAAAATGAGGTGTGATATATCTACGTACACACACACACACACACTTACCTTTAAATTTTATTTAGAAATATGGTCACTGAGAATTAGAGTAATTAGGAGAACAAAAAATTGCATTCACAATATGTACATATGAAGAGAGATATGAATATTATTTTCAATTTTCATGAGTTATATACTTTTAATTTTTACCAGTAAAAAAAATTATTTTCCTTTCCCTCATGATTTTTCACCTTTCCATTTTTATACGATAGATTAAAAAAGAATATCATTCAAGAAAATAAGAAGAAGAAGAAGGAGAATGTCATAACCTCAGTCAACAGAGTGATTATGTGTGCATGCATATACATAATCATGTATTCTTACTTTATAAGATAAGAAGGGTAATACCAAAATATGATATATAGAAGGTTTTTTTTTTAATAAGTCAATGCTGGCTTTCACATTATTGTATATATTTAAAACCAACAAATCTTGGCGTAAAGTATTTAAATCTAGTTGATTGAGTTTTAATTTATAATTACCTTACGTAAGAAGCATGCATGAAAAAAGATTAATTTTTTTTAGACCATTATAAGAAAAAGGGCAGCATGTCTATCAAGTTCTTTAATTTTATTAATTTTAAAAATTAACATGAAAATTTTAAAAGTAATAATATTTCATACTAAAAAATGTAATATATTAGGGTATACCAAACATCTCATGAAGATTAATTCTTAAATAAAATTACTTTTCACTTAAATATCCTTAATTTAAATACATTACATAATAACATGTAGTAATTAACTACTTGACTTAGTGGTAGCTTTAACTTGTTCAGGATTGAAATCCAAATCAAATCATCAATTATCAAATTCTAAAGCTCAAGAATAGGTTTTATTTTTAACATGGTTCTACGAATAAAATGCTTATAAGCTTGTATATATCTTAATGTATAGATGTACACTATATTTTTTTGTGGAAAATTTTAATACTAAATAGATATTCACAAAAACTTACCGTCAACTTGTGCCATAATTGGGTTTTGAACATTCTCACTTGAACTATCATCACCAGTAGAGCTTAATTATAATATTCAATGCAAGATTCCTCTTTATTTATTTTTAATAAACAAATACCTAATGAAACCTATAGGACTATCTTCTAATTCTATTGATCGAGTTCTAGGATAGCTATCCAACTTGTATCTTGACGTTACTTTCAGTCATAACTTTTCAATTGATATGGCTTTAAACTCTGATTGATTTGAGAGCACTAAGTGTTACAGGAAATTCTTGAATACATTTATTAATGTATCAATTAGTTGACTTAATCAAAATGCATTTAAATAGTGAAATTTATTAATATATTCAATAAGTTTTTATTATTTTTTACATAGCTATAGTAAGAACAAAAAATGTACATAAGAATTTGATATGTCCTATATTGGGTAACTATTGACACTTTAGGTAATATTTATTTTTTGAACCTCACTCATTTAATAAGTTAGTTTTTTGAAATACATTTTTTCATGGTTTAATTTATACTAATTAATATTTTTATTGAGAATAAATCAATCTAAAAGAGGCCGCCTAAAAAAGAATTAGAAAAAGAGCTATCTAGAAAATCCACTAGAGTGGATACCTAAAAAGTGAGAACTAGCACCTAATGTATAAAGAAGGGTGCAAAGCCACTAGAGTTGAAGCCATCCAACATATATACTAGTCACATACCAGAATTTGTCCTGGAGTTACACCCATTTGATAGTTTTAAACAATATTTAATTAATATGATAACAAATACCATAGCTATAAACAACAGAAACACTAGAATGGAAACAAAGAAATGACGTGATGAAAATTAAGCTCCATGACTTGGTGTAGGCTGCCACCTTCAACACGCAATTAGCAATGATATATTCAATTTGAAGGCTAATGGATACAGCCAAGCTTTTGAGATATGGGGAAAAAAAATGAAAAACCTTTATTGACTCAGAAACCTTCTGAAATCTCATTCTTATCCGTTGAATCTGAGAGAAAAAATCAAAGAGAAAAAGACAATGATTCAGAGTGGAATTTGGAAAAGCCAAATATTATGAAAATTCAAATGGTAGTGGTTGGATGGTGACGTGTCATTGTGTTCATGATTAGCATAAATATTATATTTATGATGACTAAAACATGAATATTTGAAACTTTTACTGGTGGTGAACTCTCCTTAACCTTCATGAATTTTTTTTATTCATTAAAATAGTAATAAAAATAAATTATTCTGTGATCACTAATCAAGGGGCCAGTAATATATTTAAAATTTTTTAAGAATAAATAGAGATCCAATACAAATAATTTTTTTTTTTGAAGAATTATTTTCTTAAAAGATATTACTCAATTAATCTCTAAATGCCAAAAAAATTTCTTAAAAAAATTGACCACCAATCAACGAAATGTTTAATTTTCAGCGCACTGACTTCTCTTGTAAGATATTAATTTTAGGGTTCTGCCTGTGAGACCGGCAATTAGAATTGGCCCTACTCATTATGGATTTGCTGGCAACTTGTCGAATCTCAATAAAAATTGACCATATCAAGGAATTGTGGGGAAATTTAGTCTTAGATTACTTACGCTACGTAAACTAGTTTTGTTCCTCGTCAATAATTATGAGGATTGAATTCCCATTATATCTAGCTCAACCTCCATGAAGTTCATGCGTTTACTGCTAGTGAAATTCTATAAAGTTTTTGTATAATTTTAATATTTGAGAATATGATTTTGATTTAACTTTATCCTTCTCAAGTACTAAAATGATACTGGCACAATCATTTGAGAATAAAAACATATGTGAAATATTTGGAGTTTGAATAAAATCATGCTCTTAATATATAAATAATATTAAAAAAATATGCATTATTAAATTGATAATGATACAATTTTTTAGATCACACTAAAAATATTTCAAGAAAATTTAGAATTTGAAGCAAAAAAAAACGCAATTGATCTGAGATTCAAATACAAACAAAAAAATTAGTGAAATATACTAATTAAGTTATGAGACTCTTCTAAAATTTACGCCCTAAATTTTTCTAAACCCTACAATGGATCCAAATCCAAAAATTTTAAGAGCTCGTGCGTCAAAGAAGAATATGGCTGCAAAAAGAGCCCAATTAATTCAGGTTCCTTGTGGTAAAAGAAAACGACCTCAAGTTGCATTTTCTTTCAAAGTCATCAAAGAGAAATTGATTGACCTATGGACTATTTGGGATTTGAGAGCGTGTTTGACTTGTCTAGCTAAATCTATTTTCACAAATGGGACTCCATCTAATTACATGAGTCGATTTATTTTTAGGACTTGAACTACAAGTCTAGAAATCAAAAGAACAGAAGTCCATGAATATATACTTATTTCAAAAATGAAATCTCTTAAGGATAATAAATTTGCTCTTAATCTCATATGAAATTGTTGTTTGGTGTACCGTATGAAGTTGTATAAAATAATATAAATTAATACAATCCAACTTTATATGATGTTTAGTGTACATAAGAGATTGTATAATCTTGTATGGTTAAAACTTTTTTTATAGTTATCACTGTATAATATTATACATTATGCACAAATTAATGTTTGTTTAAATGCAAGTATATACTATTATTGTCAAGTGATAAAATTCTATACAAGTATAGAGTATCGTCCCATGAGTATTGTTGTTACTGATTGTTGTCCTTATATTAATTTCAATTTCAACTAAATAATTCGAAAACTTCATTTTATGAGAAAGCAAAAAAAAAAAAAAATAGCGAATGTAGCATAAAGTCATTTCAGGAAAATTCAATTGATCAAAGCTCTAGAGTTTTCGATTTTACCATAATTAACCCCTTTGAATTATCAATATTTTTAACCTAAAAATTATAATCTAATTGATAGTCAAGTTATCTTAATTTTTCCACTAGCATTTCCCAAGGTCAAGGAAAAAGATATCTAAATAATAATCTACTATGTTCCCATATGAATTAAAATATTTAAAAATTTATGGCACTCAATTAAGACTGCATAGGCTATGCAAGTATATTTTTACCTTACATGTAATTTATAATTAACTACACAATGAATTAGACCCACATATCACCTCCCAATATCATTATAATTAATAGATCATCTAACTAATAGCTAACTAACTAGACATTACAAAAAAAAAGACTTTCAGCGGCGATTTTAAAAGTCTAAAAATCGCTGCTAAAAGGCTTTAACAACAACGCTTCCAAGTCGTTGCAGATACTACTGTTGATGAAAGTATTTTTTATGGCGACTATAGTCGCCACAGAATCTAACAAATATTACTACCTTAGGTGCTTAGTCGCCACGAAAGAGAAGATATTTTTAGTGGCGACTTTATATAGCCGCCACTAAAAATACCTTTAGTGGTGACCTAAAGTCGCCACTAATACTTTTTTGCCACTAAAGGTTTTGATGGCGACTTAAGATCGCCACTAAATGATTCAATATTCATTTTTTGTGACAACTATAAGTCGCCACTAAAGATTTTATTATTCATTTTTCAACCTTTAAATTTTAGTAACGACCAAATGAAGTCGCCACTAAAAATTACTTTTCGTAGCAATAATAAATCGATATCAAAACTTTCAATGAAGATTTTATCACCACCAAAAGTCTCAATATTCAAATTTTTTTCATGTAAAATTCAGTAGCAACCTTTTTAGATCGCCACTATAGGTTTAGTGCAAACTTTTTTTTATTAATAAATTTATCATTTTAATTATAATAATTAAAACTTTAATAAAAATTAAGATAAATAAATTTATTGATAAAATTATAATATTAACATATATCAAATATAGCAAATATTATACACTAATATCATGTCAATTCCATTTTCAAAAGAAACATCATGTCAAGTAAAAAGAAAGCAATACACCGCTAAATATTAACAAAAACAATCAACTCGATACTTCATTTGGCGATGTTGGTGCTACAATTCTGGTCGTATTAGCTACAATAGTTGGAGAAACACTACTCGAAAAGATTGTTGAAAGTTGTCACTGTTCAATCAAATGTAGCAAATTAATATAATTTAAAAATTAATACAAATAAAACAATATCATGTAAAAAAATTTCTATAGCCAAACACAATTGAAAAATAACATTATGCAATAGTCAATAATATTATAACTATAAATACATGATTATACCATCATATCTTAAAAAAAAAATGAATTGGAAGACATTATTAAATAGGAAATAAGTTAAATTGGCCAACATTAATTTATCTCAATAATTTTTCAAGCAAAACTATTTCAATATTTAATTTAATAAACATAAAGCATATTAAATAATACTTCATTCGTAGTTTATAAACACAAAATATACAGTGGCCAAGTCTTTTTCAATTATTTAGTTTTAATTAAATAATAATTTAGCTGCATATTTTTTAGAATATGATATTCTACTAAAAAAACAAAAGAAATCACAAAAATTAAACAGAAGTTAGTGAAAGAATGAAAAAAAACAAAAAAAATGTTAGTAGGCCAAACCCACTAGTGGCACAACAGTATAAAACTCGATAAAAATATATCTACCAAATTTTTTTTGATAGCCTTGTGCATTTGTAATAACAATATAACTTATCACAATAAATCAAAGGCTTACGCCTAAAGGAAAAAAAAACAGTACAAAAAATTAGCATCTAATATAACATTATGTACTCAATATAAAGACAAGAACCAAACTACAGAGGACCCAAAAATAACAGAATGTGACTAACACATTTAAAATCATATAGATGCCTTAAAAAACTCTTATTTCATTCAAAGCTCAAAAGTATTATATCAAGCAAGAAGAATAGCAAATTTATCCTTTTCTAATTTCTTTTTCCAATAGAAGAACAATACATTAGAAAGGAAAGAGATTACAAAAGAAGACAACACATTTTAGACTATATTTATGGAAGCCTTCATTAACTCTGCATTCCTACTAAGACCAAATGTATCATATCAAGCAAGAAAATAGCATTTTTCTTTCATAAAAGAAGAATCCATTAGAAAGAAAAAGAATTTCTGAAAAAAAGAATAAAATATCCTCCTAAAACCCAAAAAATAAAAAAAAACAATCCTGAAAAAGCATAAAATATCAACTAATAAGAATTGGGCCAGTCTTTCTACGTATCCTGTAAACCATATTAGACAAAACTTATTCAACGTTTTCTTAACCAACTTAAGAGTACCAAAATGGAAAAGAGTACAAAAAATTTAGTTCGAATAGATATTAAAATATAGTATACTATCTTCAGACCATTACACTTATGTAAGCTCTATAATATATCACATTCCATATTACACTTCACGTTGAAGCCAAAGAAGAAATTGGTGAATAGTGACAACTATTAGCTCGATAATTACATGGCTCAGTACAGAATACATATGCGGAGGCGCAATTGAACAAAAAGGTAGATCTTCATTATATTGCATATATAGTACAAGACAAGTTTGACAATAGAAATTACCTAGGGGTGCTCCTAATGGGTTATATGTAAATTATCCGTCCCATGTTACAAGAATAAAATAAGAAATTGATACCAAGCCTCCATTCAGTTGTCTTCAGTTGTATTCATAAGTCATAGCTTCCTAATTCTGAAGAACCCAATATTTATTGTAATCCCTAATCAGAAAGTTCACTACCAATAGAATAAAACCCACACAGAACCTTATTCCCAGCAATGAATAGACATTGCCAGCATACAACCTTAATCTCTCCCAATTATATTAAGAAAATAAGTGTGTAGACCAATATTCCAATAAATAAGAACCAACTAACAAGATATTTTCATACTAGGAGGTTGGTCCATCTGCATCCAACTTCGTATTCATTGGTTTGGATGTGGTGGCTATAACTTTGGATACTACCACCTTAATCTCTCCCACTATATCCATCTCAACAGCAGACAACAGAAGTTATTGAACCAGAAATTTCATACACAATCACCCAAACAGAAAATCACCACACCCAAACACCAAGAGATCTAGAAACACTACTTCATATTATAAATTTCTCATTCAAAAATACACAACTTAGAACATCAAAAAGTGCCTCCAGCCACCATCTCACCCAGTTGAGACCAGGGACGTTGACTTCTCTAATGTGGGTCGCATCCCAAGACAAGTTCTTTTTTCAACAACTTCTCTAATGTAAGGCCTCTCTACGTGTTTCAGCTAATGTCATTTTTTGGCTGGTATCCCTTGTGGATTTTCAAAGGGATTTAAGGTTATAATACCATATCAAGAATCAATATGAATTTTTTGCCCAATTTGAAATTTAACAAACTATTTCATAGCAAAGAGAAATAAAAATTAAAAAGCAAACATTTACATTAATTTTGCCTAAATCAACTGACTACATTATGTTATGAGAACGGACTTTATATGCAAAACATAGTTTCCACCTCTTCATACACAGAATTATATTAAGCAAAAGAAGTGTGTAGACCAATAATCCAATAAATAAGAACCAAATGCACACCAAATGCACACCTCTAGCAAGCCGTTAATGCTTGAATGAAAAACAGAGCTCTGGTGCTTCAAAATTCTCGACGGCTCAGGGTTAAGAGCAAAGCTTGTTGGCTTGAAGAGAGATAATCGGTTGGAATTGGGGGTGATAATATACAGAGGCTGAGAGGGTTAGGGCAGTAAATGGAAGAAGTAGAAGCTGAACGCTGAAGATGGCAGCTGAAGGGAGGCCAGGTCGCTGGGTTGGGGACTCGGGTTTTCTTCGAGGGTTGCGTTTTTGGTAACAGAAGGGAGGCCATGTGGTTTTTGATTGCTTCTTTAAAAGTTAGGGCAAGAATTGGAAGAAGTAGGAGCTGAACTCTGAAGATGGCAGCTGATGAAGGGAGGCTAGGTCGCTGGGTCGTTGGGGACTCGGGTTTAATTTCTTCGAGGGTTGCGTTTTCGGTATAAAATCCACATCTATTTCTAGCTGAAAGGAGGCCAGGTCCAATTGTGGTTTTTCATTGCTTCTTTAAAAAAAGAAAAACAGAAAAATTAGCTTTTGTTCATATATAATTGTGGTTTTTGATTGCTTCGAGGGTTCCATTTTATTAATTCTCACGATACTAGTTTTTAATATTATATTAAATAATTTATTTATTTTTACTTCCATGAAATCATATTAAAAATTAGCTTTTGTTCATATATTTGTTATCTTTTTAATTTATTAATAAAATAATTTAGCATTTTTAATATTAATTTGAATAATTTTGTGTTTTTCATTAGTTCATTAATTAGACTAATTTAATTAAATTAAATTAACTGAAATAGCATTAATTAAAATGAATTATTAAGTAGAGCCATATGATTAAAATAATTAATAATTTCCTTAAACAATTATTTTTGTAATGATTATACTATATATTTTTTTAATATAAATAAAGGATTTTTTACATATAAAAATACTTTTTTTTTGCTATTACATGGGACAAATGCCAGTTTATTTGAATGGCATAATTCTACCTTATTATTATTGCATACCACTAGGATATATGCAGGAGATATAAACCTTCTTGGTCTTTTTTATGGAAACCAGGACTAAATCAGAAAAAATGTAAAAAAAGAAATTTTGGCTTTGATAACTCAGTATATGTGGATCTAGATGATTCGGCATGTGGTATTGTTGTGCGATGGAAAGAAAATATTCACACGGAGGTATTATTTAGCCCCCATGAATTTAATGGAATCAAAATTATTTTCTCTTTAAAACTTAAAAAAATAAACTTTTTCATATGTATTTTGATTTTTTAATATGTACTTTCAAAAGAAAGTTCTACAAATTCTTTTCTCTTTAAAACTTAAAAAAAAATTAACTTTTTCATATGTATTTTGATTTTTTAATATGTATTTTCAAAATAAAGTTCAACAAATTATTTTCTCTTTAAAACTTAAAAAAATAACATTTTTAAACAAATTTTGATTTTTTTTTCTAAATTTATTTTTAATATGTATTTAAATTTTAATTTTTTTAACAAATTATTTACAATAATTTAAAAAAAATTAAAGAGAAAATAAACTTAAAAAATATAATAATTTTTTAAAATTTAGATTTATTAATTTACTTTAATAAACTTTTAAAATTTAATTTTTTTAAAATAATAATTTTAAAAATAATTTATACAATTAAAAATTTATATAGAATAATTAATAATATAATTTTGTTAAATATATGAAAAATTAAGAGAAAAACTGAATTTCTTCCTTTCAATGGCAACCATAGGTCGCCACTGAAACCAATTTTCGCAATTTCAGTGGCAACTCCATCAAGTCGTCGCTGAAAGGTCAATTTTCAGTGGTGACTTGATAGAGTCGCCACTAAAAATGGATCTTTCAGTGGCGACGTAGTAGAGTCACCACTGAAAGTCATTTTCAGTGACGAATTTACTAAGTCGCCACTGAAACTTCAATTTCTTGTAGTAAGCATTAAGAACAGTGTAGTAACTTAATTAGAAAAAATAAACATTCAATTAAATTGATTAAAAAATTCAAAGGTTTATAGTTATGCTACATTGTAACCCTATAAAATAAACTTAGTTCATAACTAGGAACAACATCATCCCAAAATAAAAATAAAACATCTAAAGTCAACAGAAAGAGATGTAAAAAAGAAAGAAATTGGTAATGGAGTCCGAGCTCTAGTCTTTTTAAAGTTGATTAATTTTGTAGCCCAAAATTTTTTTTAAAGTTATAATAGGTCATTCAATTCAAGACAAACTCTAATTGAAAATTTGCATAATCATCTTAGAGTCACGGCTCTGCTTTCCAACATTGCAACTCTAAGATCTCTCAAAAGTCAAAACATAAAAGTTGTAAATTTTTTTTTAGCTTTCCATATCATCTTAAATCATCTCAATTAGAATTTGGATGAAAGAGTTATATCCAAATTAGTGAAGCAATGTTAAAGTTGTCCAAAATCTACAATTATTGGTCCTTTGCTCCAATCTTCTCCAAATTCCATTTAATTTGCCATCTTCTTTCTATCTATAAAAAAAACACACAATATCACATAAAATTAAAAATAAAATACTAAAAACCAACAAAAATCGAAGTTAAAGATAACTAAGTTATGAGTATAAAATCTACTCATCAAATACTCTTAAACTTAACTTTTTACTTATTCTCAGACGAAAAAGTAAAACTAAACAATTCAAAATTATGCATTGAATGTCAAGTTGTTGTAACTTATTAAATTTGCCTAAGAGATTTTAGAGAATCTGTAACTTAAGAAAAATTTCAAAAATTATACTTATGTATAAATTTAACTCAAATGCAATTTATATTTCATCATTTTAAATTCTAAGTTTGTGTGTGGATAAACTTGTGACATTTAACGTCTTGCACTAAAATGAGTTTATGCAACTCATTACTTTAGGGATAGATATCTAGATAAGTGAATATTAATAACTTCATAGGCTTATTTTTCATATCATTTTCTATTAATGTAGGCTAAATACCATACCTTGGATCAATAGAGTTTCCTTAAACTTGTAATGTATGACTTGAGTTTAAGGTAGGATAAAAAATATTAAAATAGGCTTATGTAATATCCTACAAATTTTAAAATGTTATATCTTGCTTTAATAATTAGCTATTATGAGAAATATCTATGTTTTTCCTTTAAAAGTAAGTGTATTTTATTCACATGGATATAATTTGTTTACTATGTTTTAATTATAACATGGAACAATATTTTTATATGATATTTAAAACTTAATTGAGAACCTTTGGGGTATTTTTTTTTATAAGCTATGGTAGAAAAAAAATACATGTGAAATTTCTAATTTTTTTAAATCTGGGTGTTTATTTTTTCTCCTGGCCACGTGAGATTTTTTGAAGCTTTTGCATATATTTTTTTTTCCTTTTTCCTCCCTGCATTTTTTTCCTTCTTGCGCACTCTCCATTTCCAGCCCCAAACCTTATGTTCTTCCATCTCCTTCTTTCAATCCTCAACAACCAAATATCAAGGCAACTTAATCAAGTAACATACATGAAGATTGGAGGAATTATGGCAGCAAAATCACATGAAAACAGCAGCAAACTGAAGCTACAGTAACCCGCACCCAGCTTAGGTAAATTTCAAAAATCTTGTGATTCTTGGTGTTTTCTTGAAATACTAAGTTATAGCTTTTGTTAAGGACATAGTGTAGTATATGTATGACGAAGTTTATTGCAAGATAACATGATTTGGTGCCTAAATCATGCAAAATGTTCTTCGGTAAACAATATAAGAACAGTACGCGAAGTTGTTAATTATGCAATCACTACATCAAAAGCTGGGCATAGCGACGGTCATTTAACGACGGTCAAAGAAACCGTCGTTAAAGCATTCTTTAATGACGGTTCACCTGACCGTCGTCAAATTAAGACACATAACGACGGTTATTGAATAGACTGTCGTTATACAACGACGGTTGTGACTGAACCGTCGTTATTTAATGACGATTATAGAAACCGTCCTAAAATCCCACGGTAAATTGACCGTTATAGGAATAATTTGCCGGTTTAACGAAGGTTGGGGGTAAACGGGACCAATTTCCCATGAACGATCCATTTTTCGTAGAAAATTACGACGGTTTCCATAACCGTCGTTAAATAACGACGGTTCAGTAAGAACCGTCGTAATTTCCCACAGAAAATGGAGCGTTCATGGGGAATTGGTCCCGGTTTAATGATGGTTGGGAGAAAACCGTCGTTATATGACACGCCATTTGAATGACAGTTACCCTAAAACTGTCGTTAAATCATGTTTTAGCGACGATTTTTTTGCAACCGTCATTAAACCGAGATTTTCCTATAAATACGCCTCTCCTCCCTCATTTTCAATATGCAATTCAAATTTCTCTCTTCTTCTTGCGACAAATACTTGTGAGTTTCTTTTTGTGATAAACACTAGTGAGTTTATTGGTATTGGTGGTTCGAATTTAGTTACTCTTATTTGAGGTAAGTTTTTAAATATTTGTATTATTATGAATTAATTTTTTATTTAAATTGTATGTTTGATTAAATTTATTAAGTTATTTAATTTTAAATTTTTTATGTAGATACTTCACTTATATACAGATACTTGTGATTCAGAGTTGTTTATTTTCACATAAGGTATGTATTTTAATTTTTTTTAATGTTGTGTATTTTTTTGTTGATATATTTGTATGTTTGACTTAAATTATAATTTAAAACAAAAATAGTTTATTAGAAATTGTATGTTATGTCTTTAGTAAATGTTTTATTATGTTATGTAGGTTAAATATATTTTTTTAATTTAATTAAATTAATAGTAAAAATTATTTAATATTTATATTTTTTAATTATAATAATAAAATAATTATTAGTTATTATTTAAGAATAATTTCATAATTATTAAGTTAGAATTTTATGTTAATAATTATAAGGTGAAAAAATTTAAACTAATTAAGAAGTAAAAAGTATAATTAAGTTACACAAGTAGTCAATTTTGTAATTATTATTAAAAAAATAAGAATATAGTAATAATAGTATTAAAATTTAATTTTTGATAATAAAAAAATTTATCATATTAATAAATATAATTAAATATTGAACATAAATTATTAAAAAAATTGGTTAATGATAAATATTTAAAGTAAAATTTATATTTATTCATTATTTATAAATAATAACTTAATTAAGAAATAAATATATTATTTTTATAACTATAAATTTAAAAAGATTATATTAATTAGGCAATAAAAAATAAAGTCAAGTTGCATAAAAAAAACTTAACAATTGTTATAAAAAAATAGAATCATAATAATATAAATTTAAGAGGAGTATAACAATATGATAAATAATTTATATATAATAAATTTTGCTGTTATATAATTAAATGTAATTAAATATTTGAGTTAAATTATTAATAGAGGAATCGAAATATTGGTTAAGGACAAGAATTGGAAGTGAAATTTATACATATTTGTTATTTAAAAGCAATATAATATAATTAATAAAGTAAAAATATTATTTTTATAATTTTTAAATTAACTAAGAAGTAAAAAATAAAATGAAGAAAAAAAAAGCATAATAATATAAATTTATTGATTTATTATAGTCTTATAAATAATTTAGATATAATAATTTTAGTAAGTATATAATAAAACATAATTAAATATTAAAGTTAAATTATTCATAGATGAATCAAATCAATAGATATTATACAATGATATTATATGAGAAAAAAAATATTTTTTACAAGATGTATATGACAAACAAGTAAGAAATTTTGTAGGATAAAATAAAATTGTCAATAATGATAAATTGTCGCATTAAATGATTATTTTTTATAGTTAAATTTTATTACTTATTTCAACTTAAACATAATTAATTATTTTTAATTTTGTGTATTTTTTTTTGATACATTTATATGTTTGACTTAAATTATAATTTAAAACAAAAATAGTTTATTAGAAATTATATGTTATGTCTTTAGTAAATGTTGTATTATGTTATGTAGGTTAAATATATGTTTTTAATTTAATCAAATCAATAGTAAAAATTATTTAATATTTATATTTGTTAATTATAATAATAAAATAATTATTAGTTATTATTTAAGAATAATGTCATAATTATTAAGTTATAATTTTATGTTAATAATTATAAGGTGAAACTAATATTATATTTTTAAAGTAAAATTTATATTTATTTATTATTTATAAATAATAACTTAATTAAGAAATAAATATATTATTTTTATAACTATAAATTTAAAAAGATGATATTAATTAGGCAATAAAAAATAAAGTCAAGTTACATAAAAAAAATTTAACAATTGTTATAAAAAAATAGAATCATAATAATATAAATTTACTTGTTTATAACAGTATGATAAATAATTTATATATAATAAATTTTGTTGTTATATAATTAAACGTAATTAAATATTTGAGTTAAATTATTAATAGAGGAATCGAAATCTTGGTTAAGGACAAGTATTAGAAGTGAAATTTATAAATGTTTATTATTTAGAAATAATATAATATAATTAATAAAGTAAACATATTATTTTTATAATTATTAAAGTAATTAAGAAGTAAAAAATAAAATGAAGCAAAAAAAAGCATAATAATATAGATTTACTGATTTATTATAGTCTTATAAATAAATTAGATATAATAATTTTATTAAGTATATAATAAAACATAATTAAATATTAAACTTAAATTATTAATAGATGAATCGAATCAATGGACATTATGCAATGATATTATATGAGAAAATGAAATATATTTTTTACATGATATATATGACAAACAACTAAGAAATTTTGTAGGATAAAATAAAATTATCAATAACGATAAATTGTCGCATTAAATGATTATTTTTTATAGTTAAATTTTATTACTTATTTTAACTTAAACATAATTAGTTAACTTTAAGTATGCAAATTAGATAGGAGTGTTAAATTGTTAAATAGAATTAAAATTCATGAAATATTTTTTTGTTGTATATTATTTAATCCTCGAAGAGAGGTTAGATCATGAAGTAATGCATTAAGAATGCATTATTCAGTGAATTGTTATTTTATTTTTATTTCATGCCGGTTTCAGACATGGATAAGACTTGGATTCATAAACCTCGACACACCCGAGAGTATTTAGAAGGTCTACAAGGTTTTTTAGATTTTACAAATGCTAACTTAAGTGTGGAAGGTAAAATAATCTGTCTATACCCAAAGTGCAGATTTAAAAAATGGCAAGTTACGGAGGTTGTGCGTCAACACTTGATCGTCAAGTCTTTTCCACAATGCTACGATTTCTGGAGTATGCATGGAGAAAGGGTAATAGAAGATCCTGCTACAGAACATCAAATAAATACCACATGATGTTGCATAATGTCCCATCGTGTGAAATGACCCTGTGTAGGACATGGTCCGTGAAGTTTTTGGAATTCATCATGAACATGAAAGTGTTGATTCTGTGAACATGTCGGTTCCACCGTCAAGTTAAAGGATGGACGAAGGTGCGAAAGATTTTTTTGAATTACTGAAGGATGGGCAGCAACCATTGTATGAAGAGTGTGAGAAATACTTCAAATTATCATTTTTGGTGAATTTGTACCATATCAAGTGTTTGTGCGGGATATCCGACAAGGCTATGTCAATGATACTGCAGCTATTGGTTGACGTCTTTCCGGATGCAAAGTTTCAACTTCATTTTACGAGGCTAAAAAAATCATTAATAAGTTGGGGTTGAATTATAAAAAAATACATGCCTGTAAGAATGATTGTATGTTATTCTAGAGAGAAAACGAAAAATAAAGATGTTTGTAATAAGTGCAGTGCATCAAGGTGGAAACTGAGGAGAAAAGAGGATAAGCGGAAGAAAGTGGCTAATAAAGTCTTCAAATACTTTCCATTAAAGCCCCGGCTACAAAGATTGTTCGTGTCTTCTAAGACTGCCGAATATATGAGATGACATTTCACAGACAAAAATAATTATGGTATGATGAGGCATCTGAGGGACTCCGAGGCATACAAGATATTTGACATCTTGAATCCTCAATTTGCATCCGATCATAGGAATGTGTGTTTGGGCCTTACTATCGATGGTTTCAATCCATTTGAGAATTTAAGTACAAGTTACAGCATATGGCCAGTCCTATTGATTCCTTACAATCTTTCTCCTTGGATGTGTATGAAGCAGAGTTCTTTTATGCTATCAATGATAATTCCTGGTAGAAAGGCACCGAGAAATAATATAGATGTATTTCTGCAATCGCTGATTGAAGAGTTGAAGGAGCTATGGTTCGACGGTGTGCGGACTTACGATTCATTCAGCAATGACATGTTCAACATGTATGCTGCTCTCATGTGGACAATCAGTGATTTTTCTGGTCTTAAATGTTTATCAGGTTGGAATACTCATATTGGATTAGCCTGTCCACACTGTAATTTTGATTCAACGCCTGTGCGCCTTCCTCATAGTTGGAAGTGGTGTTTTATGAGACATCGTCATTTTCTAAATCTGAGTCATAAATTTCAGATGGCCTATAACAGATTTGATAGAACAGATGAGAGAAGAAATCTTCCACTGCAATTGAATGGTGTAGATATTTTCAGACAAATTAATGATATTAATGTTGTATTCGAAAAGAATAGAGAACATGAAGGTTAAGAACAAAGGTCCCGAGGTCACGGAGGGGTTGAAGTTGGGACTCAACAATGGCGTAAAAAAAGCATGTTTTTTAAACTTCTATATTGGGCGAATAATTTGTTACATCATAATATTAATTTGATGCATATCAAAAAAAATGTCTGCGACAACATTCTATATACTTTGTTAAATGACACTTGCCGTTCAAAAGACCATATCAATACACGAAGAGATTTACAGGAGTTAGATGTGAGGTCAGAGTTTTGGCCAAATGAGAATGGTAAGTATTGGCCTGCCTTGTTCACGTTGACAAATGTAGGTAAAGATATCTTTCTCAAAACACTAAAAAACATCTCTGTGCCTAACGGATATTCAAGTAATATTTCTAGATGCATTGATTTAAGACAACGTAAGATTGGGGGGTTGAAAAGTCATGATTGTCATATTCTTATAGAACAATTACTACCCTTTTCCATAAAGAAGACAATTCCTGAGTAAGTGTCTGCAGTTCTGGTCGACTTCTGTTCGTTCTTTCGACATGTTTGTTCCAGAGTTTTGAATGTCAGCGAATTTGACCAACTTCAAAATCGTATTGTTCTGACGTTGTGTTATATGAAGATTTTATTTTCTCCTAGGGGTGTAAGCGGGTCGGGTTCGGTCGGGTTGAGTGATAATTTCAACCCGACCGAACACCTTTCGGGTTGTGGCTTACCCATCCGAAACCGACCAAGGCATAAGGAGACCCGAAGCATGTCGGGTTGTTTCGGGTGATGAAGGTTATGTTCGGTTTTCCTAAAATTTTGGGTTGGGCGGGTTGAAGAGATATTCCAAAAAAAAAATGTTAAGAATAATTCTACAACAACTGATCAATCAAAGAGTTATTTATTATCCACAAACTAAATGGAAATGTAGAAATTGATAGTCTAGCAACCTGAACAGAAAGAAACCTAAACAGAAAGAAATCAACACATGATTTATGAATGTCTTTTCATCTAAGACAGATCATGAACAGCTATGGCATATTGGGATACAGTAATTAAGAAGTAATTCAAACAATGAAGAAACAAACAATTCACATTGCAAATTTACAGTCAATTTGTCAAAATAGAAAACCACCATAAATAAAACAGCATGTTTCAAAAGCACAAGACTCAATCTTATTTTAATTTCCTTAATCTCGTAACAAATTATTGAACAAAACTCAGCCTTCATATCCTGTCATCCTTGTCAACTATAACAATCAATCAACTATGAAGCGTTGATACTAAAAAACAGAACATCAATAAACAAACAACACTAAGTTCCCAGCAAGAAGAACAAAACACTGAAGGGAGCTTACCAGCATCCTACCAGTCACATGCCCATAAATGTTTCCTTGTCTAATCCTCTCATAGTCTTTAGCATAGAAGCCGAAGTATTTATCTTATTTTCCATTTCCAATGCCTTGTCCAATGTCCATTATCCAACATGTCTCCCTCCTCCAGATGTATTTATCCTGGATATATAATTAATACATAAAACATTAGCAAACCTACCTAATTCTAGAGCTAGAGGATCCATAAAGGTTTAGCATTTGGGCAAGGTTCAGTTTAGCATTAAAATCTTACATCATTATTCATTAACTCTCACATCTTGAAGTCTCAATGCATTCTCCATTGTTCAGAAATCAGAAATCATAATGTCTCCATATAGTTGCATTCATCCTAAATATATAATCAATACATGAAACATTAGCAAACTACCAAGTTCTAAAGGATCCATGAAATTATGTATTAGAAACTTACATCATTAACTCTCACATTTTGTGCCTATTTTGTAAGGTTTAGGCGTTCAACAGCCTTGCTTGTCCTGCTCCTGCACATATATTTACCAACACCATTTTCAGGACATGTGTGATTCACAAACAAATACCTACAAATTGGATATGTTCATTACCTCTATCTCCCGAAAGAATTGGAAATTATATAGGTCAACATACCTATAACTTGGACAAGCTCACAAGCAAATGACAGTAAACAATTAGTGGATATAAAATTTGTTGTGAATCCTCAGGACAGCTAAATTTCAAAATGCTATTGAGTATGGAGCACCAACCATTCAAATGCAGAGCAGAAATGCTTACCTGAAGGATGAAATGGAGAAGCTTGAACGTGAGGAACAATTAGGGCTCAGAATCCTCAAATTACCCGAAGGATGAAATGGAGAAGTTGAATGTGAGAAACAATTAGGACTGAGATTACCTGAAACATAAGAAACTGAGATTAGGGCTTTGGATTACCTGAAGCTGATATTAGGGCTTTGGATTTGAACAAGATACAGGGACGAAGAAGGTAAGAAACTTACTAGTGAACTGCAATCATCAAGCTAAAGGCTGTGCACCGCCACCGTGACCGACTGACCGTGAACTCCCATCGTTATCGCGCAGGCTGCGAGTGAGAAGTGAGAGAAGAGAGTGAGAGGAGTTGAGGAAAGAATCGGGTGAAAGGAATGGAGAGGAAGAGCCGAAACGAAGAGGGGGGGATTGGCCCGATTGGGGATTTGGGGGAAAACTGGAGGCACGTGGTGCTTAAGGGCATAAGTCGGGCGGTTCGGTTTTCACGGGTTCCATATTGCCCAACCCGAACCGACCGAAGTAACCCATGATTTTTCTGTTTTCCAACCATTGAAACCCAATAAATCGATGCTCCTAACCCATAGCCTATTTTTTTGGTCGGATTCATTCGGGTTGTAATGGATTATCGGGTTATTTACACCCCTATTTCCTCCTTCCTTCTTCACAGTAATGGTACACTTAACAGTTCACTTGGTCCAAGAAGTTAAGTTAGGTAGATCAGTTTAATATCGTTGGATGTATCCAATTGAAAGGTACAAAGCAAAAAATTCGGATCTATTTTATCTTGTTCATTCTGTTATTTTTATTATCAACTTTTTATTCGTTGAACGTATGTTATACATATACTTGGGTAAGTTTAAGTCATTCATCCAAAATAAAGTAAAGCCAGAGGGCTCAATAGCTGAGTCATGTGTTACTGAAGAAGTTTTAATATTTTGTTCAATGTATTTGGAGGGTGTAGAGACGGTGTTCAATCGTTCTATTTGGGTCGACGATCGACCTGATGTGGGGACATCTGGGGGGGTTCGTTGTTTCCACAAGTAGGAATACCAGTTGGTGGGTTCGAGTATTTCACACTTTTTTCGCGAGAAAAATTGCAAACCCATCGTCATGTCTTAATAAACTATCAAGAAGTCAATCCATACCTTCAGTGAGTACACTAAGACTTACTGTTGCATTAATATTTATCTAATGGATATGTCCGAAATAAATTTACCTATCATCTTTTTTTATAGGGAATTTAGAGATTGGGTAAGGCATAACTTACAAAGTAGAACCCGATCGTCTTCTGAGATAGATAAAAAATTTTATAGGGAATTTGTTTTCTGGTTCACTCGTCCTGTAAGTATGTAATTTACCTAGTCAATTTGTATTTGCAGTCTATCATGAGCACAACTCATGGCTCTATTTTTCTTTCTCATATGGCAACTGATAGTAGTGGGACTTTGCCAATTGAGTTAAAATTTCTAGCAATTGGGCCCCTGGATAGAGCACGCCGATACAGTGCATACAATTTAAATGGATTCAAATTTTGAACGTTAAAGTGAGACCAAGGGTTGACAACTCAAAATAGTGGAGTTCACGGTATTTTCAGGACGATGAGTTATGCAAATAGCAATGACAGAAATATGTAATTCGGTGGAGTCCCGTATTATGAAAAATTATTGGATATTGTAGAATTGAATTATCACGATCACTTTACAATTACTTTATTCAAATGTATGTGGGTCAATACAACAACAGTGAGGGGCATTACCACGGATGGTTTTGGGGTGACATCTGTCAATTTTTCACGGTTGATTCATACAGGTGAAAATGACGATGACGAGCCGTATATCAAAGCATCCGAAGTGCATCAAGTATACTATGTAGAAGATGCGGTTGACAACAAATGGAGTATGGTTGTACATTTGAAGCCTTGTGATTTATATGAGATGGGCGAGGACGATGATAATATTTTATATGATAGTGATCCGTTGCGCGTTCAAAATTTAGAAAAATTATTTCCAGAAGAATAAGTGATTTTATGTCTGTTATGGTATTAATTTGATACTGTAATTTCTTGAATATATTTTAATTTTTTTTATGAACAGTTTATGATTGTTATGTATTTTGATATATGTTCTTATTATTTTCTTCTTATTTTTAAATGAACAATTTATGATACAAATGTTACTAATTTTATTCTGACAGGCATAGTGACAATGAGGAGGGGTAGATCTGGATTTACGGGCAGAGTGGGTTCGACGAGCTCAGTTAGGCATGTTGCTCGCCTGGCTAGTAGTGAGGGAGGACACCCCAGCGATGATGATATTGTCCAGTCCGCAGTACCTTTGAACTCTAGGGCGTCAGAGTCAGAGGCTGGACCGTCCACACTACCCCCACCTGACTCTATGGCGCCGAAGTCAGAGCCCGTCCCGTCCGCATTCCCCTCTTACAATGCCCAAAGACCAGACTGAGGTGGCTTGTCTGAAAGCAGCCATACATGAGCGGGACGTTGAGCAGGTGAGGCGAGAAGCACAAGAAGCTGAGCAAGAGGCACGTGACGTCGATATCACAACTCGACAGAAACAGATGGAGGCAACTATGATGTTCTTGCTACACAACTTTCAGGGTCAAGCGCCGCCTGAAATTGCCCTTGCTCACAATGCAAATCTTAGGGTAATTTTTAAATCATAAATTTCATAAATAATTGTTATTATTAATTTATTTAATTTTAAAATGCTTACATAATAAAATTGATTTTCAGGTTCCCAGTGATAAAGGCAGTGGACATAAGCCAGATTAGACGCCACAAAATCTTCAGGGTCTGAGTTCTTGATTATTGTATTTTTTTTTTTGTAGTAAAATGTAAATTGTAATTTTAAATTTTAAGTGATTATTAATTTTATTTTCATAATTTGTATTACATTAATTTTTTTATTTATATTTTCAATATATATCGATATATTTCATAAAAAATTTAACATTATAAAATAGGTAATTTCAAACAAAAGTATATATTTTAAAAAATTAAATATGAGAATAATAAAATAAAATTATAATTTAAATTATGAATTTTGAAATAAATATATATATTTTAAAATTTTAAGCAATTCAAACAAAAGTATATATTTTAAAAAATTAAATATGAGAAAAATAAAATAAAATAAAATTATAATGTAAATTATGAATTTTGAAAAAAAAATATTTTAAAAAATTAAGCAATAACAACAGTTCTTTGAACTGTCGTTATTTTTAAAGACATAACGACAGTTTTAGAAACCGTTGTTAATCTATACATGGCAACAGTCTAGAAACCGTCGTTAAGACATGCATGCATTAACGACGGTTCATATAACATAGCAACGGTTCAAAATCGTCGCTATACAACGTCTTAACGACGCTATTTTCACGATTAGTCTAAACCGTCGCAAAGACACTCGCTCCACGACGGTTATGACAACCCTCATAATGCGCTTTAGCTACAGTTATAACCGTTGCTATGCCCTGTTTTTGTAGTAGTGAATCCGAAATTATCAAGTTGAAGAGCATGCTTTGGGGGTATTGGTGATTGATTTTGTTTGGAGAAAAAGCTATGTTAGATAAAGGTTAAAGTTGGTAAGTAAATAGCAAAAATATAACTTGAGGTTGAATTATATTTTTCCTTTAAATTTTATACTATGTGTTGAGGTTATGTAATTTAAATTATTGGTTAATTCTTTTCATTGAAAATTGGTGAATTGGATGGTATATGAATTTATGTGGGTGAAGCCAAGTGTATGTGATTATAGGGTAAATTGTTTGGAAATAGGGAGCATTAGAAAATGTTTTAAAGAGAGGAATTGAGATATGTGGGATTTATGTGAGCATAGGCAAAATGATACAAGGAAATCAATTATCATAATTTTATTGGAAGTGTTGATAGTGGAAATTTTGGGTAGCCTTTAGACATTAAATTTCTTACAATGTAATTAGTTATTTATTTATTTTTTGCTACCGAAAGTGTATCAAAAGGTTTATATGAAAAGAATCAATTGAGAACCTTTTTTGTGATAGTTTGAAAATGTACTAGGAGAACCTATGGTATTGTAACTCTTTGATGATAGAATGTGGAAAGTAGAGTTTAAATGAATTAATTTAGCCTACCAAAATGGCAGTGTGGAGAACATTTTAAAATAACATCCAAACTGTAACGTCCGGGTTTTACTTTCATTTAATATTATTATTATAGTAACTTTATAGGATCTGATTTGAATTTATTTTTATTTATTTACTCATAATTTATTTTTCTTTTTCACATTTCGCATATTAAATTCGCCATATGTAAAAACACAATATATATAAGTTACAAATCTTACAAATCTCACACATGTAATAATTATACAATACAGCATTTAGTACATAAACAAGAGTCCATATTCAGCACTCCACCCTTGTAACACAAAGGGTGAGGGGGTGGTGCTGACTTTGAAATTTCCATCAGTAACGTCGTTCCTTGTTGCATCTCATTTCTTTTTATCTGAACATAACACCACAATAATAGTGAGAACAAAGGTTCCCAGTAGACTTAACATAAATAAAATATAATGAGAAAAACAAGGGTTATGTTCAGCTGTATAAGCTACAGAAAATATTAAGATCTGGAAATAAAATCATCATTTTTAAAATGACCTGCCTCACCCGGCGATCTGGTCAATGCAATTTGATTTGAAAATGACCTGCCTCAGTCGGCGATCTGGTCAATGCAATTTAAAAATGACCTGCCTCAGTCGGCGATCTGGTCAATGCAATTTGCTATACGCATAGTGACCAATCAACTACAGTCACAATAAGTGATCAGGGAATGTGAGTACATCACTCTCCTGCCTCCTCACATTACCACTGTCACCCGGTTGGAGCGGCCCTCCCTTGGATCACTCAGGCTAATAGGGCGTCCCCTACTCAGTACCATCTCAAGCCATACAATCTGTCATATTTATCCATACATATAAATATATATATATATATATATATATATATATATATATATATGTATATAAATTCATAATCATCAAATGCAATATATAAAATAACATGCATCATTTTCATATCCAATAATTAATAATTATTTATCACATATCAAATGTCCAATATAATAAATTTTGAATCAAATAAAAAAAAGGTAATTTTTTTGGACATTTGTTTTCCAAAAATATTTCAACAAATAAAACTATTTTTAGGTAGAAAAACAGTGAATAATATGATAATTCAGCACTTAACACAGCCTACCCGTGCTGACATAACCCAGAACACAGCCTGGACGTGTTTTGTGACATTTCCTCACTTATTTAACCATATCTCCCTCATACGAACTCCGATTAAGGTGATTTTAAAACCTATAAAAAACTAAGACAATTATCTACAATTTGCATGTTTATCATTTCTTCAAATTATTTACGGTTTATTCTCAGAAAATTAAAAATAAAACACTTATTTTTACTATCCTGAATTCTGACCTCTGCTCAATAAATCAGCCATATCTCCCTCATATGGACTCTAAATCAAGTAATTCCAAAGCCTATACATTCGTGAGACATATATCTACAATTCATATGTTGACCATTTCTTTAAAATCTTTGCCAAATTTTTTTAGAATTCCAAAAATAGAGGCTTTCCAAATATTTCGAAATTCAGTTTAATTTAACTTTTCCTTTGATTTTCTTTTATATAATCCCATGCACCCATATGCATGTTCAAACATCCAAAATAGAATTCCATATAAATATCCAAACCAGATGTTATCCATAATAACATCTAAGAGTAAATTAATAATTTTATACAAAATTTATGAGTGGATGTTAAGCCTATCTCAGATAGATCCTTAAACTTGCGTGTTTGATTCCTTCCACACAAAATAAAATCCTACATCGATACCGTGAATTAAGATATTCCTTAAGAAAAGATGATAAAATTAGAGAGACGGCCAAGAAATTTACCTTGATTTCTCCTTTCCTCTTCCTTTTTCTTCTTCTTCCTCTTTCTCTTCTTTCTCTTCTCTTCTTTTCTTCTTCTTTCTTCTACCAAAAACCCTATCGACACTTTCCCTTCCCCCTTTTCTCTTTTTCCCCTTTCTTTTCCTCCTTTTCTTTTTCCTCTCTTTCCTTCCGTCACTCCCCCCCTTCTCCTTCTTATCTTTATTTTATTATTATTATATTATATATTTTGTTTTTCCTTCCTACCCCTACCTACCACCATTTTTTCCCCAAAAAACCCATGCCATCATTCATATTTACACCAATGCCATTCTCCATAAATTACATAAATGCCATCCTCCATTAATTACAAAAATGCCATTTTAATGAAATTACATAAATGCCATTTTAACCATCTTACTATCTTCTTTTACTTAAGTAAAATTGTAAAATGATTTAATCCTCCCGTGAGGTCCAAAATGCTTTCTCCTCTTTGAAAAGAATTCTAATTAGTAACATAAAGAAAAAATCGGAGATGTTACACAAACAGAGCATAAGTGATCTAGGTATATGTACTAATGGGTTAAGACATACTAAGATGAAGTCCTTTATGTAAAATTTGAGATATTTCAAGATTAGAAATTTTATGTCTGTACATTTGTTATGAAACCCTTTAAGGTGCTAGGGTTAGTAAAGTGGAATTGAAGAGGTTAGAATTTTATGTTGCTATATTGGAAGCATAAGAAAGATTTGAGTTCCATGGTGAGGATAGTGTAGCCTTTGAATAAAGTTATAGAATCATCATATCGAAATAAGTTAAAATTGTTAGGTAAGGGTTAGTGACACATGGGAACTTAAAATGTTTAATGGATGCTAGACTTAGATGATGAGATGTATGGTTTGAACTTGACATGTAAGATTTTAGAATGACTTAATATAAGTTTGGAATAAAAAAAAGTTGGTTACCCTATATGAATGTGTATATATTATTTTATGTGTATGGTTCCTAATTATATCGACTTATGGATATAAATATGCGAATTTGAGGATAGTTCAAATATTAGTGAAGATGATCCATAATGGTTTGAGAATTTATTAAAATAAGTTATATATGTACAATGTATTGGGTATATTTTATCCCAAGAGTGTAAAATATTCTAACTAAAAAATTTAATATCATGATTTCCCGTAACGTAAGATGTTTATACTATGAACACATATAAGTATGTAAATATTTATGTATAATGGCATCTCAAATAATATTTAATGATGGTAACCCTAATGGATATTGAAATAATAAATAATGATACATGATTATAAGGTTATATGTAATGAAATGAGGTATGACTATCAAATTGAACTTTCTTTATTCAAGTAAGTACATGGATATATATACGTACACTTTAAAACTATAAAGGAGTCCAAAAAAAATGAATGAATGAAAGTGATATGACTAAATGTGATGATTATTGAATTTGATGTTCAGTGATGGTAAAGTATCTACTATGGATATAATGATTATGATGATGTAATCACAATGAGTTATCACTAGATACTGAGTAAAACAATATTTTATTTCTAAAATCTATAAACAATAAAATAAATAAATAAAACAAATAATAATTACATTTAATTTTTTTTCGAAAACACTGTCAACTAGCGGCAGAGATGATTAGCCTTGGTGCACATTGTAACCCTAGTTAGCAAAGGAGTTGCTAGCCCCTTGTGCAAAAAGGCATATGAGGATTGAATTGTGAATAAATATAGAGTTGAGGTATATCTCCTACAATAGTCAGTCAACCTATGATGAGAATGTGGGGATTTATCCATCATATTGCTGTGTGCTTAAAATAGTCATCATATGGAAAGGTTAGGGAGTTGAGGAGATTTCCTCCCAACCTTATGATATTAATGATGAGAATGTGATGATTTACCCACCCTTGTTGTGTACTTGGGTAATGTGGTGATTTTTCCTTACTATGCTGTGTACTTGGATATGTTAAAATGGTTCTGGATTGAAATCCTCCAAACTAAATAAAATACGCTAAATAATAATAATAATAATTATTATTATTATTATTAAATTATAAAACTAGAAGATATAATTATTTTACTTTAATTATACTCTTGAATATATATAGTTTGAGTATTAAATATATATCTATATGTACACAAATAACATAGGATATTTTATTTGGCGTATGAGTATAATAATATAGTGGCATAATTTTAAAAAAGATGGTAAAGTTGTAATAACCGTAAAATTTAACGAAAATTTCAATTAAAGGAAATTTAGAATAAAAGAGAGAATTTTGAAAATATGAGAATTTATGTTCTAGCGCGTACTTTTTATTTTTAAATGATAGTATTTTATTATAAGCAAATATATTTTTATTTATGTAGAAATGATTATGATTTGTTAAAAGTAAGTAGACTTTTAAGTAAAAGAAGTATTGTGTTACTTAAAATAATTATATCGGCCTCTAATGAATTTGTATGGTATTTTTAGAAATATTCCTTCTTTTAATATGAATAAAGATATTTATTTTGAAATTTGTTTTATTATGATTTTTATCAATAAAAATCGTGATTTAAGAGTTTAAATAAAGATTTATGATAATGAAAATTTTTAGGAATTTTTGGGATATTTTATGATAAAAAAAATGGAATTTATATGAATTTTTATAAAAAAAATCCTATTATTAATTATTTAATAATTATTATTATATTTAAAAAAAAAAGGTTTCAGAAACCATAAAACGAAACCGGGGGCGAAATTTCAAAAAGAAGAAAGAAAAAAAAACGGAGAGGAATAGTGCTGCATAGTGAGTGAATAGTGACCTCAAATTTTATCTTTCGATCTGGAGTATCGATTGGCTTCCGATACCAAAACTGAAGGTATTATTGGATTCAGGACGAAGAGTACTTCAGTTTTGACCGATCAGTTTTTGAAATCAACCGTTGAATCGCCGAAGATCTGAAGTAGAAAATCTCGGTAAAAGGTAAGTCTGAAAACCTTACTTAGAAATTTCTAATTAAAAATATGACTCCGTAGATGGATTCAGAACCTAGATAAACATTAGGATATGAAATTTTTTAGTTCATTTGGTAACTTTTTATATGGCGGTGAATAGTGATTTTCGACATAAATAGTGGCGGTGAATAGTGATTTCGGCGGTGAATATTTTTGGACCTTTCGGACTCGATTTTGGGGTTAGTTTTACCAAATTCAGACCAGAAACAAGGATTTTAGGGGTGTCCAATGTGGAGCCCTTACCGGTGATTGGGTTTTTCATACTATAGCGCATGTTTTATGAATTCGGTTTATAACTCTCTCGTATGATTTTAACTAGTTGGAATGTATGCTAAATTGTTTTACTGCTTTGAAAACCAATATGTTTCAACCATGTTAGAAATTATAAATTTCAATCCTAGTTAAACCCTAGGTATGCAGGGCAAGCATTTAAACTGATAATTCTCCATTTGAGTTAGATTTATAGAAATGCGAACTTAGTCATAGAAATGAACTAAGTTAGCCATGAAATGATTTGATGCATGCGAACATCTATGCGACGTCTACGGACGATATGTTTAAAGGGAAATTTTATGAAGATAAAGGTCTCCATGGGAATACATGGATGAAACATATTTTAAAATAGAATTTTATGCATGAAAAGAGCTAGATGGAGAATTATAGTTTTATTGTAATGTTATTGAAATGTTTTACTTTAAACTCTTTGAATAGCATATTTTCAAATGTTTTCTATTGGAAGGACCCTTTTAGATCACTGTTAGCTAGCCGCAGGGAGTGCTAGCCCTGGTGCACCATGGTCATGCGAAGGCTTCGGCCTAGGATACTGTGACGGGCATATGACTACCTAAGATACAGGGATTTAGGGTGGACTTATGTCTACGCCTACAGTGATTGTCATACCTTTGCTGTGTGCTTGGGAGAATTTAGGGTGGACTTATATCTACGCCTACAGTGATTACCCTACCCTTGCTATGTGCTTGGGGAAGATGATGATCTGTCAGGAAAGAACTCCAATAAACTAGTGCATTTTTCTTAAAGATTAAATATTTGTAAAATATCTCATTCATCATTGTTATTGCATAAATAACTTCATTTATTACTTACCATGCATAATTGATTTACTTTACGGTTACTGATTTAATCATGTTTTATCTTTTGAACATACATTTGAATTGTTTAGCTTTTCTTTCAATAAATTATGGTTAAATTCTTAATGTTTCAATTATTAAACTCATTGCAAAACACTCGTGCTTGATTTGCCCTGTTTCTGTTATAGTGTGATTTACCCATTCACTGAGATGTGGTCTCACCCCTCTTCTGTTTCCTCCCCACAGATAGTCAAAGAGATTTTGATCCAGCTACAGCTTCATAGGAGGCTGAATATAGCGTTGGTGAGCCCCAGTTTAGGCAAGGCTATTATTGTACTGATTGTCTAGTTTAGTTTATGTCTAGAGTACCTCCATGAACTTACAGGCATGATCCTCTCTTCTTGCGTATTTTGATGTGTTGTTTGGAAAATGGTTTTATATTTTACAACGATGTTGTATTATGAGGCCATGGGCCAAGTTGAATCACAAATGTTGGATTCATGAGATATATATATATGTATATATACAGTATTTTTCTTATACTGAATGTGGCATATGTGGCCAATTATATTTATTATGTACTCTGGATTGTGTGCTGGAGGTTTGTATGTGCTATGCGTTAGGCTTACGGTTAGGGGAAAACCCTTATGCCGTGCCGATCATGTGTTCCATCATTTGGGGCCGTGACAAAAGTGGATCTAACCCATTTGTTACAGTGTGTGCAAATGTTTGCACGTAGGTCTACTTAAAGTAGGAACAATAAAAGAAAGTGACTGAGAAAAGTCAAGGGTCCCTTAGAGGTCTACATGTATATGATGATGAAACTAGATAAGAAAAAATATGAGAATAGATTAAATCAAGGCAAACGAATGAATTAGTAATCTTCAATAATGTTGAATAAGTTTTAAAATAAAGACACTATTTATAACATATTTCTAATGAGAATAAGTAAACAAAACTAGTAAGGATACTTCAAAATATTCATAACTTAAACAATATAAGCTGAATTGTAACCTAATATGTAATATATATTTTTACATGTTATAAATAAGTCATTTACTTGTTGAGTCGTAAGACTTATCCCTTTCTTTATATTTTTTTCAGTTAGTATCAGAGAAGCGCAGCAAAAGTGTAGAGAAGTTAGATTATCTCTGGTGAACCCAAATTATTTTTGAGCCTTATTCTTTTATTCTCTTTTATGTTTAAAATATTTTAGAGTATGCTCCATTACCACAGGCAGAATTCTCATTTCCAATGCATGAAAAGAAAAGGTAAAAGCTATGTAAAGCAAGAAATGAAAAATTAATTGACATCACTTAATAAAGCTGTATCTTTATTTATGTAATATAATATGTCTACAAGTAGTTATGAGCTCACATGCTAAAGCAGGGTATATAACGAGTTCTATATTCAGAATGTAATGGTTAGGCTTACGAAGTTGAGAGAAATCCTCATTTCGTGCTGGTCTTGTATTTGGATAAAATTTGGGACGTGATAGCTTAGCTCACCTGATCATACATGATCATTCCAAGTCTTTTTGTATAGCTTCTGAAGTTTATCTGGGGATTTACTCCCAAATCTATTTTCTTCTATTCTTCTATCAACTATTTTATTCATATTTTTCTTTTTCCTTCATCACTTTTTTTCTAAGTTTTTTTCTCCTCATTCACTTATTTCTTTTTCTCATTCCATACTCCATCCTTTCACCCTTTAACAATATAGTTCTTAATATAATTTTGCACCAGTGATCAAGTATATAAGTGAAAAAAGGTAAAGAAAATTGAGGATATATTTTTCTTCTTAGCTTTATAAACAATATGGGTATCGAATAAAAGGATTTAATTATGGTTAAAATAAAGAGACTAAGAATATAATAATTTATAGGTAGGCTTGGAAGGCTCAAACTATCCAAAAATATCTAAATCATCTCCCAAAGGAGGTGTTAGCTTATGATTTCAATTATATTTACAAAACTTGCTTTAGAATTCTAACAAGTCACTCAAAACAAAAAATTAAAACACACATTCACAAAATTCACAAAACTTGCTTGAACGTAATAAATAATGTATGCATTGAGGAGAATCAAAATTTTTCAATTTAATAAAAGGCTCAATCATATGCTCAATCATTGATTCAGTCGTAAAATTTACTTACCCTTAAAAGTTTTATATTGTCCCAAATGTAAAACAGAATAAATATAAATATAAAAGTGAAATTAAAGTTAATTATTGGGGACTTCTCTGACTAAGTGGCTTGGGGATTATGGGTTGCTATTTTGAAGTGTCTGAACTTCCTTTTGTGTTCCATTTTTTTTGGACCATCTACCAAGCATTGCAACTTTGAAAAGCTGTTGTCGTGAAGCTGGCTTTTTTGAGACTTGAGCGTCACGACGCTGACCTTTCTAAAAAATTTCTAACTTTTTTTTTTGTCAAGTTTCCTCCTAGTTAGTGCTTGCTTTAACATCTTCAACCTGACAATGACTACATATCAACTTTCTTTAATGAAGGTAATGGAGGACTTTTTTCTCCCTCAATTAGATATTCCTTTAGCCGCTATCAGTTGACCTTAAGGCGCCAATTTTTGCTTTGGATTTTCACATCACCATGAGGGTTAAGATCATTAATATCTTCCTCAAGAGGCTTCAATATTTCCACCATCTATATTTCTTTTGTATTGGAGTTCTACCAACTTTTCTTTTTCTTGGATTTTTTATAATTTTTCTTAGAATTTGGCCTCCTTCAAGCTGCTTCTTGCACTTTCAACACCTATAAAAGCTTGTCCTTTTGTGGGGAAGATTTAGGCTTTTCTTCTTCTAGTTTTTCAAGCAACCTTATTATAAATGTAGGAAATGTAGATTCTAACTTTCTTTCTTTCTCTATTTTCTTCTCAGCACTATCTATTAGCAAACAAATTTTCACAGGATAATTCATAGCTTTAAAAACTTTAAGGGGGTGTTTGGTACAATTTTTTTTTGTTTTCTGGGAATCTCAATCTGAAAAATTAGAATTCTCATGTTTGGTACAAATTTTTAAAAATTCATTCATGAGAAACTAGAATTCCCAAAAATTGTTTTTTAATAAGTTTCCCACAAAAAGATTCTCATTGGGAGGGGTGGGAATCTTAGTTTCCCATGAGAATGAAAATCTTCTTATGATGTTAAAAGACAATTATACCCTTCATTAATGGCATAATTGTAATAAAAAAATTTACTCTCTCTCACTTTCTCTCACATTTCCTCTCTTCACTCTTACTTTCTCTCTCATAAGAATAAAGGGTATTTTTGAAAATTGCACAAAGATTCCTAAGAAATTAAGTATAACCAAACAAAAGAATAGAAAATTCTCAAAAAATGTTATTTAAAGATTTTCAATAATCTTGAAGGTCAACAAAATAGATTTTATACATTCTCAAGAATTATAATTCCCATCAATTATGTTTTCAAAAAAACATGATTTCTGAGAACAAAAAAATTTACTGTTTATCAAACAAGGAAACTGAGCTCTCTTTTTTGCACATTAATAAATGCTCTCCCTATAGCTAAAAATAATCAATCGAGAATAATAGAAATTTTTTTATCTTCCTTAATATCAAGAACAATAAAATCTGTAGGAAATATAAATTTATCTGTTTTTATTAGAATATCTTCAACAATTCCAAGAGGGTGTTTGATGGATCTATTAGCCATTTGTAGGGAGATTATGGTTGGCTTTACTTTACCAATTTTTAATTTCTTGAAAACAAAAAAAGACATTAAATTAATACTAACATCAAGATCACATAAAGCTTTATCAAAATAATGCTCTCCAATAGTGCAATGAACAGAAAACCTCCTTAGATACTTTAGCTTTGGAGGCAACTTTTTTTTGCACAATAGCATAGCACTCTTTAGTAAGTGTAATTGTCTTATAGTCCTTCAATTTTCTTTTATTGGATAGAATCTCTTTCATAAACTTTGCAAAGCTAGACATTTGTTACAGGACATCTACAAAAAGAATATCAATATGTAATTTTTAAAAAAATCAAGAAAAATAGAGAATTTCTTATCTAATTGTTGCTTCTGGAATTTCTAAAGATATGGAAATGGTAGAACATATGGTGGGGGATCATCAAGAAACAACCTTGATTTAAGCTTTTTCACCACTTTTTATTAAATTTCTTCAAACATGTTTTCTATTGCTTTTTCCTAAGGTTCCACAGGCTGAGTGACCTCAACTCTAGATAGTTTAAGCTCATATAGCTCCTTATCAATATAAAGGGTCATAGCATTCACCTGCTCCCTTGGATTCTTATAAGTATCCTATGGTCTTTGAGTAAGAACCTTCAAGATTTGATCAATTTGAACCTTTAAATTTCTAATTGAGGCCTTGTGGCTCTAAAGTGCAGTTTTTATTCTTGCCATAAATTGCTTAGCATTCTCTTGGAATCTCTCAATACTCTCTTGGAATTTAATGATATTTCTTACAAGATGGACACGAGACTCTTTTAAAGAAGCATTAGGTGGTTAAGGCTGTTATTGATACTAAGGAGATTTAAGTGATTACATCACATTTTGGCTATTTTTCATGGAAAATTAAGGTAATTTTGCCAGCCTTGATTATATGTAATAAGTGAGTTTTATATTTATAATTTAGATACTTTTGACTTATATTTTTTTTTATCTTTAATTATTTTATTTTCAATTTTACATGTGATTGTGTATTCATTTTATAGGTAGAGAGAATATGAAAATTTGAGTGGAATTTGGTGAAAATAAAGAAAAGAGAAAAGAATAACAAATTTTGAATAGCTTTAAAGTTATTTCACTAATTTGAGAATAACTCTTTAAGATCCAATTAAAATGATTCAAGAGACTATGAAAAATTAATAAAAAGATTATAATTTCATGTTTTGAGTTTTGAGATATCTGGTGTCAAGAAAATGGATATTAGCGTTGTAATGTTAAGAAGATAATGCAATTTTTTAAAAATAAAATAACAATTAAAAAAATAAAGTTTGAATTAAATTGAAAAAAAAATTAAAAATAGAGTTTGAGAAAGATTTAAAGATCTTTTTCACTTTTAAAAGGACTTTTGGACGAAGAATTTATGAGGAGCTTAGGCTCTCTCTCTCAGCAACGACTTCATCTCCATATTCATCTGATTTTTCTTCTTCTTCTTTTTCTTTTATGTTTTCTTCCAAGTTTCTTTTCTAAGACTATGATATAGCCTAATTATGAACCTTCCAATTGTTGTTTCAATTTTCCTAAAGAATTATTAAGATTTATGCCACTCAATTAAAACTACATGGGCTATGCAAGTATATCCCTACCTTACATGTAATCAATAGTTAATTAAACAATAAACTAAACACACAAATCATCTCCCAATATCATTATGATTAGATCATCTAATTAATGGCCAATTAACTAGAAACATTAAGAATAGTGTAGTAACTCAATTAGAAAAAATAATGATTAAAAAATTCAAAGGTCCATAATTAAGTTATATCATAACTCTAGAAAATAAACTTAGTTCATAACTAGGAACAAAATAATTTCAAAATAAAAATAAAACATCTAAAGTCAAATGAAAAAGATGAAAAAGAGAAATTTGTGATGGAACCAAAGCTCTTTCTTCCTTCTGTAAACCAAGGATCTTCTTCACTTCGTTCTGCCTCTCCAAGTTGATTAATTTCGTAGCCAAAGAGTCTTTCTAAAGATGTAATAAGTCATTTAATCCAAGTCAAACTCTAATTGAAAAACTGCATTATCATCTTGGCATCTCGACATTGAGATCTCTCAAAACTCTATAAAATATTGAATCATCTCAATCAAAGCTCAGATAATAGAGTTATGCCCAAATTAGTGAAGCAATATCGACACTGTTCAAAATCTAAAATACTTGCTCATTTGTTTCAATCTTTTCTAAATTTTACTCAATTTGCCATCTTCTTTTTGTCTATCAAATAAATACACAATCATACATAAAATTGAAAATAAAATACTGAAAATCAGCAAAAATTTAATTCAAAGATATCTACATTATGAATATAAAATATAATCATCAAGAGATAAGCCTTAGATGAAGAATTTTGTATAAATTTTTTAATAAAAATTATTTTTTATATTTATTTATCAATTTAACATAATATTATTGCTACCACTACCACCTTGCCATATTCAGTGTCAACGACACTACTACCACCACTACCCTCCGGTACCACCACAATCACCATCAATTTGTTGCTGTCAACACCATTATAGTTTTACTATTGCTATCATTATTATCACTATCACCACTACCACTATCACCTTACTATGACCATTGTATGTTGCTATCACCCTAATTATTGTCATCATCTTATTGCTATCACTACCATTATCGTCCTATCATTACTATCACTGCTATTACTACTATCATATTAGAATACGCACACATATTATATTATTATCCTATCAATAAACATATAATAATATGTTATATTAGCCTATGTATTATACATTGGTCCAACAAACACCTTATAATATAAAAACTTATACAATGAATAGCTTATATAATATTATCTAATGTTATTTATACTATTAGGCATCCTTTAGGCACTCCAAAGAGAGAAATTCATGTTAACCTATGCGCCCCCATAAGAGACTAAGTTCAAACAACTAGTACTGATTCTATAATGGGCCCAGGAGGTTTTAGGTCATTTGTGAAGGAAACCCAATTACCAGTGATTTTTCGTTGAACGCTAATTTTTCATGATTGTAATTTGCACAATGTCGAATCAGCTGCTGTAGTTTCCAACAATGACCAACTTTAATGGCCTTCTATGAATGTGTGTCAAACTCATCTATAATTTAATAGAGGATCATGCTAACTGAAATTATTCTTTGGAAACGTAATGACAAAATAGGGGTATTAACTATCCAAAATCTTTATGGGCTGAGTCAAATTAAGGATGTCCCAAGGATTAGTGATATTTTTTTTCATTCTGTTTAGTAAAAAATGGAAATAGAAGAAATATATTCCATGCGCTAAGGAATGAGAATGAAGACACAAAAGGAAAAGTGGGAGAGTGGCTAAGATGAAGAGAAAAGAAGGCCTCCCCACCCTTGCCCCCTATGCCATCCCTACAAAGGACCCAAATCACATCAAAATTTTGGACAACTTTCATATCTGCAAAAATACAGATCCTTGCCGAGCTAGGATTTTAAAGAATGGATGGATGGTCCCCTACTACTGAAGGGTAACCATTTGAAAATAAGTAATATAAATATTACTTAAATAAATAGTAAGAAAATAGTAAACGAATTGACAAGAAACAGTAATTAAATCATTACAGGGTTTGGAAGCCAAGTACCATGTGCAAATCCTTATATAAAGACTATGATCCAAAAATATTTCTACAATTATCCGGGAAAAACAGCCCCATCCTATATCTAGAGTTCAAGACAACAAAAAATGTTATTCTGATTCGCTGCTCTTCCTCCAAACCCTGGGTGGCATCCATGACTTTATTTCTGGTCAAGGAGGACTCATGGTGGAAATTCAACAGAAATGCTTTAAATTCTATATCCATTTTCAGATAGACTCTCACGTACATTTGCTGCTCTGGAGCATATATCTTTCGCTTGTAGTATAATGAAGAGATGAAAATTTTTTATCTTCTGCCCACCAAAAAATTTTCACCTTGACACAGTTTCATCAGCCCAGACTTACTTGTGTTCTTCACTCCGGAAGGAACCACAAATTTATATACTAAATTAACAGCAAGATCTGTTGGAGTAATCCATAATCCTGATGTTAGTAGAGTCAGCAAGGTCAGTAGCCAGCAGCTGCGTCATTTCTGAAATGTTCAACAGGAGGAGGAAGCAGAAGCCTAAGCCTACTTCTGTACCTTGTGATTCGTTGTAACCGCTCTTCCCTTAATCTACATGCAGGATAAGACAGTAAATGTGTCAGTTGACATAGGATATTAGCTTGCCAGAAGATATGTTATTATAGCAGAATTCTCTTGGGATCCACAATCTACCTGGACGTATGACTGATCATTCTAACAGAAGAATGGCAGCCATGGTCCCTATGGAGGAAGTGACGCTATGAGCTCTCATGAAGAGTTAAGCTAACATCTTTATTCCCTCAGCCCCCACACCCCTTTAATTATGCACTGCTGGCATTGCTAGCAGAACGTTGACCCTCAAGAGATAGTAAGGGCATTTATCAGTCTTAACTTCAATTGATTATTATAATTTATAAATGCTCAAAAGGGGATCAAATTGCTGAATAAAAAAATGGAATTCAAAATTTGAAGGGACGAAAATGGGATGAGTGAGGAACATGTATATCAAATCAAAAAGTCTAAATTAAGAACATGTATATCCTATTTTAGAAACCCAAAAAAAAAAATATCATGGACCGAAACTTTGATTAAGATTGTGATATGTATCTCATAAAATATTAAAAAGCCTATGTCTTAAATTATGTTTAACATATTGTTGTCATAGAACACAACCTAAAAACTTGTAAACTATAAGTTAAAGGTTGATGATTGCATTTGGCTATTATATATGGCTGTTTCTGGCAAGGAAAATGGTTGCTTTTGGAGATTGATGTTTGATAATTGATTTTTACAGGAGCTCTTGGTTGCTTTACTTGAGTGAGTTTTCCGGTATGGAGTTCTTGAACTTGAGTTCTTTGAGGTGATTTTGGTAGTTTAGTATAATGGTTCAGTGTTTTTCCTTGGATTTGCTATTACAGAAGTAACAACCAAAATTCAAAGCTATTGGTGTGACCTGGGGAGTAACAAAGAGGGAATACCATGGGAGTTGCAGATTTAAGGCTTTAGCACTAGCAAGGGAGTTCTGTTTTCCACCCAGTAAGTGGAGACTGGAGAACAACTAGGAAAAGTTCAAGGAAGCCACTAAGGAGGAATGAGTTGAAGTGTTCTGGGAGCTATTATGTCTTTATCAACATGTAATTGGGGAAAAGTTGAGAGAAAGTCAAAAGGGCTGCTGAGGTGAAGCAGGGCTGTAGACTTCGGAGAGCTGTCTACCAAGGATGTCATTATGGGGAATGCAAGTTGCATAAGTTTTTGAATTGATGAGTTGAGTTTTATGTTCTTCATTGTTGTTGAGTTTGGGTTTTCTATTTGTATCTAAGCTTAAAGGGGAGATTTAAGGAATATAAGTATTTAGATAAGTCTTATGGTTTAAGAAAGGAGTTTCCCATACTACAACCAAAGTAAAGGGTATAATAGTCAATATGTAGTCATAGTATTAGAACAAGTAGAAATTTAAGGGTCATTGTTGTGTTCATATTTTACTAAATTATAGGTGTGATACTTATAATATTGATTTTATGGCTATTTTTTTTCCTATTTATATATACCATCGGCTGTAAACATTGCAAAAGCAACTCAATGGCACCAACTTTAGAATCACTTAGCATGCACTTTCCAAGATCTTTAAATCATTGCCAAACATGAGAATTGTGATTAATAGTTGATGTAATTTGGATTCACAAATCCCAAATGGTTCATATGCAATGGTAGTACAACATAAATTCCGCCATGCATTGAGCCAAAACAATGCATAAATTAATGATCCATAAACAAACTAGAAGTTGAAGTGGGAAAACTTACCGTGCTCTAACCTTTTTAGCACGTTTGATATGTCTCTTCAATAGATCTCCTGGAGATGATTGCTCGTCAGGCTTCTCATCCTGAAAGCAGAAATGAGTATACCTCAGTTTCTAAGAATTGATAAAAGCATCACCAAAAACTTCTCAAGAACTGCAATATCCTGTAAGACTTATTAAACTGCACAAGTTATGTTCGAGAAAGGGTTGTTTTTCATGTAAATAAAGTGTTTCTTTTAACAACAATGTTTGAATTATTAAATATATGCAGTTAACCAGAAAAACCAACCTCTTCCTGCTTACTTTCATCTTCATCTTCTTTGTTGTTTTCTATATAACTAGGTACCACTGATGCAGGCAATGGTTTGGGAAGTGCTTTTATAAAGTCTTCCTGTTGTGGCTGCCGAATATAGACAAGTATAAAATAATAAAGACATTAAAACTATTTGAAGTCTAAAAGAAAATCATTAAAAATCTACCAAAAGCAGAAGTCATTGACCATAACAACCCCTAACCCTGTACTATGATAAAATCACAGCAAAGAAGAAAGCAAGAGCATAATTGCTGAAGTTAAGTTGCCACTAGTGTAGTTAAGAAACCACTTAGTAAAGAGATCATCCCTAACAGTATTTAAGCTTCTGCATACAAACCTTGTATATTCCATTCTAAGTCAAAGCATCATATAACAACAACAACAACAACAACAACTAAACATTTTTCCACTAGGCGGAGTCGGCTACATAGATTGAACGGCGCCACAATGACCGATCATGATCAAAGCATCATATAAAATGTAGTAAAATTAACAGCCCGTTATATAGGCCTAAATTAGTCCACCGGCACATTTATGCAGATAAAATCTGTTGTGGTAATAAGCAGCATCATTTTTAATTTAAAAAAAAAAAAGGGTTTCTCTGGTGCATATGATGCTCAGTCTCATAACCTTCAGATTGGTGCTTTTCTGGGAAAGCCACTTCCTAGTCAAAAAAGACACTATCTCTGTTAGCACATTAATCACGCATAGCAGCCTCCTTAAGTTAACTGACACTTATTTTTTTCACTCCAATTTTTTGTCCCTACTCTAGCTTTTCTCTCTCCCTCCTCTTGATTCACCAGAAATCTACCATTACTTGTTCATCTTTGCTAATGTACTATGGTTAGCATCAAGATCAATAATCTCTGCCCATCATTCCAAATTTACAACCAAAACTACAGTTTTAATATTTGGATAATAGAAATTGGAAGAACTAAAAAATTGAACTAAGAAAGGAAGGAGACTGAAGATAGGTTTGGGCAACTTTTAGACCGTAATATGTATTTATATAACATGCTTCAAGAGACTCTTGTCCCTTGAGTATATTCATCTCTCCACAATACCAGTTATCCCATAAGCAAAAGGCTTATAGTACTTATTCAATGATGTATAATAGATTTCAGATAAAAAAGTAAATTGACACCCTAAAACCTAGGAAATTATGGATGGGGAACAGTTGTTTGATGTTTCACAACTCCTTTTTCCTCTCTCTCTTCTCTATTGTTTTTCTACTTTCACTCTTAAATTTGATCTTCTATCAATGTTAAACTCAACCTACTACCACTAAACAAGAAAGTGACACATCATTAGTGAGGATCATAATTAAATCCTTTCCTGAAACACTGGACTTTACACCTTGAAGGTGCATTAGCATTATTTTTTTAATTTTAACAATATGAATATAATAAAATAAAAAGTCGATTGACACACACTTACACATGTTGCAAGACACTAGTTGTGCATTATAACTGCATTAAATCTACGTAAAACCAAGAGAACAAAATATGAATGGTTAACACTGATGAACAGAATGAAACAGGTGGTAAAAAGAATGAATGATGAGGAATGGGTATAAATATAGAAATATACTTGCTCTTCTTGTTAGTCTCAATAGGAGGTATCAAATCAAAAACTGATTTTTAATGTGTTATACTTGGTAAGATATTCAATGGGATCATCAATATCATTTTTACAAATAATAAGGATTTTGTGATAGAATAACTGCAAGATATCAATAAAATTTGCTCTTATGCATATGCATGTAGTTTGTATGTAATTTTTTAGGTAATATGTAACAAAAGAGTCATTTTCTTTTGATAGAAAAGGAAGAATCCCTACTAAAAATAAACTTCTCTGGCATTTTTCCATCTTCACCCTAAAAATTTTAAAAACACTCTTATATGTTTGAATGTTTGTTAAAGAAATTGATAAAGATGCAAGGTTATAACAGGAATTACCAAATTAAAAGCAAACAAAATTATTTTAACTATACTCCTATTTTCTTTATCCCGTTTCCTTTTTTGTAGTTTTAATCTATACCAGACAGCCCTCTCATGCAAGTCTGCGAAAATGATATACAGATGAAAAAGGCCATTAAATAATCCAAATGGAACTACTAACTTCTGGCTCTTAAAGATTTTTTCTCAATCAAAAGACACCAAATAATAGCAAATATCTGGCACCTTCATGGAACTAAGATATTAATAAATTTTAACCCCTTGTACAGCATTTAAATATCAAGATAGCATATTAACCATGACTTCATTGAGCAATGCTTAGTGAAAAATAGGATACAACTGAAATATTTATCAATTCTTCCCAACTCAAACTTAATTATTGTAATGGTGATTTCTTGTACAGAATTTATAATTTCAATTGCACAAGAACTTAATGAAGTTATGAAGCAGATGCCAAATCCTAAACTTATAAAAATAATAATAATAAAAAGAAATTCAGGGAATCAATCAAACCTGGCTTTCTTCATATGCACCATTCCTCAACCATGATCTACAAAGTGCATACAGAGATGAATCCTCTGTTATTCTAACCTAAAAACATGAAATATAATTTAATTAGCACAAAATTGAAAAAAAATGACAACAGAAAGCTACAATGTTATCTCAAATTATCAATTCACATTTTCATAACCAACAATACCAGAAAGTACTCCAATATCACTGCCCTTATATATTACTTAGCAATTACTTTTGCTTTTGCCCTTTCCATAACTGAACTACCAATGTTAGAAATAATATTAGAGTAAATATTAGGGTTTCAAGCTATTTATATTATAAGTGCAAATTATTACTACAGTTCTATTATAACTATTCAAATAGAATTTAGTTTAATATAAGGAATTTCAATCACTTTGCTTCAGGGATCAGAATTTTAAGCCCTCCAATATAATGTTATTTAGTACTCTAAATTTAATCTCACTTTCAGTAGTAAATTAGTGATAGCTTGGTCTAATATACTCTCCATCTATGCTACCCTTTCCTTCTCTGTCTGTATTCTCCTATATTTCTCTTTCTTCTTTTTCATTCTTTCTCTCACTTCATGTTTGCACATTTCTACATCAATTTAATAGAACTATTCTACTGTACACTAACTACCATTATGAATTATGACAAATAAAGGAAGTAAAAAAGAATATCTTCCATAGCTATTCCTCATCATATTCTGATGCACTACACAGGCAAGTAGCATCTCCTATTGAGCTATGTATATCTAATGCAGACAGGAAAGAATTCATAGAAAAACAAGGTGAATAATAAAGATTTAGAAAAGGAAAGAAAGAAAAAGACAGAAGCTTGAGTACCTAAAGGCTACAGCATATAGAATATTATTTGACTTTGGTCAGGATCTTTTTGGGCTCTTAAGCAAATTTACTTAGCTACCACTATATTCTATTATAACTTATAAGTTCTTAAACATAAGAAAGCTGGTTGTTTAGCTTATATAAAGCTTCATTCTTATCCATGATTATCACTGTGTCATGGGCTTATTATCGTCTTAAGTTGCTTTTCCTTTACTTATAAGTTCTTAAACATAAGAAAACTGGTTGTTTAGCTTATATAAAGCTTCATTCTTATCCATGATTATCACTGTGTCATGGGCTTATTATCGTCTTAAGTTGCTTTTCCTTTGGTATAATAATCAAAACCATGAGAACTGAGAAGTCCAACTTACACACTAAACTGAAATCCTTTCAATTTGGGACAACACACATAACAGAGCTCATATCATCTTCATTTCCAATTGCCTAGGTCCAGAATACGTTCTGTTCAAAAACCAATTTAAATTTATCACATGATTTTTTTTTTTGTGTATAAATCCATTCCTACCCCACACTTCTCATAGATATATCATGTCTCACAGCTTCACAGATAAATCTTTATCTCCTATTACCACTCTAAATTCTAACTTATGAATGACTAAATAAATATATTTTACATGAGATAACTAACTGAAACCACTTCCACCTCTTGTCTTAAATAGAGGCCATCTCTAATTGCAAACACTTATCCTCATCTATCAAGCTACAATGTCCATGTAATGAATCATCTATCCCAATATCCTCATTTATGGAACAAAATGTTGGACTTGGACTATTGAAATTTGAAATAGACCCAAAAACAAAACTACAAAAGTGAGAATGAAGCACATCAAATAAAGTATGTAAGAGACAACAAGAGGAAAAGAAAAGAACTAATGGGAGTATCAATTTATTGGAAGACAAAGGGTTATGTAATATCCATTGAAAGTTTACATACACAAGTGTAACAAAGAGACAAATCAAAGAGATAGCAATTGACATGGTTAGAACTTAGAAGTGATAAGGATATAAACTGAAAGAGATGTTGCGAAATGCTATGGTTCTAGACAGAAATAAAAGCAATGTTGCAGATTCCTATTATTTTTGACAAGATTTCACACAAGCAGTTGCAATCTAATGAAATTCTAGGGCCACAGGTTGATTTCACAAAAAATTGAAGAATTTTGTATTGTCACAAGTCAAATGTAAATGAATTTATAAGGATTCTTGTTCTAACTTTCTAATATAAGGAATTTATAATGCATGGCTTGTAATAGAATATATAAAAAATGAGGGCTCACTTTTCTATCTCTGATGATGGTAAAAGTATCGTCTCTGCTTCTCTCCCTAATTAACACATCAAAAAGCTATCAATTTGATTGCGTTACCAGAGGAAAAGGTGACAGAACAGGAAAATGTATACATGACATATCATTCGCCAGTCACCTGGTATCATTATAGCCATTTGTAGATCGAGGATGAGCAACCTAAAACAAAAAGGGGGAAACGATAAATGAAGTATAATACTTTCATTACAACAACACCAAATGTCAGTTTAATTGAAGCTTGCGATATGGAAGCTAAAGAACCAGCAGAAGATACGCATTCCAAGCATGTTATTTTAATTGACTTCGCCATCAAATGCATGCCACCTTGAGAAGAATTATATCACTACATCATTGGACTAAACTGGTATCTTACTAGAATAAGGAAAGTTTTTTTTTCTAATAAAAAGGAAAGTATAATTTATTAATCATTCGGTGAACAATGTTTTGCAATTATTTCCCATGATTCAAAATTCAAAGCAATAAGAAGCCACATAAACTATTGTCCATCAAACTAAGAACCAGTAAAGCTTCGAACCTTCGGGTGAGCAGAAACTGGAACACCCTTAATGGGGCGACAGCCAGCATCTCCTGCCAAACCGAGATGATGGTACTGCAAGTTGGGGGGCCTCGTCAGATGCACGGGATAATTCAGATAGTCTAAATGCGGCGAACCCATAGCCCGAACACCATGGGAAAACACAAGAGAGGGAGGTGGGTAAACGCCGGGATTTGCCACGGTGACCATCTGATCAGTAGATAGGAGCCGAACGCTATTGGGAATAAATCCACGGCCAGAAGAGGCCACAGGGTAAAGAACACCCTGAGCTGGGTCATGAGTTTTGGGCAATTGAGAATTGGGATGAAGGTTTGGAGCCCGAAGGTGAAGCGGTTGAACTGTGTAGAGGGCTTGAGATGGGTAAAGATGGGAATGGGTGTTGTGGAGTTGGTGTAGGGGAGGAGGTTGAGAGAGCTGAGATATAGGTCTTGATGATGGCGGTAGACTAGTCAAAGGACGAGAAGACGCAACCGTTGCCGCGGATGTGACGGCGGTGACAGTTGTGGAGGCAGACAAGGAGGTAGTTGCGGCGGCGGAATTGGGATCCACGACCATGGTGGCGGCCTGGCGGGGATATTTGAAGTGCGCTATGGAATTTGTATAGTTTATTCTGGGTTCTGCAGGAAGTACTAGTACTAGGAGGGAAACACAGCGTTCTATTTCTTCCTTTCTCAGCTGAAGCAAAAAGGGAGGGAACGCAAAATAAATAAAAAGAGAAAAAAAGGAAAGATCCTGAAGATTTGTTTTTTCTAAAAAAAAAAAAAATATTATGTTAATAAATAATATTTTTCTGCCCTAAAAAAGGTGAATAATTGCTTATAAAAAAAATTAGTTTGAAAATTTTTCTGCCCTAAAAAAGGTAAGATCATAGTTGCATAAGAGCATTGTTATATTTTAAATAAAACAGTGCAAAAGTAATTATTATTTAAACTTAGATCATAAACAATTTACCTATTTGAGTAAAGAAAATAAAAGGACGTTTGTTTTGGTAGTTTTAAATTTTTATTTTTACAAAAAATTGAAAATATACATGAAAATATGTTTTGTTTAATTTTTTTTTTTAGAAAATATTTTTAAAATTTTTGAAAATTTTGAAAATACCAAAAAAAATATTTTTAGAATTTTTAATATTGTAATATATTATAATTGTGTTATTTTTGTAATTATTTTAAATTATATGCACAATATTTTACTATTTATATAATTATAAAATGATAAAAATAAAATTACAATCATATAATTAAAAAATAATAAAAATACAAATACAAATTAAATATATTTTTAAAAATATAAAAATAAAAAATAAAAATAAAAAATGTTTTTGCAAATTAAATACATTCTAATTGTGCAAGATAATTTAGTAAAAATAAAAGCACATTGTTACTATTATTTTCTTTGTCAATTCTTTTTAATCGAGTTCATATGACTTAAAAATTAAATTATTTTATACAATTACACACATTATAAAATATTTAATTGATAAGATATTTTATGGGGTCAAGTTGGTTTTGGACTTTGAGTGTCTTTGGTAAATTAAAAAAAAAATTAACTTATAACTTATTTAACAAATTTATAAATTTGTTTGATTAAATTAAAAATATTTAAATAATAAATTTATTTAAATAATTTAAATTAATTAAAAATTTATAAATTATATACTATTTTAAATAAAATATAATTTATAAATTTTTAACTAAATTTTAAATTTTAAACTAACTTATAAATTATTTTTATCAAATAAAATCTTTATTTATTTTTTGTTAAAGTAATTTGAATTTACTATTATGAGAATTAAACATTTAATATTGAAAGGATTTTTCTAATCTTATAAGTATTTAAAATTTTGAATGTTTATCTAAAAATTCAATAATTGATAAATAAAAAAATGACAAAATTTATAAATATATATAAAAGATAAATTCAGAAAAAAAAATTGTGCAATGATTTGGTTTAATTCATTCATTCTTTAACCGAAAATTTGAATTAAATAATTTATTTTTCAATTAAAGAACAATCAAACGAAATCATGTTAATAATATATAAGCATTTTTTTCTCTGTCACTTTCTTTATTAATTTGGGCTCAATGTTTAAGCAATTCAAATATTTCAGGCATGTGCAGCTTTCATTGGTTATAATTTATAAAGTATAAACTCTTTTAAAAATGTTCATATCAGAGTTCATTCACAAAAAGATAAGCGTACCAAATCCTCGTTAAATTGCACTATGGCGATGATAACGAGGTGTTCATTCCTGTTTTTGAGCGGAGACTTCCATTCAAAAGTGAAGTGACGCTGGTCTTCATTTGCAACTGTCAGTAGATAAGAGCACAGTTTATTAATGTATCTAATAATAAATGTTCAACAGATAATTTCTCTTTTTGAATGAAGGAAATAATGATTCTCTGCAAATAATTTAGTAAAAATGGTAGCACATTGAAAAACCATTATGGCTTTTGGTTTTTTTTTCTTTTTTCTTTTTATCAAGCTCATATGACTTAAAATATATTTTTGTACCATGTGCCTTTTGTGGTATAAAAATAATTTGAATTCACTTTTTTAAAAAAATAATATTAAAATATTTTTTTAATCTTACAAATATGTAAAAATTTTAACATTTATCCCAAAATTTAATAATTGATAAATAATTTTTTTATAAATATATATATATATATATATAATAAATTTAAAAAATTTGTAATAGTAAGTTGATTTGATTCATTAATCTAATAAAAACTGAATTAAATAATTTTTAGTTTACATTCAAAAGAAAAACCAATCTAAAGCATCTTTTTTTTTTAATCATAATTTGATTATTTTTTTAATAGGTTTAGTTAGATTCAATGTTACCGATTTGAATAAATTATTAACACCTAGAGTTAAGCAAAGGTTTATGATTAATATAAACACTCTATTATATGTTTTATACCCAAATTAACCATGCATAAGAAGTTGAATGAAAAATCATGGTTTTTTATTATATTAGATAACCAAAAGCTATAGAATAAAATTTATTATATTCAACAGACTCGCCACAAAGCGTGGTTTACACATTGAGACTTCCCCCTACATTCTACCCTCCCCAAGAAGGATGTGATCCAATCTGTACAATCCAGCAGACAGCAAGAAGACGCAGATGTTTATGCTCTCTCTTAGTTTAGTGCAGAAAGTTCTTCATTGGATCATGGTGATGGAGTTTCTTCATCCTGTATGCCTCCATATCTTCTGTAGTGACCTGTAGCAGATACGTTGGTTAGAAAATCTGTAAGAGAGACCGGCATACATATAAATTCTCAACTAGAGGCTTGGAAATTCATACCTCATCATTCCATCTAACATTATATTTACGCTTCCTCTCGTCTTTCTCTTCTCTCTTTCTTTGCTTCTCCTGCATAATATCAAAGGAATTCATCCATCAGCACAACATACTCAACTTTTTTTTTTATGAACAAGATTAAAAAACAAAGCTAGTGAGTATATATATACTAATATATATCAGTGTGTCACCTTGGTTAAAAAAAAAATATTAGTATATATGAATTTAACGTCCATAATCTAGAGCCAAAACATGTAATCTTCTATTTTCAGAAATTACAAGCAATGCTTCTGTTGAACTTAATATTGTCTTCACCATCATAATTAAGATCAAAACGATTATAGGCACAAAACTGTAACTAATAGACTGGAGGCAGAATAAGAAAAAACATATTTATGCAAATAAATAAACAAAGAAATATCTGTAAGTGAGACTGCTATTTACCTTTTTGAGTGCTTCGGCAAGCAATTTCTCATCCAAAATCAGGTCATCAGGAACATCAGTTCCCCACGTTGCAAGCTTTCTCTCCTCCACAGGTGTATGATCCTCTGTATAAGATTCATAAAAGAGATCAAGATTAATAAAAAGAGGAAGCAAAATACGATGTTACAGAATTATCAAACTGATAAACCACCAAATCAAAAGAGATGTGCCAAAAAGAAATATGAGACTGTTAAGGGAATTTGGGCAGCATGGACAGAATGTCATAGCTGGATAACTACTTAGGAAAATATCAAGATGAGTGAGGGACATGTGGGGGTTACCTAGGGGAAGTTCCAGAAGAAGTTTGTTAGGAAAATGGGAATAAAAAGAGGGTGAGGTCTAGCCCCTCGAAGTGATTGGGTTCCATTTGCTTTCTGTTCTTGCTTTTCTTTCTATTTTCTTTGTTTTTCCTACTTTAATCACAGATGGACATCTAGGTCTCCATCACAAACGGGGGATAAAGTACAAACAACAAACTACGAAATGGGAAAGGGGGAGAGGTACAATAGTCGATAGTGGTCTCAGTACCTTCAACAGCCTCTTTACGGGCAATATTAGCTTTCATAATATCACTAGCAGCCTCAGCAGCCTCAATACCAGCGGCACCCGTGCAATAGCTATTACGTATTGTCTGCTTACAGCACTTATAACCCCACTGGTGATCTTCAAACCATGAGCCCCAAACACTAGTGTGGTTATTAATGTAAACATCTTCTTCATACTTGCTCTTAGGAAGTGCTGCCTCCTGTTGGAAGGTACCAGAAAAATAACTGAATCAATAATCTTAATAAGGATTATCAAGTAGTCTAGGACAATACAGAACAATAAAAAACATTTTCTCCCTGTATGTCTAAACAACTCTGTGATGCTGTCAACAGAAATAGGAAAGGTCCAGTTACCATCAACAAGCATTATATGTTCAACTAAAAATTTAGATCCAAGTTAGACATACAACATTACAGTTGAAAGTCAGACAATAACAACTTTGAATGCAAATCTCACCTCTCCCTTTATGATTCTACCAGCACGATCATACTCAACCTGCCTCTCACTTTGACCCAGCATAAGTTCTCTTGGAAGTTTATCCTCATCAGCTGCATTGCCATACTTCTCTATAATGGTTTCCTTTGTTTGAGACTTCAATTTCTCCTTCATGACTTTGAAATTCTTATAAAGTAACTCGGTTCGTGAAGGTGCTGCTTGCATGTGAACATCTTGCCCCTTGTCAAATGCTTCCCAAGCATGAATGTTTAATTCCTTGAATTCCAAAGCTTAACCGCTATTTCTGTATTGGTTATCACCCTGCAATACAACAGCATAGTTTGAGTACAAGATCAATAGACATATGGTATTGCAGCTATATTATAAAGTTTTCAACAAATATTAATTCTCAAGCTAAATTACCTCATAGAATTTCTCATTTGGATCTGCATCTGGAAGAGGATCCTCACGCATGGACCGTGTCTTGGGATCATAGTGTGCAGAATTGACATCAAGATTAAGTAGATATTTTGCAGTATCCTCACGAATACGTAGGTTCCTAAAAGAAAGGACTGTTAGTTTCAATTGTATCAACAATAAATTATGAAATTGGGAAAATAATGGTCCTCTTATGTACAGGAGCAATTTAGTTGCCCCTGCATAATAAAAATTGAGGGTAATAGAAAAAATCACCTCACAGTTCCTGTGCTCCCACCACCTGTCGTACGCACACGCTTTTCAACCTTTGCAAAGTCCATTTGTTTGCTTTCATCAGCCTTTGCCTCATCGACCCTTAGATCATCTTTATCTTCATCCTCATCGCTGACTGCATCCTCACCATTTTGGTTGCTTTTCTCTAATTTCTTCAGCTGTTGCTTCTTTAAATATTTCTTTTGAGCATCATCTCTAGCTTCATACCTCTCAATAACTAGAGCATAAGTCGATGCGTCATAGCCATTCCATCTGTCCCGTTTGCCATCATAGTCAAGCTCAAAAGTTTCAATCTTCTCATCTGGGGCAATGTGCTTGTTTGTCAACTTTGCTCCCGCTTTCCGTGGTCTTTCCATGTATGACTTCGCATCATGTGTCATAGCTCCGCAGCTGTAAAAAGTAAATACAAATTACCAAAATTAAGCTCGTAATACAAAATGGAAATATAAACATAGACAGAGTCAGGGAAAAAAACCCAAGAAAGTCTTTGACTCTTTGGCATTATACTCAAGAGAGTTCACAGACATCCAAGATTTATTAAGAAAAAATACACAAGGATTGCACTTGCATACAAACTTATTGCCTATCAGAACACAAAATTGACGTTCTGAGACCATTCCTCCTCCCCTGGCAAGAGGAAGCCTGGGACTATTTTATATTTCCTAGAGTTTAAAAGCAAAGATCATTCATGGCATATGTGCATGCAGTACTCACAAACAAGAGAGAGAGAACTTACTTCTCGCATGCACCCTTCCTATACTTGTCTGCCTGAAATATTTTAGCACCTCTATCATACCACGATTTTGTGTAATTTGGGTCTGATTTCCACTTCCTTTGATGTTTTAGACTCTAGAAAAAAAAAATTTCATTAGTCAAATGTCCTTAGACAATAGATATTACATATCCATCTCTACACATCTCAAAAAAAAATCGAAAAAGGATACTTACAGGTCTCTCAGCATTAAGATACCAAGGTGCAGATGACATATATTGGGGAATATGCGGATTAATTTATTTCCCATCTTCATCGATCTCCGCAGGCGCAAGCCCAGCTTTACGTGCTTCTTCCAATTCAATTTGTTTTCTATGTTCCTCCCTGGATTTAAATGCAACTGCAATCCCCAGAAAATAAGTTACAGACTTACTTTATCAAAAAAAAAAAAAAACAGTTACACACATATAGACAATGGCTAATTACAGCAAGACAATTTTTCAGCAAAACCATGTTGAAAGAGAAGCTGCTATGACCAGGGGCTATATAATGGAGAGGACAATGGATTAGTCATACCATCTAGTTTGCATTGTCATCTTCTCATTCTAAACTTGAATTGTTCAGCACATATAAGTAAGAAATTGACAAACGTGCCCTCATCATATGAAGAAGAAGCAAGTTCTGTTGTAAGAATGGTTTAGGCTCAAAATATCGCATACTCATTAAGTAAAAAAATGTTTAGTGTGCAGGAATAAATCAACAGCGAAGCCAAAAATATACGATTGAATAACCAATTCGTGTAACACGTTCTGTTGTGAGGGTGATATCGGCTCATAAAATAAAAGTTAAAAAAAGAAGAGGAAGAAGTTGAAAATAAAAACGAATAATATTAATACCTGAGAAGGTCGCCATGTATTGGCTTTAAACGGAACTTGCAAAAACTCGGGTAGAGAGATATGAGATGGGGAAGGTTTAGGCTCAAGTCTGAAGATCAAAGACGACTACGTAGAACCAGAGAAGAAGAACCCAAAGCTTTTTTGATTGGCAATCTGATATTACACGCATGCAATTATATACCTTTCCTCTTCAAATTACGATAATGGACGTTAATTAACGTCTCTAGCGTAAGGCTGGATTTGATAAAAGATTAGCTTAAGTTTGTATTTTACAGAAGATTAGATTAGGATAGAATAGAATAATGTAAATTTTTATCTTATTTAATATTTAATATTTTTATTTATTAAATAATTTATTAGATATTATTATGTTATTTTATGTTTTGTTTGAAAGAAATTAGATAATACATATAAATTTTATTATTATCTTATATATTAATATAAATTTTAAATTATAAAAATATATTATTTAAAAAATAATATTTTATAAATTAAAAAATAAGCAGTATATAAAATCAATTAGAGGTTGGATGTGGGAGCCACAAATGAATTACTTTCTTGGTCAAAATTAGAGAGTAGGGATTCGTACATAGATATGTTTAATTCTTACATAATCTTTTGTATACAAAATATAGATGTAATTTAATTAATAAACATATTCTAGTTATATTTTTAATTATTATATTAAACATATAAAATTTTATTATGCCACGAATAGTTTAAATTTTGATAAAATATAAAATAATTTTACTCACCGTCAGAAGACAAAATGCGAGCTTTGAACTTGAATTTGTGATTGTGAATTTATGACTTCATCCACTTAGCACTTGACTTGTCTTTTAATGGTAAAAATTGATATTTTAATTCATACACATAGTCATAATTGTGAGCAAAGTAATATATTAATTAATATTTAAAGCTTTTATTTTATCAATACAATATATTAATCCAAATTTAAAGTGAAGTTGTATTATTAAGAAGTGTTGGGTATAGTGATAAATGAACTTTCCTCGTTAAATAAGGATATAAATTTGAATTTTGAATCAGGCACTTATTGAAAGGAGGGTCTCTTTGTCACAATAGAATTTAAAAAAAAAAACTTGTATTAGTAGTAACTTATAAGAATATATTAAAAAAGAAAAGAAAAGAAGTTGAATTAATAAGTGTTTTTTTTTTATATAAATCAATATTTTAAGGTTTGTAATATTAATGGAGAGAAATGGGAAGGGTTGAATTAAGTATTTACTTTTTGGAGGGTAGGGGATCTATGATATATTAATATATAAACAATTCAAAAAATAAGTTGTGTCACTGTAAGACTTTTCAAATTTAAATTTAAATGACAAAGAATTATTTAAGACAAATAAAGTCACTAATATGTATTTTTTTTTTTTCATTTGGGCTCGATGCTTAGCCAATTCAAATGTTTTGGGCATGTGCACGGTGGGACTAGGGCCCATGGGAAGAGAAGCTAAATATATATATATATATATATATATATATATATATATATATATAAACTTAATTATAATTTTATTTTCTTTAATTTTAAGGATATATTAATTTAGTCCATTCATAATTTATAATATAAATACAATACTAATAACTGAATTAAAATGATTTCTTTATTAAATTTATTGTAATCTATAATGTATATATTACGTGTGCACTATTAAATAATATATATGATGTTTAGTTATAAAAAATAATATTAATAGTAAATTTAGTGAGAAAGATAAAAAAAAAAAGTAGAAGCTTCCCATTTTGAAAGACTTTCATTTGCTATAATTTATAAAACCTAGGTAATTCAAAAAATAACAAATTTTTTTAATTCTGTTTTTATTTTTAAAAATTGTTTTTAAAAATTATATTTAAAATTTGTTATCCAAAACAAAAATAAAAAAATTAATTTGATAAATTATTTTAAAAATATATTATTTTTTATTTTTTAGGTGTTATCGTAACAAAAATAAAAATAATTTTTTGTTCTTTTTATTTTTTTATTTTAAAAACAACAATAAAAAATAATTTTTTATTAAAAAAAAAAAACAAACAGGCTCAACGTGTCTATATTCAACACGATTTGAAAGATTGTATTAGATACCACAATTATGTCTATATTCAATACGTTTTTTGAAAGTTTGTGATAGATACCACAACTATTAAATTTATACGTGAAAATGTCAAATTTCATTACACAATGTTCGCATCAATGTCATATTCTATATTCAGTGTTAATACTTCATTACACATGCGTGGTCCTCCCCGCACTATAATGATGTACTGACTGTAGATGAGAGCATTGTTGAATGCATCTAATAATGAATTTTTAAGAGATAATTGTGTTAGAATATTTTATGGCTTACATATGTTAATTAATTGTACAGCGACTGTTATTTAATAAAAAACTTAAATAAAATGATCAATTAAATTAATGGACTTCTAAAATATCAAAAGTCTAAGGTCTATACTACGGATAGCGATGGATTTAAGTACGTTTTCTCTTTTATATATTTCAATAATTTAACATGATGTTTTGTATGGTGATATACGGATTATTTATCACCACGTAGTTGTTTAAATTTCATAACAAAATTATCTTTTTCAGTGAAAATAATAATAACAATTCTGCAAAACAATTTAGTAAAAATGGGCGCACATTAAAAAACCATTCTTTCTTTTGGCACTTTTTTTTATCTAGCTCATAATGGTACATTGAACTATTTGATTAAAGTTGTGGTCAAGAAGTGAAGTTGTACTAAGAGCTAGCATAGTTCAAAGTACCTAATAATGGTAGAATTACAACTTGGTATTAAGGATACATAAAAACTCTGCAAACATATATATTGGGGTGGTGAGTATATGACTTTCTCTTCTTTCCTAAACACACATGATGGGATCCTTCACAGGCTTGGTTGTCCTCGTACCCATGAGCAAAATGGGGCTGCTGAGAGGAAACACAGACATATTACTTAGATGGGTTTTAACTTTACTTTACCACTTCATTTATGCCTCTCGTGTTTTCGGGAACTGCTTGTCAAACGGCTACATGTATCATTAATTAACAGGTTGCCTACCCCCATTCTTAATAATGTTTCCCCATTTGAGACTGCATCTTAAATCTGATAATAATTTTCTAAAAATTTTCTGTTCATGTTATCCCTATACAGGACCCTATAGCAGACACAATTTGGAGTTTAGAATATCAAAACAATGTGTCTTTATTGTTTACAATTCTTCTCATAAAGGCTATAGGTGCTTGAAGCTTATTACTAGGAGAATTTACATTTCCAAAGATGTCCATTTGGAGCACTCCAATATGTGACAATATCTAGGCCTGAGTTTGCATAGTGTGAACAAAGTTTATTAGTATATACATAATCTCTTCCAGGAACACGTGAAAGCAGTGAAACAAATTATACAACGACAATAATAATTATGATTTTTCTAATTAGGTGATATTGACTATAAAAATTAAACAGTATCATAGTAGTTTAATATAAATAAAATCAATAGATAAATTATTAATCGTTAAAATTTTCTTAATAATTTTATCTATTGTTTTCTTTTGACCTCTCTTTATTTCTAATTTTTGAATTGCTCTCTATTTGATTTTTTTTTTTTAATAAAATTTTTACAGATTTTTTTCACATATGATTAGGCGACTTTAAATAAGATTTCACTATTTTTTTTTATAATAAATATTACCTCAACTTTTTCTCTAATATACTTATTTTTAATTATATCTATTTTAATGTGTTTACATATCCAACATGACATTCTCATCCAGCGCAATGAAACAAACTATAACATACTTAATTAGCACACTTGAATTTAGGTTGCATTACAAGAATTAGAGCTTATGGTACACAGTGATGCAGACTGGGGTTCTGATGTTGATGATGTATAGCAGATCAATCTCAGGGTGTAATCTCAAGGTCAAGCGCAAAGGTGGAGTACATGAGTTTAGCTCATATTGTAGCTGAGATTACTTGGCTTAAATCCTTACTGAGTGAGGTTAAGGTCAAGCTAATCGTGGCTCAGAAGTATTCTGTGACAATCTCAGTATGGTCATGCTTTTAGCCAATCTTGGTTTCCATTCTAGAACGACACACTTGGAGTTGAACTTAAAGAAATAGAAGGGCAATATGTTCCATCCTATGAACAGATTGCAGAATGTGTTGACAAAGGCAATTTCCAATTCTCAGTTCTTTAATTTTCGAATCAAACTCAGAGTAGAAGATGCTGGTATCCATTCTATTATTGAAGTCTTTGAATAGGTACTTTTCATATATAGATTATATCTTGCTATTATATATTTTGCCCCATATTTATTTAATATAAATTATCCAACTCTGAAAGGACTTGTTTAGTTTAACTGACCAAAGGTTTTTTCTTATCAATACAAAATATGCCAAAAAACTATGGCTCCAAATAGATAGTACAAAAGAAGACTGTTATTTTCCTTCTTCTTTTTCACCAAATAAACTCATTTATTGACTGAGAGAAATTTATTCATACATAGAACACACAACCATACTTGCAAGGCAGAGCCAATAAGGCATTTATTTATCATATATAGCTTATTTAAGCAACTTCATGTCATTGGAACTTCAGCCGCTGCCAAAAAGAAAAAAAAAAAAAAAAAAATGAAACCAAACAAGAAAAAAGTCAGTGCATGGAAGACAAGGAAAACAAACATTATAGGGTCTATAGTCTATAGTAATAAAAAAAATTCAATGATACATCCCTATCTATAAAAAAACAAATAAAATAAATCAATTATAAATAGATATATAAATATATTTTTAATAGAACCAACCTCTAAGACTGATCAGTCACTGTCGCTGCAACTCCTATTACCATGTCTGCGCTTGTTGCAATGGCAATTCTCCTTCTTGCTGTGCTCACACTTAGTCTTCTTTTTATTCTCTTTTTTTCCATAGCAAGCCTGCAGGCCATGGGATGAGTGTTGTCCCATGTGTTGGCCACTCTGGCCGTACCCCATTGCATGGTGGCCGCTCTGGGCATGACCCATTGCGTGGTGGCCACTTTGGGCGTGACCCATTGCGTGGTGGCCACTCTGGGCATGGCCGTGGCTGTGGTCTATTCCATGGTGGCCATGTGGTTGGCTTACACAATAAGTACTCTGAGTTTTGGCCATGGTGTGATCAGAGTAGTAGGTTTGGGTCATGTTGTGGTCCGACTGGTGGTGGCCATGGGGTTTGCCATAGCAGTGACCATGGTTGCTGGCATGATTTTCATTATGGTTTCCTTTGAAAACCTTGCCAGCCATCTCAGACAGCTTGTGGCCAAAGGAGTTTTCATGGCTTTCCACCTCACAGGATTCTTGGGAAGTTCTATAGCATTGCAATGAAGACATGGCAACGGAGGCAAGAGAATCTCAGAAAGGGCTCTAGGTTTAGTTAGTTTTCTTGGTGCTGAGAGGCTGTGTTTGAGCTTCTCTATATATAAGCATGGAGATGCCATTTCTAAGTTTCTTTATAGTTGGTGGGAATCCTTCTTTTATTTCCCATCATCAACATTCAATATATATATATACACACACACACACACACCCGCACCAATTCACTGTAAAAGTTTAACAACAACAAAAAAGCGTTACTGAAGTGATGAAATCTACTAACATGACTATTTTAATAAATTTTTGTTGACAAGGTAGCTGTGCAATTTGTCTAAAAATTTTGATTCAATTTATAAGAATTAAATTATTTTACTTATAAAATTTAAGTTTAATTTTTGATACTAATGATCCATCTTAATAAGCAATTAGTAAATATTATCATAAATTTTTATTAAAATTTATTACATATTTTGATTTTAAAATTGATAATCTTCTTTCATCTTAAGCTTTTACTTAACAAAAAAAAATACTGTCATATATCAATTTTTCTTTTGGATAAATCAGATATCATCCTTTGAATCTGCTTAATTTCTCATAATTTGCATATTTAAAAAATATAAAAAATTTCCAGTAATGGAATTTACATCTCCTGTAAAAAACATAAAAATGGGTATTTTATAAGAAATTGGACAAGGAATATGTTCCCCAATTTGCATATGGAAATATTTTGTGTCTGAACTATTTAATTTCTATTGAAACGAATTTGTTCTCCACGCACTGAAAAGCATAAGGATGGCGTTGGAGGCTGGTCAAGAAAGGTCCTCAAAATAAAAGGAACTTAATTTCTTTTGGTAAAAGGAAATAACCAATTATTCTTTAGGGAACTGTTCATTGTGCCTTACATTATTATAAGCCATCATCAGTGATATGCTTCTATAAGTTCAAATTTATTAAGATATAATAAATTTATGATATGAAATAATTAATTAATTATAAAAGCGGCGAATAGTATTTTGGCATATGGGTCACCTTTAAAGCAAATCAAAAGAAATAGTGCTTATTTGTTTTTTTACCTCAAATTCATTTGTACAAAGGACCTTTGTTTGTATTTAATGGTTTGTTACCTCCTTCAATTACTAGTTATTAATTAACCGCATAAACTATCCATTAGATTCACCACGTATTTGTTAATTGACTGTAATAAGAAAAAAGATAAATATAAAAAGTTATTTTAATTTTTTATAATTAATTATTATGTGTCTATCTCTTTTTGTAAGATGACTAGCTATATTATATTAAAATATTTAAATACATCATTAACGATAATTTTTTATGCTTAAAATTACCTATAATTTTTTAAAAAGAAAACAACTCATTTATATTTTTTATAAAAAATAAAAATAGTTATTATTTTTTAAGTAACCATCATTAAAAGATACCTATTATTTATTTTCTTATATATGGTCAATTAAAAGAAATTTTTTAGAGGACTAAACTATGCATCGCATCTAAGATGGTAGTCTATGCCACTTTTTTTCATTTTTTAAAAATTTATTTTGGAATTTTAATAAAGAGTTAAGACCATGATTTTGTCCCAATTTGTGCAGGAAGATGTCGTTTTCAATGTTCCATTGATAAATATATTGAGTGGGTAAGAAATAATGATATCTTTTATAAATTTATTATTTCTTTTAGAAATATTTTGTGATTAAAATGTTAAGTACATGGAGTGCTAATGTAGAAAAGTGCATTATTAAAATTATTCTAAAAAGAAAATTTGCTCTGCCACAAAGTTCAAAGACTGTAATAAAAAAAATTAATTATAGTTTTAATCTTTTTATTTTTAAAAATGCGTTATTTTGATCATTTTTATAATTTATAATATAAGTTAAATTGTTTTAATTTTAACAAATAAATCAAAATAGTTCATGTCGTTAAATTCATAATCTATTCTACCTTTAATTTACAACGTGTATATTAATGAATATTATTAAATAATATATATTATATTCAGTCATTTAAAAAAATATTAATAATAAATTTAGTAATATATATTTAATATAAAAATGATAAATTAATTGTAAATAGATAATAAATTTAAAGAAAAAAGTATTTAATTTATTTATTAAAATTAAAAGAATTAAATTCATGTTAAAAATTACAACAACGTTAAATTAATAAATTAAAAAAACTGAGAAGATAAAAAAAATGTAACGAAGCCAAATAAAATAATAATTGAAATGAATGATACCCGTTGGTTTCTTTAAGCAAAACATTGACAGTGCAGTCAACAGAAATCTAATTAAAGTTGAAAGTGCAGCTATTATAAGCAATGATTGGTGATCATAACAACGGTGACTGAAGAACAACTTCCAATTCGATACATTATTATATTCTACAGAAAATTTCCAGCGTAACAGAGGATGGGCCGGGTGAGATTTACTGAAACTCCAGTGTGGTGTGATATCTGGTCTTGTCAAAAATTCAGCCTAGCCCAATATAATAAATGGAAGCTCGACTTTCTTGCTTCCCTGGCCCAATACTCTTTTTGGGAAATAGCAAATTTGTAAGCCCAAAAACGAAAAGGGTAGTAATCAATGATATAGCAAACGTAGCACACTTGTCCCAAAGAACCAAAAAAAGAAAAAGAAAAAAAAAAAGCCCTAGCACAAATTTTTTAGGGTTTACTCCTAATGGAAGTCTCTCTTCTTTTTCTTAGGCCTTATTTGATTGCTGACAATAAAAAAAAAAAATGACTAAAAATTATTAATAAAATGTAATATTATTATTAAAATTATATTTGGTATAACATAAAAATAAATAAAATTTATATTATTTTCTTATGTTTGATATATATTAAACAATGCAATAATATAATAAAATATGAATAAAAAGATAAAAATACCCATGAGTAATAAAATTATTAAAATAATATTATTTTGACAAAATAAAATATTTTAAAGTGTTACAAATAAAAAATAAAATAAACTATTAGTAGTTTAAAATTTTCATCTGAATTTTATTAAAAATATTAATAATATGAACAAAAAGTTAAAAAAATTATTTTTTATTTTATTTGTTAATAATAAATAAAATAAAAATACATTATCAAAAAAAAAATTATTCATCATTTGATAACTATTTTTTCTTAGATATTTTGTAACCAAAAATAATGTGATCAACTAGAAATAATTTGATAAATAGAAATCAAAAAGAAAAACTAAATGCTTAAGGCCAATTTTGTGATTTCAGCCTCCATTTCATTTTTTGGGAGTGTGATTCTTTTATTTTTCAAAGATAACATGATCTCCCGTCTAGAAGGGAATATAAATTTCTTATAATACTAAATTCTGTCAATCAAACATAAAAATTGATGGAATATAATATAGATTTTTTTTTCAATTCTATAAACTTAAGTGTGACTATCAAACGGAATTTTAGTATTTTTCACAAGGTTTTTTTTATAAGAATATAACACTATGGAGCAACATTTTTTAAAAAAGTCAATAATGTAATTTAAGATATAAAAAAATTTATATATCATATTTTTATTGTAAAATTTGATACTAAATATTTTAAAAACTACACTTAAGTTTTGCCCTTTTTATTTTTTTTATTAGTATTTTTATTGTCAACCAAATACAAAATTTGATGGAATGAAATACATATTTTTTTTTCCATAAACTTAAATGTAGCTATCAAATGAGACTTTAGTGTTTTTCAAAAAAAAAAAAATTATAAGAATATAACACTGCAAAGCAACATTTTTTAAAAAGACAATCATGTAATTTAAGATATAAAAAAATTTATATATCATATTTTTATTGTAAAATTTGATGCCCAATATTTTAAAAACTACACTTAAGTTTTGTCCTTTTTTTTATTAGTATTTTTCTTGCCTTTGTTTTAGTATGATAGATTTATTTCATCTTCTATCTTTTCCTTTTGAAAGTCATCTCCTTTTTCAAAAGATTTTTTCTCCTCTCTTTCCTATTTTCTTTCCACCAATTGAGTCAATTTGCATTGACTAATCTATCAATATTTTATTCAATAATTATTTATTTTTTAATAATAAAAGGTTCATATAATTCATATTATATTATTATTATTATTATTATTATTATTATTATTATTATATAACCAAATACCTATAATAGTCCAATGTTAAAAATGCATTATTTATATGTTTATGCAAATAAGATTCACCCCCTTTAGTGCACTGTTCAAAGAGAATTATATGATTTTAAATGGAGACACGTGGATCCAAAGTATAGAAGAATAATGATCGTTCGGTGTAGAAAAGATGATGTGGCAGAGACATGTTTGGGTGTAGCGAATAAATTCCAGCGTTGATGTAGGGAAATTAAAGGAGAAGATGAAAGTGGATGAAAAGAAAACGTGGAAAAACCACCTCCAGTCACCGTAATTTGAAGTCAACATTACAGTTAGAAAAAGAAGAATTTGAAAGCAACATTCAAGGGAAAGTTCCGTCATACCTGGGAAGGGTCAACCCTATCATTACCCAGGCTTGTTCTCTTAACCCATCCACATTTGTTTTTTTTATTATTACGGTCTCTGAGTGTTTGGACTTTACTGAAAATTAAAGATATATTTATTTTTTTATTTTTTTATTATTTTTATTATTGTTGAAAGTTAAAAAATATAACTATAAACATGTTTAGTAAAGTCATGAGAAAATATTTTTAGTGTTTTAAAAAAATAATCGATAATATTTTTAGAATTTTAAAATATAATATATCATAATTATTAAATAAAATTAAAATAATATCATAATTATAGAAGATCAAATTTAAAAATTAAATAATATTTATAATTATTATGTTAATTAAATTTAAAAATAAATGCAAATAAATTTTAATTTCATAAAATAGACTTGTTTTTAAAATAGTTAAAATTTAGAAATAAAAATATATTTTAAAAAATAAAAAATATTTTCACATATCAAAGCACCTTAAAAGTTTGTTTGATTGGATTTTTTTTGTTTTTATTTTTATTATAATTAAAAAATATAATTAAAAAATGTGTTAGTATAATTTTCAAAAAAAAAAATGAAAACAATCAGTGTTTCTAAAAAAAATCAATAACATATTTATAATTTTTGAAGAGAGCTTATTATAAATATTAAAAAAATAATATCATGATTATTAAAGATCAAATTCAAAAATAAGTACAATTTATAACTATTTACACCAATTTGATTTCAGAATAAAAATAAATAAATATTTAGTTTTACAAAAAAAATTATTTTTTAAATAATGAAAAATTATAAATAAAAATATATTTCAAAAAATAAAAATAAAAAAATAACAATATTTTTACAAACTAAATGCATCTTAAATCTTTTTTCAAAGTGATTTTTTACAGAGCACTCTTCGATATGATGTATTTAGAAACTCACAAAGCTCCCTCGAGAAAAATTAAATTGACAAAAGAGCTAATCTTTTGGATGGTTCATCCAAAGTTTTAACCCTTTCTTTTATGGCTTGATTTTTTTTGGGAAAGAGTGAGGCGTAATTCTCATTAATAGAGTAAAATGAAATGGGTGGAAATTTCCATTCTATTGTTTAGAAGTTTAACGAAAAAGATAATTATTCATTTCTCATTGTTTGAAATTACAATGCTATTAATGGAGTGAAATGAGTTTGAAAGATAAAATTTTCAATATTACTATTATTATATTTTCTTTTTAATTGAAGAAATAAAAAAGTGAAAGAATGAGTAAATAATAATAATAATAATAAGGAATTTACTCCATCTCAAAATCATCCAATTTGGAGGAATCTGAAAATTGTAGTATAAAGTGATTGTTCACAATTTTGTTTTTATTAAAAAAACCAAGTTTTTTTTTTTTTTTGGCAACGAAAATTGGATCTAGTGGAAGGGACTAATTCTCCACAAAGTGGCGAATCACGGTTTGAATTCATGTTGGGAGAGGCGTCTACAATTTTGTGTCCGATAATGCCTTGAGCAAGATTGCCTTTCGTGAAGGAGACATGTGGAAAATAAATATTAAGAATTTGTTTGATTTTATTTTTATTTTTATTTTTAAAAAAATTATATTTAAAAATTATTTTATAAAATTAAAAAAATTATTTGATAAATTTTTTTTAAAAAAAATATTATTTTTTAATTTTTTATATTTTAAAAATAAAAACAAAAAATAAAAATAATTTTTTTTATTTTTATTTTTTATTTTAAAAATAATTTATTTTTAAAATTTGTTTTCAAAATAATAACAGCAAACACATTTTTTTTGTTTTGAAAATAATTAAAAATAAACAGGTTCTAAATTTTTGGAAAGACAAAAAAAAATGTCAAAACCATCACTTTTAATTTACCTTTAATTGATTAAAGAACAAAAATTAATTTTATTTTTATTAGGTGTGAGATACTTAACACGATAAAGACATTGGCTATGTTTAATAAAATTAACTTAAAATTTATAAGTTAACTGAAAATTTATAAATTATACGCTACTTTAAATAGTGTATAATTTATAAATTTTTAATTAATATAAATTATTCAAATAAATTTATTTATTAAATACTTTTAATTTAATCAAATAAAATTATAAATTATTTAAATATGTTATAAATTAATTTATTTATTTTATTAAACATACTCATTATCTGCCTACAAAATTGATGGGTGCATATGACAATATTTTAAAATTTATAAATAATTAGTACACGACATTATTTTAAAAAAATAACGTAATAATTAAATAAAATAATCATATAAATTGTTTTAATTAACTAATAATAAGTTTCACCGAGGCTGTCGCCTATAATTATGTACTTTTAAAGCAATCAAACTTTTAAATTTGGGAACAAATCTTTCCTTGTTTATTTTGCTCTGTGGGGTAGGTTATAGCAATGATTGTTTACAATTAATGAACATAATTAATAATTTAATATAAGGCATATATTATTATTTCTAAAAGAATAATAATTAAAGTAATTTACAAACGTGCATTTAATTAATATCTTATATCTTCATTATTTGTGCTAATATTAATTATATTAATTGTTTTTTTTTTCAAAAAACAAAAGTTCAAGTATAGTACATTTTGTGAGTGCATTTAGTTTAATTAGTTAAAATACTAAATTATAAATAATTCGTCTTAACTATAACTCTTTTGATTCGTACACATTTTAAATATTTAATTATTTTTTTATAAATAATATACTATAAAATTTAATAAAAAACTAAATTACTTAATTATAAAATTAGAAAAAAAATTCTAAAAACAAGCTTATTGAATCTCCAAGACTCCAACTCAATACCATGCCTTAAAAATTATAAAGTTGATTAAGAGGTCAAGTACTTAAACAAATTTTTTATGGTAAATTTTTTTTAAAAAAAGAAATACTTTGAGACCTATAAGTGAATCATTATCTTATATTAATTTATTAAATATTAATTTTATCAAATTATTTTTTTCTCTGAAATTTATTTGATAAATTTCTCTAAAAGCTTTTAAAAATTCAAATTTAGAAAAATAAATCATATATAACAGGATATTAGTACAAAATTCACAAAATTAATTAGTGTTTTATTACGCACGGCACACGAACGGGATTTAGTACTTTAGATCTTCATTTATGGTGATTTCAATCCAATTAATAGTTTACTGTTTTGAACAAAGAAAAAGACTAAAAAGAATGGTGTTCTTTTTTCCATAGTACATGAGAAGTGGGTATTTTTCTATATACATTTATTTGATTTACACATTAAATTGAAGTAAAAAAAAAATATTAACGTTAATGAAAGAATATTTGAAAAATTGACATTATCCTCATTATATAATAGTTCATCTAAAAATTTTCTGGTAAGATATTCTTAAAAAAAAAAAAATATAACATTCGGCACATGGAATATTCTTTAATTTTTGTAATCTACAATATTCCAAAATTTGAGGTAATTTGTTATGTTTCACCTGTGTCCCGTTGAAAATAGATTGAATTCTTCCCTTGACTAAAATAGTAACAATTTATATTTTCAGAATAAACCAAAACACAACAAATCCAATTTCACAACGGATTTTTTTCAATATTGAATAACAATTGAAATTTAAGTTCTGATAGCAATTATTTTAAAGGTTGTTTAGTAGAGGAATTTTTTTTGTATTTTTAATAAATTAAATTTAAAAAATTTAAATTCTTATGTTTAATTTTTAAATTTTAAAATAAAATTTTTAAGAAATATGAATTTTTAAGATATTTGTTTAGAAATATTCCTCCAAAAATTTCTCATACGAGAATCTAAATTTTTCATAACAATTTTTTTTAAAATATAAAAACACAATAATACTCTTCATTCTCTCACTCTCATCTTTCTGATTTTTTTCCTTTTTTATTTATCACATTCATACTTTATTTCTTATCACTTTTATTTATTTATAATCTCTATACTCACTTTTTCTCTCATTTTAAAATTATTAAAATATTTTTGAAAAATATTAAATTTATCAAAAAAATTTATTACAACCAAACGTAGTAATAATTTTTTTTAAAATAAATATTTAAAGTTAACTAAGTATATTTTTAATAATGATTATTTTTAAAAAATATGTTTTAAAAAAATATAATTTATAAAAATAAAAAATCTTAATCGTATATTAAATACTCTTTTATAATATAATAATTTTAATATTAAATTGAGTTGTAGTTAAAATATAATAATTAAACTAATAGAATTAAATAATTTTTTATTTATTTAGATTAATAGTTATAATTTTATATTTAAAAATAAATGCTGATTTAACAAACATCTCTTTCTTCTTTGACTAGTTTTTGGATTAATCTCTTCTCTGGAAACAAACAACATATTAGTTACATACAGTCCTCTTTATGGAGAAATCAAATACTTTCTAAAATTACATCATCCAAACACATACAGTAAAAGTAAAAGAGATTAGTGGTCAAACCATGGACATATCCAAAAACTTGATTTGTACATAATCATATCGTTATCCTATAGCCTTGACTCTAACAAGACATTAGTTTCAGGAATAAATTATGAACGTTGAAGAACAATATGGAGTCCCGAAGTGATAATAATGGTTCCATCTAATGAGGCGTCAAACAATCGGTTGGGTTTGTTCGGTTGATTCAGTTATTTAATCAACTAAATAATATTTAAAATAAAAAAAATTGATACTCTTAAAGTTTTGAAATATTTAAAAAAATTAAATTATATTAAATCTATTAAATTATGAAAAAATTTGTACATAATCATATCGTTATCCTATAACCTAGTGTTTAATTTGAAAAATTTTGAAAAAAAAGAAGGGGAGGGGGAATTTTTTTTGAAAAAAAATAGCGTTTAGAACAAATAATTTAAAGAAAAGAGAAGGTAAAATGAAGAGGTAAAAATCTCTCTCATCCCTGATTTTCTTCCCCTCCAAATGTAGAAAAATTTGGAGGGGAAGAAAAATAGAAAATAAAAACAGGTAAAAATATTTTTATTAAAATAATTTTATTTTATTGGATATTTGTCTAAAATTAAAAGAATATGATAATTAGTTTTTTTCAAATTAAACAAAAAAATTATTATTTTTCTTTATTTCATTAAAATTTCACTCATTTTTTTCGTTAAATTAAACACATTCTTAAAATAAAATAAAAAAAATAAAAAAAAATAGAATGCTCAAGTTAAATTTAAGTAAATTATAAAAATTATTTTATTTTATTAAAATAATCTTTATTAAGTAAATTTAACACGAATATAGAATAAAAAAATATCTTTATTAAAATAATCTTTCTTTATTTTATTGTATATTTATTTAAAATTAAAGAGATATAATAATTATTTTATTTTATTTTTTATCTCTTCTTTTTTCAAATTAAACAAAATTTTTTTTTGTATTCTATTAAAATTCCACTATTATTTTCTGTTAAACCAAATATACCCTTAAAGTAAAATAATAAAAAAAATTGAATGCTCAAGTTAAATTTAAGTAAATTCTAAAAAAATATATTTGACTCATTTAAATTAATTTAAATTTTTTATAAATTTATTTACTCAATTTAATATATTTAAAATAATTTTGTTAACTACATTCACACGAATTTTTCTAAGTCAAAATAACAAAACGGGACGAAACCAACGGGTAAGGAAGAAAAATAAAATAAACACACACACACAAAACGAGGAATTCAAAGAGAGGAGGGAGACAAAAAAAAAAAAAAAAAAGAACTCATCTTTCCCTCCCGTTATAAACAAATAGAACGTAATGTGGACGCAAATGGTCAACAAAATAAAAAATATTCGTTGGATAAATTTTTTTACCATTATAGATAATCACACTTCGAAGAAGAAAAAGCAACAGTGGAGGCCGAGTGGGGTCACTTTTGCCTAAGTTAATTAATTTTATTATAAATAATAAAAGAAATCTCAATTAATTAATTAGTTTTAGATTAATAGTGCTTTAGGACGCATCTCATTAATTCCCCTTAATTTATTAAATAAATAATATGTGAAGCCGTTGGAAAATTTATTTGAATTTGTTTCCAGAAGTCGTTAGCATGAAAAGAAAATTAGAATTTTTCTCTTATATTCGTGTTATGTTTATCAATTAAATGCTCGAAATTTTATATTTTGTTCAATGAAATTGGTTATTAATATTTTAATAATTTTTTAGTATGTTACGTATAAAAAATTTATCTGATACTATTTTTAATAATGTTGTATATCAATTTTAAAATATATAAATATATTGATATAATTTATTTTGATTTATTTAATAATTCACTTATGAAAGTAATTTTTTTTTTATCTTTTGTTCTGCTTTGTTCTAACTTTATTAGTATTAGTGATTTCAATTGACAAAAATTTAGAATCTACTGTTGAAAAGCATCAAATAACCAAAAAAAAAAAAAATTCTTAAATATTATTACTTACAAAATATAACAAGAATTTTTAAGAAATATTTGGTATCAAGAATCTTTTAAAATTTTTAAAAAAGTGAGGTAATTTTTTTTTTACATTTGGTATTAGATATAAAATTTCACTCCTTAGAATTTTTTATTTTTGGAGAATGAAAAAATGCAAAGACTTCCACTTTTATTATTACATATTAGAGTTAGAATAATTTTTTTTCATAAAAATAGAAATTTTTTTTGATGTAAAATAATCAAATTACCTTAAAATTTTAAATTTAACTTCTAATAAAATTTTAAATCTTAACATCTAATATTTAAATCTTAAAATTTTAGATCTTAAATTTTAAATCATAAAACTAACTTCAAAATTTTAAATTTGAACTCTTAAATCTTAAATTCTACACCTTATTTAATTTTAATGATTAAAGAAATTTTGTACCATTAAAAATTTAAACTTACAAAAAAAATATTTATAAGAAAGAATAATTTTAATATTTCAGACTTTGAATGAAATACTTTTATACATAAAAAAATAAAATTACTTGTATAAAAAAAAAAAAGAACATAACAAAAAAAATTAATTGTAGTTATAAAGAATTACAACTATAAAAATATAAGAAAGAAATTTGAAACACATTCGCATGTGGAAGGCAACAATGTTACCTTTTAACGTTGTTTCTAAACGCATTATTCCATCAAAAGTTGAGACCATTGCCATGAACCGTATGGGTGAGAAGTAAATCTACAATTGCAAAAGCCAAAAACAAACCTCCTATACTGTAAAGAAGAGAAACGTTACAGAAGAAAAGAAAATGACACTTGTAAGAGGAGAAAAAGCTCCCGCAGGAGTAGAAGAAGACCGAGGCATAAAAGAGACAGAGACGAAGAAAAAATATAAAAGAAAAAGTAAATGAGGTTTTTGTACTGTTATAAATAAAAGAAATATTAAACGAAGAGAGAGAGTTAAAGAATGATAAACATGTATAATTTTAAAATAAAAAGATGCATAGAGAAAAGACAATGAGTTATATAGTCTATAATTGAATAAAAAGTTGCTAAAATCATAATATGAATTTCTTTTGGGTGTAGTTTCTCTCATATATTTTTTTTTCAGATCAAAGATCATATTACATAATAAAAAAAATATAAAAACTTAAAATTTACAAAAATTTTAGTAAGGCACAATAAAAAAAATTATAATACAAAATTGTGCTTATGAAAATAGACACAAATTTCAAATAAAAAAAATAATACATTTCATAATTATTATTAATTAAATATTATAAAAAAATATAACAATTTTAATTAAATTAAATTTTATTATATATCTCATGAAAAGAAACAAAATTATTTAAAGAGAAACGACATATCTTTTAATTTTTTTTTAAATTAATATTTTTTTACACTATTATTTTTTAACTTTAAAATATTATAAATTTTGAAATGTAAATTGTAATTATTTTAAAATTTTAATTATTATTGAATTTCATTTCGAAGAAAGGAAAATTTTTATTAAATAAAAAAATATATTCTCTAAAAAATTAAAAAGAATTTTCTAATAAAAAAAAAACTCCCATAAAAAAACAAATTTATTCAAAGAAAGGAGGCGGGCCCCAACTCTTAATAAGAAAAATCTTTCTAAACAAAGACTTGAATTTCAGGCATATTGGGCCATAGTGGGCAGTGTCAAAGTAACACCAACACAAAGAAACGACCTTGGGCTAGTTGAAGAGCAGCCCCTAAGAAATGAGAATCCGCTACCTATTAGGAGCACGTGATAAGCACGGAAATGACTGATAGATTGATAAAATATAAGGTCAATGTTCCACAACAAAGCGAGAGTCTCTCCATTCTCTCTCAAAACACATACACGCACACAAACAGAGTTGCGTGCCAGATTCAAGTATGTGCTCCTTAAGCATTACTACATTTCCATCCCCACCCACACCCCAACCTAGTTAGCCTACCTTTGCTTGCTCTCATTTTTTAAAATTATTTAACTATTTTTCTTATCTTCAAACATTCTCTTTTCTCATTCTTTGCTCCTTAACTCTTGCAGTAAGAATATCATATAATTTTTTTAGTTATTTTTTTTTTATTTTAAATTTTGAAAAAAAAAAAAAGGATTTTGAAGGGAAATGAACGAGGGTGGAGAAAAATGAGGCAAGGGGAAGAAGAGTAGTAGTTATTGTTAAACCTTGTGATGGAAAAGCAGCAGAACCAAAACCACCATAACCCAGACAAGAAGAACAGCCACCACCAAACGTGGGGTACGTGGGAGGAGTTGTTGCTGGCTTGCGCCGTCAAGCGCCATGGCTTCAAGGACTGGGATACCGTCGCCATGGAGGTCCAGAACCGCACCACCCTCCCTCAACTCCTCACCACCGCCCGCAACTGCGAGCAGAAATTCCACGATCTCAAACGCCGATTCACCGCCCAATGCAACGACGTCGTTCTGGAGCCTCAGGAGAACGGCGCTCCCCTCGGCGATACGGTCGATCATGTTCCCTGGCTCGACGAATTGCGTAAACTCCGGGTCGCCGAGCTCCGGCAAGAGGTCCAACGCTCCGACGTCTCCATTCTGTATATCTCTTTATTTCTCTCTTTTCGTTTTTCGAATTTTTATATAATATTTATTTATTTATTTATATTTTCGTTTTAGATCTAATTATTTTTATCTTATTTTTGGAAAAGGTCTTTGCAGCGGAAGGTGAAAAGGTTGGAGGAAGAGAGAGAACAGAGCTTGAAGGAGAATGGCGGAGAACGTGATGAGAAACCAGATCTGGCCGACTCCGGGAAGCCGGAAAACGACGAAAAAAACGGAGAAGAAGAAGAGACTGAGCCGACGAATTCCGAGCCGGGGAAACGGCTCGATGATGAAGATAATAGTAATAATAATAGTAAACTACCAACCGGTGACGAATCCGACCGGGAGAACCAGTCGGTTAATGAGTCCAATTCGACCGGTTCGAAGTCCGACGAAGGGAAAACCGGGGAGGAAGACGTGAAGCTAGAACCAAGCCCGGTCCATTCCGGTCCGAAAGAACCGGATCCGGTTGGACGAAGGCCTAAACCGGTTAGGGAAGAATCTAATAACGGAAGCTACGATACCGCGGCTAAAGTCCCAACGTACGGGTCACTGCCTCCGAGTGAGGAGAGGAAAGTGGAGGACTCGTCCGAGTTAAGAGACTCGGTGGCTCACTCGAGGGATGAAGGTGAGGGAGGGACAAGGGAGAGCAGCGAGGTTCAGAGCTCGGCGAGCTTGACGAGGAAGAGGAAGACGCGGCGGAGAAAGAAGGTTTCGGGTGGCGGAGACGGTGGCGAGGAGACGCCGGAGAACGACGAGGTGGCCGTGAAATCACAGCCGTTGGTTGGCGTATTGGAGTTGATCAAAGGACATGAACACAGCTCATTGTTCGAGCGTCTCGAAAGCCAGGTAATTTTCATCGAAATTCCTTTTGCTTGGAGAAAACAGGTATTTCGCACTTTTTAAAAATTTTAAATTTCTCCTTATTCATTTTTTATTGTTAATTAAATTTGCTCGTTGTAACTGAATAAGATAAGATTAAAATGCGTAACGCTAAATATAACATGCATGCAAGCCTTTTATTAACAAATAATATAATTTGAAATAAAATAAATTATTTATAAAAATTGAATAATTTGCACATATATATTATTCTATAAGAAAATTAACTCATTTTTATAATAACTATGCTATGAACAAAAACTAAAGGGCATTGTGAAGGGCAAGTAGGCTTACGTTCAAAAATCATGACTTCACAGCAAATAGGGACCACTTTTGAAATGGATTGGTTCTATATGGTGCATGAAGTTTGTGAACAAAACCAACCCTATAAAGAAGTGTGTGATTTTTTTTTCCCTCTTTCAATACTCATGAAAATTAATAGAATAAGCTGAATTCTATAGAATCTGATCGAAGGGGGTAAGGAAGAGTTGTAGAATTGAGAGTATCCCAGAGCCGAAAAAAAGTAAGTAGATATGGTCAGGCACCTTTTGTTCGTCCTTTTATGGAAGGTCAGATATTCATCATTAACCATCCCAAAAAGCAATATATATATATATATAGAAGATAAAATTTTGCGTTAAATTATTTATTTTGATAATTTTTAAACTGTTAGTAGTTTTAAATTTTTTTTGACTGGGTTTTTTTTGGGGGTAAATGTGGCACAATAGATTGTGTTCTTATTAGTTGTCTATTTCTCTCTCTCTTTTTTTTAATAAATTTTTTAATTTTTCCTTTTTGGACAAACTTGTCTCTTGATGGCCCAAGGAGTGCTTGACATTATCCTCTACATTTTGCATCGTCTGATCAAAACACAAAAAGTTGATGACAAAACGACCATTTTTATTTTTATTTTTATTTTTTTAACCTTTTTTTTTCTTGATTTAGAAAATTAAAAAATAAGAGTTTGTTTGGCCCAAGGGTAATATTGAAAATAACACCAAACTTATTTTACCCTATTAATAAAATTGTAATTTATAAATAATTTTTCAAAACTCCATCCCATTAATAACCATAACCAGCACATCTCAGTACTTTCTTAACTCCTTAACCCCTTTTTTTTGGGACGTAGAACTCCTTAACAAAAAACAACTATAGAAAGATAATTCTTTTAAGAGAGCACGTGCATTTTATTGAGCCCAGCTTTGAGTAACCTAATCCATGCAACGTGCTTATCATGCTTTGAAACCAGCCCTTAGGCCCATCAGATGACTTGTATCTTGTTTTGGGCTACATAAAAAAAAAACATTGATCAGCCAATTATAATAAATGAATAATGAATAATAATAATAATATTTGTTAACATTAAAAATCTATCAATAATTTATTGGTATTGTTGTCTATTTTAAGATAGATTTAAATGTTTTCATCAATATTACTAATAAATACATAACGAAAAAAATTTAACTTAGACACAATATTAAAAAATAGATAGATCAAAGTATTCAGAGTAAATTCATAATTTAATTATTGAATTTGTATATTTATGTAACTTTAATTTTTGAATTTTATTGAATGCACTAGTTAGTTTTAAACAGATATTAATTTTGTTGTATATTATTTCTTTTGACATTAGTGGAGCACTTGACAAAAAAATTAATATATAATAAATTTGATATTTTAAGAAATTAACTCTTACAATAAAAAATATTGGAGACTAAAGATAAGTTTATATATAAATGAAGATAAAATTGTTCATGTGTAACTTTTATACCAAATTGTGTATCTCATTAAAGAAATATGCTTATGTATTTTTAGTGTTGTCGTGGAGAAAGTGACCTGAGCTTTCCACTTCTGAATTTTTATTTTTGTCAAATAACATGACACATTTTTAAATAAAAATAAAAATCTAAAATAATATTCTTTTACAAAATTGACTTTTTACAACAACATTGATTAAATTTCTGCCCATTTCTTGCGCCTGTGCTCCGCGGCCAGGATGACGTGGTTGGTCATGGGTCCTAATCATCCAGCCATGTCGTGTATTATTCTTTAACTTTTCATAATTTAATCATATAATGGATTGAGGAACTTTATGGTCTCTGTGGGCACTGGAATTCTTCTTTCTCCTTTCTCCTTTCTCTCCTTTCTCATTGAAACCACAAAACCGAGGTTCTAGATCTGCACCTTTTGTTATAGTAACATCCGAAGAACGATATACGGCAAATTTCATCCAAACCCAAATCTAAACTAAGCCATTAGGGTTTTTTTTAATGTATTTAAAAAAATTCTTATTCAAACTTATAAAATATAAACCTTTAACTTTTAATTAAGTGCAAAAAAAAACTAATAAATATGATGTCATTAATGTAAAATTTGTACAATAAATTTTAGGTGTAACATTTATATTGATGTGACGTCGTATTAACTGTTTATTGATGTTTGGACTGAATAGAAAAACAAAAAATGAAGTGAAACCAAATAAATAATTTCACCATATTATGGGAAGAAATTGTTAGATACTCCCATTTTAGGACCAAATAGATATACCAGCAGTGCTTGTAATTTTTTTAAAATAGTATTATAAATTTCAAAATGTGCATGATTTTACAAAGTAAATAACTCATTAACTCACATAAAATGAGTATTTGGACTCCATCCTTACACTTTTTGTATATAATATTTTTTTTATTATGTGACAAATATTGATTGTTGTGATGTTTTTTTCATGAACTTCTGAAAGGGCTTTTTCTTCAAAAGAAAGTAAAAATAAATAAAAGGACATTTCCCCTTAAATTTTGAGTTGCATATGCATGGAATGGAATCACAATTTGGATTCGGTAATTTATTCAGTTTTGTCATGTTGTTGTGGGTGCAGGAATCGGATAGATACAAAAACATAGTGCGCCAGCACGTGGACTTGGAAACAATACAAACGCGACTCCAAAAGGGCTCCTATTCCTCCTGCACTCACGCATTCTTCCGAGACCTCCTCCTTCTCTTCAACAACGCAACCGTCTTCTTCCCCAAAGACTCCATTGAATCAACCACCGCAAAGCAACTGCGACGCCTCGTCTCCGTCGAATTCATGAACCGTATTCAATCTCAACCTGACCCGCTTCCCCAGAACCCTGATTCTTCATTGCTGCCACCAAATAACCCTCCACCACCATCACAAGCCAAGCCCCCGGATTCCTTGCTTTCCAAACACAAAGCAACTGCTCCTATATTAGTATGCCGAAAACGCACCTCAGTCTCAGCTAAACCTTCCTCAGCACCCACCTTTGGTCAAAAGGGTGAGCAGATTTTAAGGCATGAGAAGAAACCAACTTCGGTTCCAAAGCAACCCTTGAAGCCATCTTCTAGTTCTGATACAGATGAAGAGCCTCCTCCTAAGGCGAAGGAAAAGCCTGTGACTGTGACTGGAGCAAGAAGTCTAAGGAGAAGCAATAAAAATCTGATCAGTGGTGGCAACAACCTCAACAACAACAAGAAGCTGCAGTCCGGCAGTTCCACCCCAAAAGCAAGCTCTCCCAAACCAGATAATAAGAGTAAAGCAGATGCATCTGACAAAAAGAGGAGTGCAGCTGCAGATTTCTTGAAAAGGATAAAGAGAAACGGCCCGGCAGAATCGTTAAGGAGTGGCAGTGGTGGCGCCGGCAGCAGCAGCAGAGGTGGGGTTAGTGGGAAGGAACAGAAGAAAGTGATGAGTAGTGGGAAGGGGGATAATAAGGGCAAAGAAAGGGTATTGAGAAATAGTGGTGGTGGTTCAGGAGATAAAAAGAAGGAGAATATTGAGAGTAGCGGTCAATCAAAGCGAAGTGTTGGGAGGCCTCCGAAGAGGGCTGCAGAAACTCATGCTGCAGTTTCTGCAAAGCGTGGAAGGGAAAGTAGTAGTGGGAAGGATAAAAGGCCCAGGAAACGAACTAGGAAGTAGGAAGTAATGTAGTTTCAACGAAGTAGGTTGTTTTTCTGTATATTATTGTCACAACCAGTATTTCTCTTCTTTTTCTTTTTATACCGTTTTCTATTTAGCAGTTATAGGGTGTAGCTCTAGTTCTCTTTACCTGTAACAATGTTTTGTTGGTTAAATTTGTAAACATTGTTTTTGGGGCTTTTGCTTATATTCTCACAGGAAAGCATAGCTAGTGCTTGTGCCCATTGATAACTTGCTTTGTTTTCTTTCTCTCCCTCGATAGATTTCTTTTGCTCATAGCCATAATTATGAAGCACAGTCATTTTAAAGATGTGTCCTTACTTGACATGCCTGTATTAATAACTTAAATTTATATTATTCCTAAAATAATGCTTTCTAAACTATAATACACGTTGGGCATATTTAGAAGCAATTGAAAATTTCCCTTTAAGACTGGTTCCTATTTGGGTGACAAAAAATTCAATTTTGTTTACAAAAAAGGTATAAAAAAAAATAGCAAAAGTAGTTAAAAAAAGCAGCTGAACATTGCTGATTCACATATTTTCATGGCCGAAAGTTATAGAAAAATTAGTTAATAAGAGCGAATGACAATTTCTTGTCATAAATTTATGTTTTAGTTTTTTAGAGAAACACTTTAAAAGTAGATGCACTAAGTCAAGGAGAGAATACATCTTTAAGATAATGTGAGAGAGAATTTAATTTCTGCTTTAAGCATAGCTCACATTTTTTGTCATTTTTTTTTTCAGTTAAAAAAAAATAATTTTTTTATAAAGAAAAAGTACTTTTAATAAGAAAAGCATTTTTGGTGTCAAAATCACTTTCAAAATTTAACAACAAAAACTAAAAATCAAAATGAGCATTGGGCATGTTAGGGGTGAGGACCCCGTCAAAGATCATTGTGGAATTGAGGTTCCCAAGTCACCCTACCCACCTCTTTTTCTCTGTCTCTTGGGGATAAGACGATAAGGTATCTTTCAAAATGGCCTTTTCTGAATTTCGTCTTCTCTTTTGGTCCCTTTAGACAAAATCTCAAATTTGTACGGAAAATTTGGAAATGATTTTTGAATCACAATCTTTTGAATATTGACAAATTTAAGCGTGACTTGGAATGGAATATTGATCAGAAAGTGTGCATAAATACAGACGGCAACAACACAAAAACTGTTTTGTTTTTCTTTGTTTCCGTAAATTTTAGATTTTTGAATATGGTTTAATTGAGATCAAATTTCAAGACACGATGACAAAAAAAAATCAGGATCAAATTTCATTCTAACGAAGGATGAGATGATTTTTCATGGTCGGTCACTGTAACATTATTTAATTTATATAATCGACTTTACTTAATAAAAAAAATTTAGTTATTATTGAAGGAGGAGAGAGTTTAAGACAAAGAATATTAATTTTTATTATTTAATTTATAATTATTTTGATTTATATAATATACTTTTCTTAATTTACTATTTAAGTAATTAATTTTTTTATAATTATATAAAATATTAATTTATATATGTTAGATCAAGCATTTATCATTGTACTAAAAAGTTTGAACAATTAGTAAATGCGTAACTTTATTTTTGTCACAAACAAAAATATTGCATCAAGAATTCTATTCTAAAAGAGTCGCTGACACAATAAAGCGATCAATTTGCTTCCAATGTCACTCCAGATATTCAAAACAATAATTTATACCACTTTTTATCATCAAGTGTCTACAGTTATACTTAAAAAAAATATATTTTAATTTATTATTAATAATTTTTAAATTATAATACGTAATAAAAATAATATATTTTTAAATTAATTTTATTTTATATTATAATTTAAATATCGTTAATAAATAAAAAATTATTTATAAATAATAAATTAAATATTAATTAATACTTAAAATTCAAATTGTTTTTCAAAACTATTTAGATATAAGAAGGTGCTGCATTCATTACAAGCCGTATGGATGATTGTATTAAGTAAGTCAAAAAAATTCTAAGAGAGTTGTTAGTGCATTCAATGCTGATATGATTGCTATATTATGTGAAGTATATGCCAATGAGATGGTATTTGGTTTATTGTTGGTGAATAATTTTTTGTATATCAATAGTGTTCAGATTATAACATGTGGCAGAAATAATTTTAAAAAATATTATTTTTATCATATATCACGATTTAAATATTATTGATAAATAAAAAATTATTTATTAACAATAGATCAAATAATTTTTTTATACGAATTTAAAATTTTTAATGATTTTTTGTAATTAAATAAGGAGTGCTTTTGACGTTATTTTTAGACATCATTAATTAATGAGAGAGACCCTTTGAATTACGCGTTATTCATTAATTTGTCATATAGGTCTTGCTTACCAAGAAAGTCTCTTTTAAGAAAAGTTTTTAGACACTTGGAAGTATCCGAACCTTCATTATCTATTTGGATTAAATCATAGTCATTTTTCAGTAAAATATATATACAAAAATTAATAAATTAAAAAAATTGATTGGATTTGATTTATAAAATTATATGATAAAAAATTAATAAAAAATTTAAATAATAATTTATTTATTTAATTTTATATATTTAAGTTTAATATATTATATTTTGTAAAATTAATATACTCTAAGATATATATATTTATTTGAAAATAATATTTAATTGATAAATCAGGAGAATAATATTTTATACCTTCTAATGCTTTCTTTGTATATCTAAAACCATGCTTCCTCCATTCACCGTCACCTCCAAAAAAGACATATATTAAAAGATGCGAAGAGTAACGCCCACGATTTTTGAAATGATAACTCTCGAACATCACTTTCAACTCAAAATTTTATGATGAAAGTTTGAATAATTTCAAAGCAAATTACATTGAATTCTGTTGACACTTTTGAAATCTATATTCACGCATATTTAATTTTAATTTATACTAGAAGTTTCACTTCATTCATGATATTAATGAATCTTATATTTTATATATTTTTTATTAATTCATAAATAATTTAATTTAATATAGTATAAATTATTAAAATACCAAATTAATACTTTTGAAAACTTAAAATAAAAAAAATACTTAATTTTTGTTTTTTTTTAATTTTAAAAAATGCGAATGTATATTTTATAAATTTATAGAAAACTTTAATCTCAAATTGAAATCAGAGGACGTGAGTATAATTTTTAAAAATTTTAAGGAGAGGTACTCGTAATTTTATTATAATCTTTAATGTACTTTCTAACAAAAAAATTTTGTACTTTAAAGTGTGAACAAAATGTATATATATTATTAAAAGGTAAAAAAAAAAAATATTTAAAAGAGATATTTAAAAATAGAGATAAAATTATGGTCGATAAAAAAAATTTAAAAGATAAAGACTACGAAAAAATTAAAAAAATAAAGAGATGAATAAAAGATAAAGATAAAGTGTGAACAAAATGTATATATATTTATATTATTTATATTATGTTAAAATTTTTTAAAATGAAATAAAATATTATTTGAAATTATTCAAAATATCTTTTAAAAAAATTTCTATTTTTGCAAAATTTTTAAAATATTTATATTTTTAAAATTACTAAAATGATATGTTAAAACAAAATTTAGTACTTGAACTACGACAACTCCATGATGCATTATTTTCTTCTTTGGTAGATTCTACTAATGATAAAGGATTATACCTAAAAAGCTAAGAAGAAGAATTAAGCACGAATAAAGGGGGAGGGAAGGGACCATGATGATAGTGGCCCAAATTTGAATCCAAGATAAGGTCTGCAATTGGCAAGCATTTTTTATGCCATCCTGCTTGCTGCGTAAATGATCCTAACCCTTGACATACTCTTCTTCTCGTATGCAATTAACCAAAGATCAAAATGGCAAGAAAATTTCATTGCAGCTTTGCAGTTTACTACTGCAGATAAAAGGTTTCTTGCCTCGTTTCTCAAATCCAAGGAGACTTTCCGTATTAATAGTATCTTTGTCCGTATCAAAATGTTGAAATAAATTTAAAATATTTATATTTAATATATTAATATCTAAAATGTTACGAGTTTGAGAATGTTGCTATTTTGTGAGTATCACATGCTTTAATTTTTTTACTTGTTAATTTGTATACTTTTTTGTTAACTTCTATTTTTGGTACACGACAAAACATAGTTTAAATTTTAAATTGTTTTACTTCTACTCATATCTCTCATTGTTCACCATTAGATTACACTTAGAAATTTTCTATGATAAATTTTCATTATCATACCTCCTCCTCCTCTCCTTCTTTTTTTTTTTTGTTATTTTTATTAATTTCTTTTTTTAGGAAATTTAATTTTTTTACTTCTTACGAAAAAGGGTTTTTTTTTTGTCTTTTTTTTTATAAGAGATATGAAATTTTAAATTTTTTTATTTTTTATTTAAATCTACACTTCTAAAATTAGATCTACAATTATACTTTCATATTTGAATAGAAAAAAAATTAAGATTACAACTGAATTAACTTGAAAGAAAAAAGTCAAATAGGCTCAATCTTCAAAGAGAATTAGGAGATATGGTGTGTTTTTTTTAAATGTTTATATTTTTTATTTTTATTTTTAAATGTTGTATTATTATATATATAAAATTTTGAAATATAATATTTGATAAATTAGTATTTGTAAATTGTATTGTTTATATTTTTTATTTAAATCTACACTTCTAAAATTAGATCTACAATTATACTTTCAGATTTGAATAGACAAAAAATTAAGATTACAACTGAATTAACTTGAAAGAAAAAAGTCAAAGAGGCTCAATCTTCAAAGAGAGTTAGGAGATGTAGTATTTTTTTTTTAAATGTTTTTATTTTTATTTTTAAATGTTGTATTATTATATATATGAAATTTTGAAATATAATATTTGATAAATTAGTATTTATAAATTGTATTGTCTCTGTATTCTTTAATTGTAAGATATGATATTTCATATTTTGTATTTTCAAAAACTGCATTATTAAGTTATATAAGTTTAGTTCAACAGCTTTAATCTTTTGATTTGTTCCTGGTCCTGTGCTTGTTGTATTTTTTTCAATAATGATATTCTATTGGTACAAAAAGAAAAAACGGTTTGGTTGCCTAAACATCCAAGCATAGTTACCGAGATTGGCCATGATTTGTCCTGATGGTTTATGGATGAAATTGACTGTTTGATGGCCAATGGGTTGGTTCTTAATGGGCACCAATAACCATGACAAATGGCTATGTAAGAAAACCAAACCAACCATCTATGCAATGTGTGGGTGAGGAGAACTGAAATGAGGCTAATATTGTATGAACTTGGCTATTGTATCTAGAGATAATACAAGTTCTAACTGATGAACATATAGCTCACATGGTACCAGCCTCAATTTTTCAGATTGAGATGAGTTTGATGTCAAGATTAACGCTGTATATCAAGGTTATTTAGGGAAATATTGTTGGAGTTGAAATTTTTTAATAATAATTAACAAACTCTTCACCAAACATCCCCTTTGACTGAGCTTTGGGTGCATTGGATGGGTTGCGTCACCTAACAGAGTCATAGGCTCTAGTGTTTATGATATCAGTGTGATCACTTCATTGCACCACTTCCCAAATAGATCCATAATCCTCTTCCTCTTACCTACAATAACTCACAAATCAATTTCTACATGAAATTATTTCACCAAAGTTCAATTTATCATGGTGCACTCTGTCTCAGAGTTAGAACAATTTATTTGACTTCAATATAAAGTTTTGGAAGAATCATACTTCAAAAGTTAGCTTATAAGGTTAGAGACCCAAGTTTTATAGAAGCCTTGCAGCAAAATCTCATACTTCCAACATAGAACTCAAATCAGAGAGAAAAGAAGAGAAAAGTCAAGGGGTAGAAAGCTCTGAACCTTTGGAAGAGTCATACTTCAAAAACTATCTGATGAGGTTAGAGAGCACAAAATTCATATAAGGCCTACATTAGAATCTCATACTATTAATGTGACTCAAATTTTATACTTTGCAATTGGATCATAGTAGCTCCGAAAAATTTGTCTACCAAAAAGTTGAACTTTACCGGCAATTGATGCAGTGTGAAGTAACCTCTTGGGAAATTGGTACTTGCAGGAGTCATCCATGGAAAGCATACCACTGCATCTGCCCATAGTCAACATCCTATGCAATAAAGTAGTGGTTCAACCCCAAGAACACCTAATACTTTCAAATAGAGATGAGCATCAATCTGTTTACTCGACTCAATTTAATTAAAAAAATTATTTTGAATCAATTTGAGTTGAGAATAGTTTAAAAATTTTAAAAAATTAAACTTAAATATAAAAGTTAGATTTTTTTTTTAAATTTGATTTGACATAACTAAAATTTTTTGAATTACTTAAAAATTCAATTGAATTCGAATCATTTTTTTCAACCTAATTCTTGTCACCGGTTGATAACTCGACCAACCTTATTTGTTCACCCCTATCTTCAAATATAAACACCAAATTAGCAATAACCAAGAATGGTAGAATATTTGAATGACACTTTTGTTAGAGATAAAATTGGTTCTTGAATTGGAAGTTTCAACTCATAACTTTCACTACGTCGGTTTATTGGCATATAATACTTTTGGCTTGTACTTAATAATATCCTTCTTGCCTTTATTCCCATGTTTCAAGCGGAGTGTACTTTTGTATGAGGCTAGATAAGCATTGAAACACAAAATTTTAGGCCTTTTAGTCCCTTCATTTCTTTGGTAATCTTCCAACTCTGAAATATTTCTTTATTTTTTCTGTTGACAGGGAATACAAATATAGACAACACAGTTAGCTCCTTCTTGACCAGAGAAAGTTAGGTAACAACATCTCAATCACCCACGTTTAGCATGGGTTTGAAGACTTCATCTTTAGGAAGATTTCCTGACACCTATCAGTACATTTTACACCTACACTACAGTGGTAAACATAAATATTGTGAATTTGACAGATGAGTATGAGGTTAAAAGAAAATTTGTATATACTATTGACGCTCTGATCAATAATATTAGAGTAAACTATTCTCCCTACTATTTTGTTTAACCAAAAAGAGAAAGTGAAGTACCTGCCCAATAGTATGATATATGGGGCACATAATTTGTTAATCCTTTATAGCATGTGAAACCAAGGTACTTTGCCTCCTGCTTCCCAAAGAGCTTTGAACGCACCTAAGAAGACGAATAAAAGAAACTGAATGCCAAAAGTGGGGTTAAAAGTGAACTTATTTGTAAACAAAACCAAAAGGGAGGGATAATGTAATTTACTTCTGATCATATTCCATCTGCCCCTATTAAAATATTACCATTATGGTGCTGTCCATTTTCAAGAACCACTCTGACCTGATCAAATACATTAACAACTAATTGATGCGTTTGGTTTTAGTAATAAGAAAATAGTTTTCTTTTTGTTTTTGAAGAATCTCAAACCTTGCTAGGTTCCTACATAAAATCCACTACTTTGGACTTGTTTCTAAGAATTTTGGACCCAACTGCATTCACTAACATATCTTGCAGTGCCATTCTACATATGACTAAGGTAACAGGAAGCCCTTCTTTGAAGTAGCAGGAAAAAGATCAAATTTAGTGAACCTGAAATGAAAAGAAGCAAGTACGAATCAACATTATGAGGGACTAAAATATTCATATGCAATTTATCTACCAAACTATCTTAGAACATCTTCCAAGATCATCATGAGCTAATCAGCTAAATATAGAATATTTCAAAAATTGGTAAGAACTAGGAACCCAATACCTCAAAAAGAGATGTTATTTACAAGAATGATACTGCAAAAGAATAAGACAAAGTTATTTCAATAGAATAAGCCTCAAAAATCAATGTTCTGTATACATGTGTCTGTTAAAAATTATTTCAATTTAAAAATTTAAATTTTTAAATAAAGACTCACAAATTTAATCCTTCTTCTATTTATAATGAAAAAAAGTTGTATACATCTAAATTAACTAATTTTTTCAATTTAGTTAAAGACAAAGGCCTTACACATTGAAATTAGAGGATTTATGAGAAAAAAAAAAGAAAATAATAATTTGATCTATGAATTTGTACGTACACAAACTTATCTTTAATTATTGAATTCTCTTAATTGCATGAGTTATTTCTTAAATTATTAAATTTATTACACCTTAGTCATTCTTAAACTTTTAAAATTGTCAAATTTGTTGTACATTAATTTCAAAACATTTGACAGAAAATAATTTTAAAAACTAACTCATAAGAGAATTCAATGACTAAAGTTAAGTAAATGATAAATTTAAAGATTAAATTATTAGTCTAATTATTAAAAAAAGAAATATTTCTAGAAGCTGATCTCAAAGAAATAAAGGTATCTCACAACGATGAAACCGCACCCATGTGAAGAATGAACTCAACAATGAACAGATTATAGAAAACAATATCAATTTATCTTTTAAACAGTGAACAGATTAATGTCCTTGTTTAAAAGGTTGCGTACCAATGTGAGGAAGGAAGGAAACACTTGTGAGATTTAATAATGCAAGAATGCTCTTGAGATAACACATGCTAACGTTTTCCATTATTGTTTTGTGCAGAGAAAGTTATTATTGCAAACCACCATCAAAGTTGGATGAATGCAACCTTTTAAACAAGGACAACTGTTTAGCACAGAGCATTGACCTACATTAATACCCACTTTGAGTTTGGATTGAAAGATTTTTATATAAATTTAGCCTAACTTTCTAGATAGACTTAGTGAATAAATTTTAAGAGGTTGGTTTAACACTAAATACATTTTTAAATCTTAGCTATGCTGACAAGAAATTTTTTTATGAATCTCTTTGTCCTATAGTAGATAGTCAATCTTTGCAAATTTCATAATTTTTTTTTACTTTTAAATAGACTTAAATGATGAATTAATTAAAGTGTACATAAATTAATTTAGACACTATTTTGCTGTAATATTGAAAAAGAAAAAGAAATACAGCTATTGAAAATCTTAGTTGGGGTGAGACTAATGATGTTTGCTATGATATAGGCTTTTGGTCTAATCACAATATAAATTATCCATTTTTGGTAAAATTTAAAAGATAAATTAGTTAAATTATGAATAAATTATTTTAAGATAGTGGATATTTGCAGATCTCATAAATTTTCTTGACATTTAAAAAAATTTAAAAAATAAATTAATTAAAGTGTACGTAAATTAATTTAAATACTATTTCACTGCAATATTTAAAAAAAAATTAATTATTGAGAATCTTAATTAGGGTGAGACTAATGATGTTTGCTATGATATAGACTTGTGGTCCAATCACAATCTAAATTATCTATCTTTGGTAAAATTAAAAAGATAAATTAGTTAAATTATGAGCAAATTATCTTAAATACCATAATATCAAAGAAAAGAATAATAAAAAAAAAACTCTAGCTATAAAATTCTTATGTCATATTAATCGGTCTTAGCTGGGCCCCCATAACCAATCGGGTATGAACAAACAAGGGACAGGTGAAGGATAGATATGGCCGGAAAATGTGTACTTGGTCTTTTTTCAGAGGCAAAATCATAGTGTTTCCTGCTTATGTGTTTGGGTTTAAGGGGATGAAGAGACTGTAAGGAGCCTACATTCAATGGATTCTCTCAGAAGTGGTTTAGAAACAAACCAATCTTATCTTCTCCTTCCCCCAAATTTCCACAAAAGCCTCTCAAAGAAAAATCTGATTCTCTCATAGGATATATAACTGTTAAGTAAAAAATAAATAGATACAGAAAATCACTTTACCTTTTTATAATTAATTATTTTATATTTATTTATTTTATATGACAATCATGTCGATTGAAAATATCTAAAGTCTCCGAAGTTCTGTAATTTTCTGTTCATGTGCCAAAAAGTGAATTTGAAGAATACTTATATAACATATGATGAAGCTAATTTATTGTGATTATGAACAAAAAGAATATACTAGTTACCAGAATTTGAACTGCACCAAGAAGTCAAATTTAAAAATTTGATATTTACTAAAAAGTTCCGAACTATTCAAATATTAATAAATATTAAATATATTATAAATATTTTTGTTTATATATAATTTTATTTAAAACTATCACTGAAACATTATTTGATTTATATAATCAATTTTATCTAATAAAAAAAATACTTAATTATTATTATTATTATAGTATAATTTTATTTAAAATAATAATTAACTACAATAATTTATATATCATAAAAAATTATAATATAATTTTTTTAAAAGTAAATTTTTATATATGTATACAAATATATATTATATTTATAACTCCATATGTACATTGTTTGGAGAACTTGATCATAGTTTTTGGGTAGAACAAAGCTCAAACTCTATATTTTAAGCAAACAAATTAGTACATATTAAATCTCAAACCAGTTCGATTACAGCAGAACTGTGATATTTTTTTAGCAGCTATCAATGGATGCCAACTGAATACAACTTTGGCGAACGTTTGTCCTTGATGAGCACTGTTCAACTTGAATCTCATCTCTGATACAAATTTCCCATATCAACATTTCTTGTTTCAACCATGGCAGAAAACTTACAGAAACGCAGGGACATGTCAGAGACAGATGTCAGCATTAAACAGAATGAGATATTTTCAAAGAGATGAGGGCAAGGGGGGAAGGCTGGGAGAGGACGGTTATAGTTTGACAAAAACAAGTGCACGAATTTATACACAGCAAAACTAATGGGATAATATTATACAAGGTCCTAGGTCAAATATTAACCTGAAATAATTATAACCAAACTACAATGATTGTTATCCTACATAATGCCTAATCCATGAGGAGAAAAGCCTAGAGTTATTGTGTGTTAGAGGGAAATATCTTCATGGCATAATACAAGAAGAGAAAGTTCACTCTTTTCCATGAGTTTACCACCTTAATACCTCCTCTGCCCATTGTACAACCATCGGAGGTTCTTCATCAATCTCGGTCCATTGATTGAGCATGTGAGAAATGGCGGCCCCCCTCATCTGTTCAAACATTATAAAATGGAAAAATAAAATAAAATAGATACAAATATGTAAGCTTTAGAACTAACAACTCTGCTCTCTGGCATAAAGAACCCCAAAAAAATCAGGTATTAAAAAAAAGCCAAAAAAAAAAAAAACTCAACTTTTAGCCACTCCTTTACAAACCAAAGAAATCATAGAAATCAGAAGGGGTAACGTTTTGAAAGTTTTGATGACATTACTTCTATTCTTTTAAAGTCAAAGAGTAACTACTACCATTGAACTATTGAATCCCAGGCACATATATGGTAAAATGCTAACTTCATACTTACCAACATCCCCAAGAGATCTGACTACCCCATATTATTCCCCCAAGGATCATGAATTTATTAAATCAATAACGAACTTTACCATGTTCGTGGTAATCAACTTCATACTGTATGGCACAGAAATCTGGTTTTGTGCCAATAGAAGTTATAATTTATTATGATTGGGCACTAAAATGTTAAGAAAAAAAAAAGACCCATTCAACACCCAAGTAAGGTAAGCACTATTCTATGGTTTTACCGCTTTCACCATCAGAAAGATCTGCGAGTCTTGCAATTGCATCAATAAGGGATTGTTCATGATCCTGCAATTATTTATTATTTATTTATTGATCAGTCATAATTCATAAACATACACCAGTCACAAGAAAATCATATATAAGACAGTAAGTACTAAGTAGAAGTAAAAGAAATGAGAGGGGAAATATGATTATCTCTTACCTTCAATACTTTCTTGGCTTTCTCAATTTCAAGGGGATCAGGATGATTTGCACTGAATACTCTCTCCACCTATCCGAGTTGACCAGAAACTTAGACATATTCCAAAATGATAAACAATCCCAACCAAAGAATGTTCCAATCGAAGTGTTTTCAGTTACCTCCTTGATTAGTGTGTCTGTATGAAGTAATTGTATATCATCTGGTGCCTTCTTTCCTATGCCATTCTGTGATGGCAAAAAATCTTTTCTGGCTTGCCCCTTTGTGGCTCCTCTACCTCTTCCAGCTCCTGGAACACTGTCACGGCCATGAGGCCTATTCATACCAGGTGCACGTTCACCAAAAGCCCCACGATGATTAATTCCAGGATCTTCCCCAACCCATTGAATATCTTCAGGAGAAATCTGCAGTTACAATACAATATCTGCATTAGCAACAATATAGCAATAAAGAAAAGAGTGATAAACATATCAAAGAGAAGGAAAGTAATTTCTGAAGCCCTTTTCCAGATATCATTGAACATACAAGATACATACGAAGAGAAACTCTTTCAAATTTGTAAACTTTTGGTGTCTGAGTAAACAAGCCCTATTGTAACGCAAGCAGTTCAAAAACCTCACACAATTTAGAAACCCTATTAAGTATGTGTTTCTTCTCATAAAGTATCATATCAGTAGCTGCGGTCATTAAGTATGACAAATAGAATATAAATCATTTACTGATTCCTGAATGAAAACATTTAAATTTGGGTCACGCCGAGTGGTGAATTTTGGAAACTGCAAGAGAATACAGAAGTAGGAGGGGGAAAAGGAGACTGACTGTCAATTCAATGGTGGAAGCATTAGAAGACCAAAACAAACATAAATACATGCTAATGAAATTGATAGACTCTTCAGATTTAATAATGGTGAATAAAGTCCAAATAATGTGGAATTTGTTGATGCACTTCAAAAAATACAATAATTTAAAAATAAATCCTTTTATCTTAGTATTTTGGGTATACTTATAAATACACAAAGGCATAAAATCTCATCTGAAAATCTAGTAAAACATATAGGACTCGTTTGGTGGTCAAGATAGGATAAGGACGGATAGGATAGCAATAAGATAAGATATGAGCCTGATAAGTTCCTATTCTATCCAGTGTTTGATATACACCAGGATAGCATAAATGCTATCCTATCCTGTATTTGAAGTAAATCATATAATGATAGGATATGATATAAATTATTTAAAATGACAAAATTACTTTTATAATAGAATTATATATATAATTATTTAAAATTAATTTTAATACAATTAACAAAAAAAAAACAGCTTAAATAGAGGCCATAAAACCAAGAATAGCATGCTCTTTACTACTTGTGATCATTATGTCCTCAATATACAATTAGAAATAAAACTAGAATGGCATGCATTGTTGTTTAAATGGGAACACCAAGCATAACTTTGGGAGCAAGCAGAACCCAGAATCAATGGAAATCAAATGCATAACCTTAGGAGCAAGGAGAACCCAGAATCAATGAAAACCAAATGCATATCCTTGGGAGTAAATAGAACCCAAAAGCAATTACAGAGGGGAGCCAAAACAAAAAATAACAGGAGAGAACTTTGTAACCATGATATAATTACATATATCCTATCCCATATTACCTCCTATATGATGTTCTAGAAGTAAATAAGATGGTGCCACTTGAAGACAAAAGCCACAAGGAAAAGCACACTTTATGAAGATTCTAAAGAAAATTACATATGACTTTACGGGCATTAGAAAATTTCCTATCAGCCAATAACTATAGATGATATGCATTTATGCATATGCTAATGCATGCAAAGAAATTGTCCATAGATTCCAAGAAACAAATGGAATCGACTAACATGCAATTTTACAACCATTTCTTAACACAAACAGATCCAAATCTATTCTTTAATCATGCAAAAGTATTAATAGCACAACATACTTCTCTGACACAAGATCCTCTACATTAAATGATACCTAATTCTGCAAAAACCATACATCATCAGGGACTGCTTTACCAACAAATTACTAGTTCCATAATAGTTACATTCAAGAATGAATGATCTAATATATCATTTCATAGAACTTGATAAAGAGCATCATGGGTTCTCGGATAACAAGATATCACAGCAGAGAGGGAATCAAGCAGGCACATCCAAATTTCTGAAACCATTGCAAATCACAGCACAATACAAATCACAGGCAGATATGTAAACCAAGCAGAGAGGGAATCAAGCAAGCATGGGTTTTCGGGAGAGAGAAACATATACAAGCAGAGAGAAAAACATATACAGGCAAATCGATGGAGAGCACATTCAAATTTTTGAACTATTACAAATCACAGGAAAATTGATGGAGAGCACAATGCAAATCACTTGTAGATATGTAAACAAAGCATAGAGTGAAACAAGCAGGCATGAGTTCTCGGGAGGGTGAGCAATCGACTAAAGCAGAGGTGACTAGAGGAAAAATGCATAGTGAGCAATCGATGCTTACTTGGGGATGACGAAGGAGGAGGGAGGATGAGCGTTCTCAGGAGGAAGAAGGACAACGTTCTTGACTGCAATGAGAAGACGCATTCTGGGGGATTTCGAGTTTTCAGGTTCAAGAGGATGAGAGCGTTTTTTTGGGCAATTTCCAGTTCTTGGGGTGAGGGAAGAGCTTGAGGGTGAAGAGGAAAGAGCGTCTTCTGGGCGATTTCAGGTTCTCGAGGTGAGGAAGGAGCTCGCGGGTGAAGGGAGGAGCTCACGAGGGTGAAGAGGATGGAGAGCTTTTTCTGAGGGGCGATACAGGGTATGTGGTTTTCTGAGGGGATGACACAGGTGAGAGCGCTATCTAGTCTCTAACCCAAGGAAACCCACATGATACACTTTTAAACTAGAGAGGCAGGATATGATAGCAAAGCTGATTTTATTATCATATCTGATTAAGTCACTGATAGGTACCTAAACAACTTAGGGAACCCACCCTTAAAAACTAGCCGTTAAGGGAGAACCAAGTCACTTAAATACGACCCTTCACCCCCAGCCGATCTTACTCCTGCATTGGTCCCCGATTGTGATGGTCGACCATGGCCTCCATCCTCCCCGAATCTTCTGTCAATACGCCCAACAGTATCTTTAATTTCCATTACCCATTCTTTTAGGTTAGTTATATCGTCTTTAACCACCACCAATTCTCGTTCCACACTATCCATTCTCCCCTCCATCCTGGTATTCACCATTCCTTGATCTTAACCTGCTTTGATACCAACTGATAGGTACCTAAACAACTTGGGGAACCCGCCCTTAAAAGCTAGCCGTTAAGGGGGAAGAACCAAGTCACTTAAATACCCCATCAAGCATCCCATACTACTCAATGTGGGACTTAGGCATCCCATACTACCCAAGTTCCTATCAGTCACCAAACATAGAATAGCAATAGGATAGGATAAGTTATCCTATCTTATTACCCTTATCCTATGCTCCAAATGAGTTTATAAATTACAAATTGTGTCGAACACGTGTCTGACACGTATCCTGTATTCAACTTTTTAAAAAAAAAAATTATAAAAAAAACTTGTGTCGAACACTTTTTTGAACGCGTTCGACACTGATTTCAGATATTTTAAGCATAAATTCTTCATTCCTTTTAGATTTTCATTTGAAGTTCGAACCCAACACCGACGATCATAGCTTGTATCCCGGTTATCGTCTTCCATTAAAGTTAGGTCCTTATTATTCATCGTAGCTTGCATCACAGTCATCACATCTCTATTGTTTGTTTTTGTTGACCATTGAAAGTAAATTTCTCTATTTTCTCTTATTAGATTTGTCTGTGCATGTGGCCATATACATATTTCTTTTCAACAAGTCTTCAAAGTTTTTTTTTTTATGCAAGCATATATACCTATTTGAAAGTTTACTTTTTGGGTTCAAACTTTTCTATAGAAAAAAAGGAAGCCAAATTCTTTTGATTTTGGTGTTGTCTCTTAATGTCTTACATAAACGCAGTGGCAAAGGACTGAGATAGCTTTTGTCTATAGGGGAAGTTAAATTATAATAATGTATATATAATTCTTGTTCGAGTTGCTCTCTTACTTTTGTTCTTTGTTATTGTTGTATGTACACATAATTTTTTTATTCTTTCTTATTTCTTTTTGTCGTAGAAATTAGAGTTTTATCGGTTACAAATCTATCTTTGTATAATTCAGAATTAGAAAGTTCTTTTCACAGATAGAGGGAAAGAAAATAATAGCGGTGATGAAAAATATATTGAAAAAAAATGAATGTTATAAATTTATTATAATTTTTTTGAAATTAAGTTGTGAAATGAGTTGTAAATATTATTATTTTCTGGTTCTATATATATATATAATTTTTGTTTTTTAATTAACGTGTCTTCAACCCTCTCCGCTTGAAGGGATAAAGTTACGTACATCTTTCCTCTCCAGACCCCACCAGGTGGGTGCCTCGTGCATTGAGCCACCTTTTTTTTAATTCACGTGTCTTCAATGTGTCGTGTCTTATATTTTTTAAAAATTTACGTGTCACGTGTCCGTATCGTGTCCTATGTCTGTGTCAGTGCTTCATAGGTTATATCTGTAGCTTTGTAAAAATAAATTTGCATAAAAATTTGTACGCACTAAGAGAAATATGCAAGATGTTCAATAGTGTAAACATGGCAAAGCACCAGATATACCTCTGATAGGTTGACCCATTCCCATGTTTCATTTGCAGTCCCCATGTCATAGACCAAAGCATGTCGACCCTGAAATATTAGGAGCAAAAGAAAATGTCAGCCACATATTAATGGAAAAAAAATTCCTAACTAAAGTGGCCTATGAAGATCGGATAAGGATACACATATTGTATTTGATACGATATTATATAAGAACAAGTAGCTTTTTGAAAAACAAAAGGATACACATAAGGAGGGAGGGGATATAAATTATTGTATATATCCACATTAGAATTAATTTAATATATTTCATAATAAAAATATCGTAGAGTACATTTGCATTATTAGAAAAATTAAAATGAAAGTGCTTGACATTTCAGAAAGGTTTCTTGATTTTCAAAAATTTTACGCATTTTTGCAATGTTTACAGCATTTTGAAACTGGGACAACACTGCACAAAACATTTTCACCAAAAATTATAAAATAAAAATAAAAATAAAATTAAAAAATGAAAATGAAAAAAAGTGAGAGATAAGGGTAAGCATAAGGGATGCATAAACATAAACTGTATGTGTCCAACTCCGATATGGATATGGCCACAAAAAGAATATCCGTGTTACGTACTTAAGGGCTGTCAGTACCTCAGCTGGATTGTAGTCAGTGATAACAGCTTCATAGAAGTTATTGTCATCAGGCCACCTCGTCCGTACTCTTCTACCAATCAATGAATCAAATGTTGCTCCCTCAGCAGGCTCACCCATGACAGCACCGGAAGAAACTCTATTGGTTACTTGATTCCTTCCACCTGGTCCTGAGGAAGGGTACTGCTTCATTGAAGATGCACCAGGTAATATTTGACCCTGTAAAAAAATACATAAATAAATAAAAGAAGCATAATAACGTCACTAGCATAATCTAACACTCTGTTGATTTTCTACTCCATTTTTTTTTACTATTTTTATGAGTAGCAAAGACTTAATTAAGAAGCTGCTGAAGGGCCAAACCCAACTACTTAAGCTCCTAAGAACTCCATAAATTGAATATCTTCCTCTAATTTTTATTTTTCACTCACCGGTTTGTGCTTCTTGCCCTTGGATCCAGGAACAGATCCTCGTTTTGCTGCAGATGAAGATGGCTGGTGAGGCACAGCCACTGGTTGGGGGTGAAATGAAGAAGGCCCGCCAAAAGATTGTGATGGTACAGAAGGTGTTATCTTTGGCTTCTTACGAGATGCAGATATCGTAGGACTGGGAATTGAATCATGAATCGTTTGACCAGTACTCAGAGCGCCAGGTTGATGACCTCCTGCTTGTCTCCACTCCCTAATGTCAATGTCCAACAAAGTGTTAATAAACAAAATAGCAAGGTGCAATGTGGAAAATTTGATGACGATATCAATTAAGCATGGACCAACAAGAACCCTTGTTTCTTAATTTTATTAGACCTTATCCTCCGTATGACATCATCTGCATTGACCCGACCTAGAAGTTCTCTGTGTTCCTCATTCGATAATCTCAGTTCTTTTCTGAGTTCTGTAATTAAACTTTCCTTCTCCTGAAGAAAATACATAAAATGTAGCCGTCATTCAAACCTGATCAAACAAATTTTAGAGTAATAGATTTTCTAAAACAAAATGACCTAATGTACCCAAGTAATGGCATCAGCTTGAGCTTTGAAGGCTCGTAGAACTGAACTGTATGCTTCCTGCTCAAGTTGGTGAATTTGAGTTTCCATATCAGTTTCACCATACATCCTGGGATATGGAATTGAACCTACAGCAGATCTTCCATTCCCCGTAAGACGTCCCCCCCTAGGGATTCTATTTTGATGGGTTGGTGGAAGATCATCATCAGTTCCTGCAATCATTTCAATTATGTGAAGATATACCAGTAAGACTGACCGTAAATCCAGAAAAGATATATCCACCATCTTTTTCTGGCGCTGGTGAAAAATTTATCTCTCACATGAGAAATACATAGTAACAAATAGTTTGGTACATCATGAGTTGCCATTATTAACTATAAAGCGTAAACACACAACCTACTTTCTCCAAAAATATCCACAACATGCCATAGAAAGGATAGAAATTGGCATTTCAAAGCACCATATTTCCACCATGAATACTATGCAAGCATACTGCCAATTTAACAATGTATTTCTGACAGTCTAGTTCTACCTTTGTGAACCTGAAAGCCGGTCAGAATAACTATTTGCGGCATAAAGAATTATTTCTATGGTATTGTTTCAAAAACATGTAAGAAGAAAAAAAGATATTTAAGGATCTTGAGCATGTAAAAATTTTATTAAAAAAAGAATAAATAAATTGCTTGTATAGGACGGGAATTATGACAAATTGAGGAAAGATAAGTCATTAGCTAAAATATACTACATTTTTATGATTTTGTTTTCTTTGGATAAAACACAAGATCAATAACAACAATCCCTTATCTCCAATCAATCCTTCTCTCCCCTTCTTTTTCTGTTTCTCTGTTTCTTTAATTCTTCTTCTTTCTACTCCTCTCATAATTGTTATTTTATTATTTATAAGTGATCCTTATTCCTTGTTTTTCCTAAAAGGATAACTGATTGAACCTAATTACATGGTTGGACGCCTCCATGGGTTTCCACTCTCATTTTAAAGTTTGGAAAAGTAATAAACTACTCAATCAAATTGTCAGTGGGATGAGAAACTAAACAGTTAGGATACCCTCTACTCCACGTTAACATACACAGTCTATGCCAATCACTGTCACTGTTACCCCTGATAGACATCACAGAAAATAACATACAACCTAGATTCCGCAGCTATACATCAAACCCAAAATTCTGGCGTTAATTGAAGTTCTCTGTCTTTCAAATCCCTCAAGAATATCAACAAAATTCCAAAGCACCAGAAATGCTCAACTAAGCAAACTCTAGCTAACAGTTCAAACAAAATCTAACCCTAAACTACAAACAGAAAGAACTTAATATTGTTGATATACGCAATAAAGTACGCAACTTTTTAGTAAACTCACCGCTACTATCGTACGGCTCGTAGTCCATAGCCAGCTTGCACGTAATTGAACTACCCAGATCCAGAAAAACGTGAAAACCCCCAAGTTCACAGGGAATTTCGAACGAAAACTTAAACCAGAGCCCAAATCAGCTGAGAGCGATGCAGCAATAAAGAGTGTCGATGCGAGTTGGGCTAGCAACGACATAGCAGAGGAATGAAGTAAACCCCGGAAAGTAGAACCCAGCGATGATAAAGGGTCATTGTCGGAGCGATCGCGGCGGGTAAGAATGGCGGAGCGACGCTGGGGTCGGACTCGGACACTGAGTTATGGCCTACGGGTGTGAACGTGCCACTATTATTCTCTCTCCTTGTTCTTCTATTTCCTTTTTTTTTTTTTTTCCGAAGAACAAAAAAATGGGGCGGACTTGAGGATAGATTACAGGAAATGGAAGTTTTAATTAATGATTACATTGAGTTCCGCTTATTAAGTCGTGCATGTTAGACGGATTGATATTTACATTTAAAATTCAGTAAATTTATGTGCAAAAAAAAAAAGTTCAGTAAATTTGTATATAAAATACAATTTAAAATTGTAGAACATTTTGATTTTATACATTGTCAAAATTCTGTTCTGTAAAAAAAATGTTTATTTACTTTTTTATTTTTAAAAAGTAGTTTGAATTTTCAAAAATTTTAAAACATAAAACTGTATTCAAAATTTTTTAAACCATAATATTTTTTTAATTTTTTTAATTTGTATAAACAACACCAACAAGTAAATTTTTTTTATTAAATATAATATGTACAAATAATATTGAAAAATAAAAATCATTTAAAAAAATAAAAATAGACATAAAAAATTTATATATGAAATTTATGTGCCAAAAAGAAGTTCAGTAAATTTGTATATAAAATAAAGTTTAAAATTGTAAAACATTTTGATTTTATATATTGTCAAAATTCTATTATTCTGTTAAAAAAAATATTTTTTTTAAGGAATAATTTTTTAATTTTCAAAAAATTTACAAACATAAAAAAGATGTATTCAAAATTTTTAATAATTATTTTAAACTTATTATAACATGAATAATATTAAAAAATAAAAATAAACATAAAAAATATTTTCATAAGCTTAATTTTGCGCTCCGTTTTTCCGTTTTTATATTGCAATTAAGTATTATTTTAATTAATTTACACGTAATTAAAATTTTCAAGTTAAATATTTATACACACAAAATTACTTTTTAGAAAAAAAAATTTAAGTACAATTTTAAAAAAAATTTAATTAAATTTTAAAATAAAAAAAATTATTTACATTTTAGTATAGCATAATAAACTTAATCGCATCTTCTTAGATGCAGGTATTTATTATTAAGGGAACCCCTTAAATTTCTCATATTGTTATATAATTACATTATTATTATTCAAATCACCACGTGGAAAAGAAATATCGGCCATGATTGGCTTTTTTTTTTGGGTACAATGATTGGCTTCTTTATGTAGTCGTGAGCAGTCACTTCCATCATATAATAAAAACAAATATAAAAAAATAGAGAGAGAAAAACGGTTAATACTATTTAAAGCCATCAATGTGAGCCTTCTTCTGTTGACTATGGTACTCATCAGTGTGATCGTATATTAGAAAAAATAATTAAACTAATAGATTTAATTTTTAAACTTATCTATTTACTTATCTTTAATTTTAAAATTTTATTAATTATATAAATTAATTTTTAATTAATATTTAATTTATTATTAATAAACAATTTTTTATTCATTAATAGTATTTAAATTATAATACATGATAAAAATAATTTAAAAAATAATATTTTTATTATATATCATGATTTAAATATTATTAATAGATACAAAAATTATTTATAGACAATGATAAAATTATTTTTTATTAATTTTTTAAAATAAAAATTTAAATTAAAGATAGAATATACCAATTGAGAGTCAGAGTAAATTTTTAAATTTATTAAATATTTATTAAAAAAAATTATAGATAATTTACTATGAAAAAATAAATAATAAAATATGAATTCAATCTTATAATTATTTATTAAAAATTTAAAATTAAAATTTGAATTGAAAAAATTAAATCTTTTAAGGACCAAAAAAATGAGTAGTACATCATTCAATAAAGCAGTTAAGAGAACTTGATACCAATACTCTTCATTGAACAACACTTTAATTACTTAAGATTCCTACGCTGAATCCCGGTCTTGCTACTACGAGCTTCAATAATTAATGAGCATTGCGGTAATAAAGGAGAGGCTGAGAAAGCATGCCCCCTTTGTACTAAAAATTGAAGGCTAAAAGCTAGATAACGAAAAAGTCGACACCTCCTCCTCATTGAAATGCACGACACATGCTCGAGTTTTTGTCCCAACTATCCAAAGGACAAATTTAAGCGGCTTTTTAACTCTTTTTTGAGAGTTAAGCCTTTTATAAAATTTTTAATTGAAATTTGAAGAAAAAAGTTGTAGATTAAATGGATTAAGGTGCAATTTTTTTTTTTTACTAAAAAGAGGACAAATTTTCAAAAGAGAAAGGGAATAGCTTTTAAGAAAAGAATAGAAAAAAAATTAAGAATTTGTTTTATTTTGTTTTTATTTTTTATTTTTAAAAATTGTTTTTAAAATTTATGTTTAAATTTTACAAAACAAAAATAAAAAAATTTATTTGATAAAATATTTTTAAAATATGTTGAGTATGTTTAATGACTGTTTTTTAAAATATTTTTCTGTTTTTAATTATTTTAAAAAAATTATTTGAAAACTGTTTTTTTTATTTTAATTTTAAAATTAAGTTATGAAAACACAAAAAAATATATTCAAAAAAAATTGAAAGTTTTTTTTATTATCAACACCTAAAAAATAAAAAATAATATATTTTTAAAATAATTTATTAAACATATTTTTTTACTTTGATCTTACCGAATAATTTTTAAAAACAAAAAATAAAATCAAACAAATCAATTATTTTTTATTTTTTAAATGTTTTAGAAACAAAAATAAGAAATAAAAATAACTATTTCTTGTGTTTATTTTTTTAAAAAAATTAATTTTAAAATAAAAATAAAAAACACTTTTTTAACAAGTTTTTTATTTTGAAAACAAAAAAATATTTTTAAAATTAATTATCAAACATAGCTTAAATTTTTTGAAGAAAAAGGAGAGCTCTCACAAAGAGGGAGGATGATGAAAGAGTTTTGAACCAAAAGAAAAAAAAATAGTAATAAGAAAGAAAAAAGTGAGTGTAATTGATGACAGCCCCCAAATCAGGATATTTCTTGGGGATTAAGGTTTGGTTGATGGATTAGGATGAGACAATAAGCATGAGCCAAATGCGAGTCAACACGTTAAATTGATCATAAAAAAGAAGAAACATACCATATATACAAGAACATTATTATTTATTGTCCTCTCCTCTCTATCTATCTCTCTAAATTGTTTAAAGTAAGGGAAAAAGGAAACTATTCATCAAGCTTAGATTATCTAAAATTTTCAACATTTCCGTAAGAAAAGCAACAACTTCATTGTAATTTTCTGGGTTTTGTTGGCTGGTACTAGTAATGGGCATGTGCTTCCTCCAAATTGGTGTCCTAACACGAGAAGGATAGATAGTGCTCTCGTCATTATCACTACTGCGGTCATACCAATCCCGGTTGAACACGGATCGCAAGTACAATGCTAAACTCATCGCAATAACCTGACAAAATGAAGTAAAAAAAAATTCATTTTTTGAAGTTCCACCTTCTTCTTTTTTTCCCTTCAAATTCCTTCAATTGTTTGCGTTTTTCTCTCTTGTATAACTTCGTGGATCTTTTATCAAAGGCTATTTTCACCCAAAAGTTAACCACGGTTGAATGAAAATACATAAATAATTTTACTATAATTTTCTTTTTGGTAGATTACCAAATCGAATACACGCACACACCTTGATGTGGCTCCCCCCCCCCCCAAACCACTGAGCTACTTTCAGTGGCCTAATTTTACTATAATTTTTAACACACGCTATTGTACACAAGTTTTTATAATTGAATTGTGAACAAAGTATGTGTTTATTATGCCTTGTGTCAAAGGGTGAATTACATATTATTGTTGGACCCAAAATCAATTTGTCCTCTATAATTTAAATTATGTTATTTAACTTTTTTTAGATTTGTTATATAATTACATAACTCCCTTGAGTATTTTTTTAATTTAAATCTTAACAATATAATTACGTGAATGAAAAAATAATAAACAATTTTATTATTTGAAGTATGTTGTACTTATACTTTGGATAATTTTATAATTTTTTGAAATTATTATTAGAATTAAAATGATATATAAAAATTGAATTTATTAATTTAATTTCATAAGTAGTTTCATAATACTATATAATTGTACAAATAAATGAAATAGACTATTAACAATCAAATTATTAATCATTTTAACATTTACATTATTATTTTTATTAAAATTTAAATAAAAAATATTATAAAATAGTTAAGTGATTACATAACATACCACTAGGAGATTAAATGATACATTTTAACTATAAGAAGGCAAATTAATTTTGGACAAACAACACGATATAAACTATAATTAACCCAATGTTAAAATTTGAATTTAAATAAGAAAATTTAGACTTCTAACTATTTGGTCACATAGATATTAGTATTATATCAACGAGTACTTAATTCAAAATTTTAAACTATTAATAGAATATTTATAAATAATTTTATTATAATATGCAAGACTCTGTACTACAAAAATTGCCAGAGTAATCCCTGACGAATTTCCAATTGATATTCACAAAATGGTAGACTGAGTGAAAACTACTACTTCTGTCTTCTGGCAAAACCTGTAGAATTTTGAAGTTTTGCTGGTTTAAGTTTAAAATATGCTATTTAAACATCTTAGAAAAAGAAGAGAAAAAAAACAAGAAAGGAAAAGAAAATAGGACCACACTACCTCTTTCCAGTTGTGTTATAGGAAAATGAAAACAGCAATCACTAACTCTACCTGGACAAGTGCAATTAAGAACAAAGAATACTAAAACATCTTTAAGGAAAGCAAAATTTATAGAGGGAATATTAATTAAAACCCAAAAAGTGAAGAAAAAAAATGAAAATATTAAATTACATTCATCTCATTTGAGATTTGTGAAAATTACACTTACATCTCTATAGTTTTAGTTTATATGAAAATATTTTAATTTTATTAAAATTGTTAATGAAATTTATACTTTGTGTATTTTTTTAAATTCATAAATAATTTAATTTAATGCAATAGAAATAATTAAAAATCAAATTAATACATATAAAAAATTTAAATAAAGAAGGGTAAAGTAAATCTTTTAAAATTTTTAAGGAAGAATGAGTATAAATTTTATAAATTTTAAAAAAATTATCTTAATTTGAAATTAAAAAACGTGAAGGTAAGTTTTATAAATTTCAAAAAAAGTGAAAATAATAATAATTATAAAACATATTAGAATTGTAAATTGAAAAGAAGAGATATTAAAGGATACAGAGCATAAACAAGGGCTCCTTGATGCTGTTCCAACGTTTCCAAAGCAGGGAATAATAAAGAGGGCTGCACCTATTCCAATTATAATGAATATAAACCTGCACAAAATATCACCCAGTGAACCATATATTATTATATATTTTTCCGGGAAAAAAAATCCTGAGTTCATATTTCACATCATAGCAAAGCTTTGTTGATGAATAATAGTTTTTATTTTAATTTAATTTTGAGTGAATGCAAGTGTATGGTTTCTAAACTTCATAGGAGATTGTTATTTTAATTTGAAATTTGAAATAGCGTGTTTGAGTGTAATTTTTATAAATTTAAAGAGAGATAATTGTAATTTACTTTTAAACAAAAATTAAAGGTACAAGTAATAACATTGAGTACTGGTTTTGAATAGAACTCACACACTTGCCAAGCTTTAGGAACTGAATGAGAAAGTAGTTTAGATGAATCATTTATGGCAAGCAAAAGGCGATGAGCAATAATATTGTAAGTGGGTTTGAGAACACGAAGCTTCTTTGGAGGCTCTTGTTTCCACTTGACAAAGCAGTATAATCCCATTATGCTCAATCCCCATGGGGTGAAGACGATGCTGATCAGCTGCAAAATGAACTCCCAACAATGGTCTCTTAGCCATTGTTCTTCTGTCACTAAAACTATATCAACAATGGAGATTTATTCAAAGTCCTTTAGTTTAGATTCTTGGTTCTTTTACGTCTCTTGGTGTTTCTGAGACAAATTAAAAGGAAAATACTAGCATTCAGCAGATAATTTTTCTTGGCTTTCTTGTATTCTTTCTTCAAATAATAATTATGCTGAATTATGTTAAACCTATTATGCATTCAAGTGACGGATGAGTTCAGGTAATTGCCAATCGCCATCCTTTCATATTTTTTTGGGATAAGACGGGTTGTAAGAAATATTTTTATAAACCTCTTAACTTTAAAGTGATATTTTATTTTCTATTAAATTAAAAAAATGAATTAGTTGAAGTGAATACAGACTAATTTGATGTCATCTCACCGTGGTACCAAAAAAATATGCACGCTAGATATAATTTTTTAGTAAATTTTATATTTGATATGTTTATTTATAATAAATTTAAACTATGTACTTATTTTTTATGAACTGAATTTATAAAAAAATCCCTAGGTGTGCCAAATTGCCAGTAACTGTCTTTCCATATATTTTATTATGTATTAGAAAGTAATAAGTTGTGTATGTGCATGAACATGAATTAGCATTATTTTTTATATCCAAAGATTAAAAGAAATAGTAATGTATATCACCAAGTAACACTCACTTCTTTCTTTTATTTCCAAGGTACTTGAGTTCTTCCTTACAAGAAACCTTCATCCTTTTACACTTTCTATTAGCCAAGATAGTTCACTATTTATAAGTTAATCCCTTTGGGTCATTAGCTTGCTTTTGGTCATTCACAAGTAGTTTTTATTATTCTATCATTTTTAAGTTTGGTATCTTAGATGTCAAGCAATTTTTAAGATATTTGTATTTAATATTTAATATATAAAATGTCTAGTATAATTTAAAATATTAAAATTAAATTTGATTATAGTGTATTATCTTTTTAAAAAATTTCAATTTTCATATTTTTTGAATTTTTAAAATTAATTTAAATAAAAAAAATTACATTATTTGAAGCTACGAGTCAAGTTCAAGCCTAATCGAAATAGAATCAAGTCTTGTCCATGATCAAATCTAATCAAAATATCATATGATGTCATCATTTTGAAAGTATCTCAAACCATCCAAAACTACAGAAGTCTCACAGCCTACCATTTTTGACATTTGTTAATTTTAAAAAATGATCAATTGTATTATTTTTCTCACAAATTTTAACTATTATACTAAACATTAAAATATTAAATAACATGATACCCAAAATATAAAAATAATAAAATATCAGTAAACCAAACTCTTTTATTATTATTTTCCAAATTATTTAAAAAACTTGACTAATTGGTTAGACCTGTTTGATTTAATAACTAATATAAATGGCTTGGCAGTCTAATAGATGGCAGCAAATCTTTTCAAAATGCATCAAAACTATTGTTTCACTTAGTATCAGTTTGTTTATTGATAAAAGAAAGAAATAGAAATAGAAATGAAAATAAGAATAGAATGAAATAAAATAGAATATTGTAATTAAAATTATATTTGGTATAACATGAAAAAAAATGAAATCTCTATTACTTTTTTACATTTGTTATATAAATAATATAGAAATAGAATAAAAAATTAACAAAAAGACAAATATATATTAAAGAATAAAATTATTAAAATAAAATTATTTTGAAATGTTACAAAAACAAAATAAAAAAATAATTAATAATATAAAATTTTGAACTAAATATAATTATGGTGACAAAATTTATTTTATTACATTTTTATGTTTACTTAAAAAATTAATAATTAATTAATTAATAAAAGAATGCTCTAATCTTTTTGTTTTCTATTTTATTTTATTTATTTTCTTTTTATCAATTTTTTGAAGTAATACCATCTCCAATTGATAGAAAATAATCTGTATTCTATATGAATCAAGATTCTACTAATTAAATGCAATAATCTGATAAAATAAAATTTAAATTCTTATTTTATTAGCTTATAACTGTAAATCAAATGAAATTTTAGTTTATTACACTTGAATTTTACAACTGCCTCCACTCAGGCCCGAGGGAAGATTATATAGAAAAGGATTTTTGTTTTTACCAATTTATATCACTTTTATTGATGCTTAATGTAGTATTTTAAGCATCAAATATAGCTGGTGCCATTTTCGGTCTTATATGGTACTTTTCTCTTATCAATTCTACTAGGCGACATATATCTGTGTACACATTTTTTAAATTCTCTAAATAGATTCTCTCACTACAAGAAAATTCAGATTTAAAAATGATAAAATTTGTTGTTAAAATTCATTATTAAATGGTATTTAGAGACGAATTCTGTTTGATGCAAAATTTAATAAAATTAACTTTGCCAAATTTTAGTATCCACCAGTTGATAAAATTTTGGAGTTTGTTTGATTCTATTTTTATTTTTAAAAATTATTTTTAAAATTTATATTTAAAAATTATTTAGTAAAACAAAAATAAAAAAAATTAGTTTGATAAATTATTTTAAAAATATTTTTTATTTTTTTATTTTTGAGTGTTTTGGGAACAATAACAAAAAATAAAAAAAATTCCTTATTTCTAATTTTTGTTTTAAAAATTTTTTTTTTCAATTTTTTTCTCAAATAGAAATAAAAATAATTTTAAATGAATTTTTTAATTTAAAAAAAAAATATTTTTAAAAACAGTTTCTAAATATGCCTTAACTTTTTTGTAGTGTCTCTCTTGTCCCCCTCCCCTTAGATGCCTAACTTTCTAAATAATAGTTAGATTTTAACACATAAATATTGTTTTGTATTAGAAATCTTTTAGGATTCTTAAAAAAATGAGGCAAACAAGTTTTTTTTTCTACGATTGTTATCAACATAAAAATTCTTTTCAAAGAATCTTTTATTTTCGAGAATAAAAAATTATGAAGATTTTCATGTTTTTATTCTCATCTACAAGGGTGGAAATAAAAAATTTTCATGAGAATAAGAAACTTTTTTTATATGTAAAATGATCAAATTACCTATAAAACCTAACCTCTAAATTTTAAATCCTAAACATAACTTCGAAATTCTAAATTCTAAACTCTAAACTCTAAATATTAATTTTAACATCTAAACCTTAAACCCTAAATCCCAACTCATAAACCATAAATCCTAAATTTAATCTCGAAATCCTAAATTTTAAACCCTAAATTTTAAATATAATCTCTAAACCTTAAACCTTAACTTCTAAACCCTAAATACTAAATTTAATCTTGAAACCCTAAATTTGAACTCCTAAATTATAAGCTCTAAACCCTAAACCCTAACTCTGACTCTAAAATCTTAAACCTTAAGTTTTAAGTTCTAAACCTTGAACTCTAAATACTATCCCCTAGACCTTAACCTCTAAACTCTAAAACTCTAACCACTACCCTAAACTCTAAATCCCAGAATTTTAAACCATAAAATGTAAACCCTAAATCCTAAAACTCTAAACTCTAAACTCTAAAACCTAACTCCTAAATCTTAAATTCTAAAATTTTAAACCTTAAATTCAAATTTCTAAACCCTAAACCATAACTCCTAAACTCCAAACTCTAAATTTTAAATTCTAAATTTTGATCCTTAAATTTTAAATAAGAAATCTTATTTATTTATTTTTTGTCAAGAAAAAAAAATTATTTTTTTATTAACTTTTTATTTCTTTATTTTATCATCCTATTTATCGTTCTTTTTGTTTTGAAAGTTTTTCTTTAAAGGTATTTTTAAAAAATTAATTATATTCTTAAAAATATTTCAAGGGAATCAAATATAAAAATAAAAATTTGATGGTAATACAATAAATCATTTTTAAGAAAGTAAAGTGATAACTAAAAATATTTTTTTAACCTTTTTATCTATCTCATTCTTAAAAATTTTATTTTTAAGAATATAATTTTTTTTAAAATAAAATATTTTATGAACTAAACGCCACCATCACCAATGGTGTGGTACATTTATAGGTTTGTTTGCTACGATTGAAAGCAGGATGGTAGAAATTCAACCCATTGAGTTTGAGAAGCTATTTATTTTCTTGCTTAATTAGAACTAAAACATAAAGTATGGTTTAATGAAAATAATTTTGGGTCTATTTGTTTCTTATTTTTAAAAATTATTTTTTATTTTTAGTTATTTTCATAATAAAAAAATTATTTAATAACTATTTTTTATTGTTGTTTCATAAATAAGTTTTAAAAATAAGTTATTTAAAAAAAAAGAGAAAATTATTTTTATTTTCAAAAGATAAAAAAATAAAAATAAAACTATGTTTTCAAAACAATTTATTAAATAATTTTTTTTATTTTTATTCTGTAAAATAAATTTTAAACATAATTTAAAAAAAATATTTTTAAAAAATAGAATCAAACAAACTCTTTATTTTTACTTTGCACAACCAATTATTATAGTTTGAATGACCATTTTTATTTTAACCTCTTTTCTATTTTTTTTTCATGCTGCCACGATTTAATTGTTCTTTAACAAAATATATTTTTTAAAATTATTGTAAAAATCCAAGCCTGCTGTTACTTTCTATTTTTTTTTACCGAAATTAATAATTTAATCTTTGAAAACATTAAACTTGTTGCATATTAATTATTTTAATATGTAATGAATTTGATATTTTTAAATATTAACAAAATTATACTATTGATATACACTGAATACTTTAAAATAAAGTAGTCTATTTTCAATCTAAATTTTTTATTTAAAAGGAAAATACTAATCCCTTTATTAATTTTCTCAATATAGTGCATATAATTAAAATGGTAATTTAGTGACTAATTCTAAACTTAGTTTGAGCCAAGATCAAGAGTTGTCTGGAGAACTTTTAATTAATTCTCAATCACCTTCAACCTGCAGATTTCTTATAAAATAGTTTCTGAAAGTTTCATAAAAAAAAAGAAATTTCTCTAATTTTTTTAATATTTCTGGGTGCCTTATCAGAAAGGGAATGAAGAGATAACTATCATCTTTGGGTTTTGAATAAACTGGAAAAATGCTATAAAATTACTGGGCGAAAAAAAAGGGTTATAAAATTTAGCTATATGCAAAGTGCTTTGTAAATACTATTAATTTCTAAGAGGGTAACAAGTTAATGGCCTATTTATTTTGATAGTTTTCAGTTATTATTTTTATTAAAAATTAAAAACAGATATAAAAATATATTTATTTACTTTTTTTATTTTTATTTTTAAAAAATATTTTCTAAATTTTTGAAAATTTTAAAAATGTTAAAAAAATGATTTCAAATTTTTTAATAATATAACGTATTGTAACAATAGTATTTTCGTAATTATTTCAAATTATATATATAATATTTTATTATTTATATAATTATAAAGTGATAAAAATAAAAATAAAATAAAAATATAATCATATAAATAAATAATAATAAAAATAAAAATAAAAATCAAACATATTTTTAAAAATATAAAAATATAAAAAATAAAAATTATTTTCAAAAAATAAAAACAAAAAAAAAATATTTTTGCAAATCACAAGCATCCTAAAATTTTAATCTAAACCATTTAACCTTTTAAAAATAAATTCATAAAACTGTTTATATTATTTTAATTAGACCTGGTTATTTAATTTATATATTTCATGCTTCACTTATAATTTTTATAAAAAATCTAAGAGTTATATATATTGTAATAATTAATAATCAAATTGCAAATTATTTTATGGATGCAATTATATCTTACCAATTAAGTCAATTTTTATTTTCAGATATTCATATTAATATTAGTAGGATACTTGACATGATTGTATTAGGTTTATAGCTTTTTATATACCCATAAAATTTTTTTTGATCTTAATTATTAGAGTTCAAATTTTAAGACCAACACTAACCAAAAAAAAAAAAAAAAATTTTATTCCACTGACTTGCCAAGTTTATACAAAAATTTCTTACAACTAACATTACGTGAAGGTTCGGAACATCTTCCCTTTCGATTATGTCCACCTAAAATGGAAGAGCCAGCAAAAAGAACATGAGGAAAGGCCAAGTGAAATAGATATGGGGTAGCTAGCATCCAAGTTTTTCTCTACGAACTGAATCTTTCTCAGCAATAAATTAATGGAATTTCACTGATCTAGCATTATATTTATAGAGATTAACCAAAAGTTTAATTCATGAATGCCCCCTCTCTTATATAAAGGTGGATTATTTTGAGGAGCAATTAGTCTTAAGAATAACATAAAGCAAGAAACCATGAAAGCTGGGGTCCTTTTTCTCTTAGTATTCTTCGTTGTGCTGGTTGAGTCAGAGGATTCTCTTCAGCGTAGCAATTTTCCCGTGGAATTTTTATTTGGGACTGCTTCTTCTGCTTACCAGGTTTAGTTTGACCAGCTTCTTCATGATCTTTGGTTTAACTTGAAGTGTGTGGCTATATTGATAAAGCACATTCTATGGGGGAACTTCACATAACATAAAGTGTTTGATGTATTTCCTCTGTGAAGTATGAAGGTGCAGCAAACGAAGGCGGCAGGGGACCAAGCATATGGGACACCTTCACTCAGAGATATCCAGGTAAACAAGGCTTCTTTTATTAGTCAAAATGATAGCAATTGATTATAGTGTTAGTGATATCCAAGAGGGACAGATAGAGACTCAGCTCAGATGATTATATCAAAGGATTAACTCTTAAAACGGACTATTCAATTAGCTTTTGAGTGCTAGAAAATCTTTTTGAGAGACTTGACCACCAAACGGAATTATTGGAAGGGAGAATTAGAACCTTGCATATAAAAGTTCTAACCTGGCCTCTTCCTGCTTTCTGAGTCCCTTGGACTTAATTCGCCTGTCAAATTAGGTTTCAGTTCGCTAAGAACGGTGGTCATCATCGTTTATTATGGTTCATTTCTCTTTTGTCTCTTTTTGCATTGTCTTTTGGTTGCCCAAGTTGGTAATCATCCCTGACTTTTGTCAACTAACACTCTTTTCTTTTTCTCTTTGTTGGGTGGAAGGGATTAGTTTAATTAATATGCAAATTGTAAGTTTTTCTTTTCATTTTGAAAAATTGCATGGTGATGCTGAAGTTTACAATGAAGTCATTAGCATATTACTTTAACTTTGTTCAATAATTATTTTAAATACAATAAGACATTTAAATTTGTACTTAAATATTAATTAGTTTACCGTATTATGTTATGTATTCGTGTCAATATTTACTTTTTTTAAGCCATCAATTAAAGATTCATGTGGGAATAGGATTCTTGTTTTAAGATTTGGAAAAGAACTATGTTATGCCCAAATCTTGTATCAAACAGAGACTTGAAACCTCCTTTTTCCCTGCATCAGATAAGATAAAGGACAACAGTAATGGAGCTATTGCTGTTGATTCATACCATCGCTACAAGGTACTTGTCTCTTTAGCATGCATATTTAGATGGAAATTTTTCTAATTGAGGTTTAATATTTGTCATTCCTCATGATATTTTTGAGCAAACGATTTGGTAGGAAGATGTGGGTACAATGAAAGACATAGGATTTAATGCCTACAGATTCTCTATCTCATGGTCCAGAGTACTACCTGGTGAGAAATATTCTGAACTTCAATAACTATTTTTATTTTTATCTTGAAATATACTTTTGTTTAATTAAAGTTACATAGAGTCTATAAAACATCAATATTTTAAACTCAAAACTGTACTATATGCAATGTGTGTCTTACGAGAGTATCAAACACTGCACTTAAACATTACATATTATGTCTTGCGGTGGTGTTCGTACCATGGTTTACTTTGTATTCGTATTGATATCTATTTCTTATCGTAAAATCATGTATATGTTGTATAAATTTGGATTATATATCAAATTGAAATACGAATGATTGAATAATTAGCCTCAAATTGTCATCCTTTGGTTTAGATGGAAGCCTAAGGGGAGGTGTAAACAGAGAAGGCATCACATATTACAACAATCTTATCAATGAACTTCTATCAAATGGTCTATCTCTCTCTCTCTAACAAGTGGGTAACCCAAGTCTGCCCTGTTCTCATTTAACAATGGAATTTTGGCATCCCATGAACACAGGATTGCAGCCCTTTGTAACTCTATTCCATTGGGATCTTCCTCAAGCCCTTGAAGATGCATATGGTGGTTTTTTGAGCCCCAGTATTGTGTAAGCAGTTTTATTATCCACAAAAAGTCGAAAAGCCGATTTTGATCTTTCAAAAATGGTCTCATTATCAATTTGATTCTGAAAGGGTGATATTAAAATCAAATCATACTTTCAGGAGTCAAAGTGATAAAAGCATCTTTGAAGTATTAAATTGATAATCGCACTAGAGAATAAAAAATAGGGTTTTGTTTTTTATGATATCACTTTCACCACTAATACATATATGGGATCCACTGAATGCCTTTGTAATTGATGTAAAATCTGCAACCAGGAAGGATTTTACAGACTACGCAGAGCTGTGCTACAGAGAATTTGGAGACAGAGTGAAGCACTGGATCACTTTAAATGAGCCTCTTACCTTCAGCACACAGGGCTATGAATATGGCATATTTGCACCAGGAAGATGCTCCAGCTGGTTGTCCCTAAATTGCAGTGCTGGTGATTCAAGTACTGAGCCCTACCTCGTCTCTCACCATCAGATTCTAGCTCATGCAGCTGCTGTCAAAGTCTATAGGGAAAAGTACCAGGTCACTATATAAGTAACATTTGTTAATGCACTACTGACTGAGAAGCTGACAGTGGAACATATTTACCCTAGAACCATTTCGTACAAAGTTAGGTTCATATTGGTATCTTCGATGCTAAGAGGCATTCAAGATGTCCAAGTTTGATACACTAGTATCTAAAAAGTTTGATAGCATTTAAAACAAAAGCATAGGATGCGAGCATTTTGAATAGTATTATAAACACCCAAAAATCATTGACATTTCACATTTCAAAATTTTCAGTTTTCTATCTTTTATAAAATATCAATTTCATTTTTTCTTATAACTTTCAGTTGTTATAACAATCATGAAAATTTTAAATATCATAGTATCCAAAATACTTAGAAATGCAAATTAACAGTCGTTGATAGTATGTAAAAATCTAATTGGGAGTTGTTTTATTTTATTTAGATTTCTCAGAAGGGACAGATTGGGATAACATTGAACTCTCCTTGGGTAATGCCACTATCCCAGTCAGAGGCAGACAAAGAAGCAGCATCTAGGGCCCTTGCTTTCTTGTATGACTGGTAAGTTTCTCCTTGGTTTAGTTATTTTCTTTTGGCTTCACAGAAGTGATTTTGAGTAAACAATATAATATATGAAATATTCTTTTAACCTGCCTGACTCTAATTATTTCCTAATTTTCGAGGTTTATGGAGCCACTAAATTCTGGTTCATACCCTGCTGAAATTGTTGACAATGCTGGTGAACGATTGCCAAAATTTTCAAAAGAGCAATCCTTGATGGTTAAAGGGTCCTTTGATTTCATAGGAGTAAACTATTACACTGCAAATTACGCTGCCAATGTTCCTTGCACAAGAGAAAATCGAACTTTCTTTGTAGATGCTTGTGTTAATCTCACAAGTAAGACACAATAGGTGAAGTACATTATTTGGTTTCAGTTTGATCTTCTTATGCTGAAGAATATATTTGTTTACTTAAGGACTTGCTTTTTTGAAACAGATAATAGAGAGGGAGTTCTGATTGGTCCAAGGGTAAATGCAGAATTTGGAGTAACCTTTAGTCATATTCATTTTACTTATTGTTCAATCTCATGGGCACATTTGGTACAATGTTATCTCACCTTTTTTGGTATATTCGATATTATGGTATAAGATATCAAGATATAAAATATTATGGTATTTAGAGTTCTCATGTTTGTTATGACAATTGAAATTTGTCAAAGAAATATACCAATTGATATTTTATAATACTAAAGTTAAAAAGTGTATTAAAAGTATTTTGACGTGAAATTTTATAGTTTTTTAATGGCATGAGATAATAAAATGTCACTCAAAATAATGTTATCCTTTAACATTGATATGTTAAATGACACCAGATATTTTGAATACTAGAATATTAAATACAAGCATCTTAGATGTTGCTTGACTTGTAAGATATGAGCACAAGGCTGTATACCAAAGGCTTTTGATGTTTACAATGCAAGAATGTGCTTCTAATTAATATGTTATCACATTGCTTTTAATATTGAAGACAAAATCACATTGCCAATATATACTTTGAAAAAGCAACTAGTTTATTTGAGAAAGGACCAATTTTGCAGGCAGCCTCCGACTGGCTGTACATTTATCCTGGAGGAATTCAAGATCTCCTGCGTTATACTAAGGAAAAGTTCAACAATCCGGTCATTTACATAACAGAGAATGGTAATGTTAGAGATAAGAAATTACCAACTTCACATGAAGTGTTTATCTGTTTGACTTTGCAAATCTTGTGTCTTCCCTTCCACAAATCAAATTTCTTCAACTCATGCAGGGGTTGATGAACTTAATGATGGAAAAACATCACTTGAAGACAACATGAGAATAGATTATATCAGTAATCATCTTTTCTATGTCTACAGTGCCATACAGTAAGTTTTATTTGGTAGAATCATGCCTTTGGTTAGTTTATGCCTTCTTTTTTTTATAGAAAGATTGTTAGGTCCCATTTATAAAAATAGATAGACCAATCTATTTATAAAGATACGAATAAACATATCAAAAAAGAGTTTTACTAAACAGTATGTCCGATATACATATGTATTTCTTTATAATTAATTTGATTTACGTATTTTTGTACACCGAATCTCCCATAGAAGTTTCTTTTAATTCTGACAGAAGAGTTCAAATGCATGCTAATGGCAGGGAAGGTGTTAATGTAAAAGGCTATTTTGCATGGTCATTGTTGGACAATTTTGAGTGGGCAGATGGGTATACTGTTCGGTTTGGAATCTTTTACGTTGATGACAAGGATGGATTGAGAAGATATCCTAAGAAATCAGCTGAGTGGTTCAGAAAGTTTCTCCATTAATGACGAAATAGATTTGCGTACTGAAAAAAATAAAGTCACTAGAAAAAAAGAAATGAAGTCATGCAGACACTGAGGAGAACAACTATAGCTTTGGCAGAGGAGAGTCTGGGGGTTGAAGTTGAGGAAACTAGAATTAAAATTTACAAGTCAAAAACTTGTACTTGGAATTGCATATTATAAACTTGTATTTGGTATTGCATATCACCATTAGAGTACAAGAACACATGATGGAATGATAGGGTGTGTGCAGAAGACAGTTTCTACTCTTTTCTACTGCATACATTCTTAATGTCATATAAAGAATGTGAGTCAGGACCTCTTTGTATTAATAAAAATGAACAGTCTTGCTCAACATAGACAAGCTCTTTCACAAAGCCTTCATGCTAAGCAGTAGTGTGACTATAACCCTATTTTGATTCTCTACAAATTAACCAATTTTCAAATTGTTCCTTGGGAGACTTTTCATTTTTATTTTAGTCTGCTATTTTTAAAAGTCTATTACATTTAATCCATTTGTTAATAATCTACAAATTTTATTAATAAACTTGTGATGACACATCATAAAAAGCGTGTCATGTTTCCAAATTCTTTAATAAAAACAAAATGTTTTAACGGTCAATTAATTGTGTAATACAAATGAGTTTCAAATAAAATATATAATCATGTATTTTTATATAAACTCCGTTCATGCTATAATTAATTTGATATTTATGTTAATTTATAAAGTAATCTAATTTATGTTAGTCTGTAAGTCAAAATTTAAATTCAATAATTATGAAAATTTTGTAATATTAAGAGTTCGAGTGTATGAAAAAATATTTGTAGGAAGAATTAAATTTACTATTTTGAATGAAATTAGTCTTATATTTAAAAGATGTAATAATATTCATATGAGTTAAAAAAATTCAAAATTTATTAAAAAAAAATCCAACATGAAGACAAATGTCGCCAAATATTTTGGTTGCTTTATTCATGGTTGAATTATTCGAAAGATTCGGTCTACTCGGGTTCATGGCCGTCTTCACATTAAATAAAGAAAGGGCTGGTCTTAAAAGTTTCTAGTAATCTAGTATATGTCAGTTTGTAGTGAACTCTTTGTTTTGTATTGTTGACCACTTCCCATCTTCAATTCATGAACAAGAACATTGACTAGAAGACATTCAATAAAGAACATAACAAAATCCTAAAGGAGAGGCTGCTTCTATTTTTTTTTCTCTCAACTAAATGCTAATATACCATACTTAGAACTATTTTTTGTTTTCTATTTATTTATTTAATAAAAAATATTGAATTAATACTGACCATTTAATTTGAATTAATAAATATAACATTAAATATTAAAAACTCTCTTAAAATTACGACAACTTACATTAAAAATATATGATACATTTTGGGTCTAAATTTTTTTTTAACATTTAACATGTCGCTTCGAGTAAATAGAGTCAAATATCTATAATGTTCGTTAACTTTTTTTATAATGTCCTTTGACAAAGTGCAAAACATAAATGAAATTAAAAAAAAATCAAAGTAAAACTTAGTGTAAAATTAAGGAACTAAAATTGCAATTATATCTATATTTTTGTATGGACATTCCCCTAATAAGTGACTCTTTAGTGAAAATAATTATTGTATAGAAAATTTGAGTTCTACCCCAATAAATATTTTGACAATTAAGCAATTGTTCCTTAAATTTTAGAATTAACTCATCCATGACTTGGAAATAGACTATATGCAAGGCAAAATAAAAATGGCAATAGTACCAATCTTTTTAGTACTACAAGAATACTGACAATATTGATTAAATCTTATTAAATAATTTAAAACTGTCAAGGTTAGTTTTTATTTATTTAATAAATGTGCCTATAGTTTAAAAAAATAAAAATTCAGAGGAGACCGAGTCTTGTCCTCCTTCTTATAAATTTATAATGAAGTTACATTGTGTGGAGTAGAAGTTTAAGAATATCATATGCAAACAATGGGGCCAAAGGGACTGGGATTTCTTGTTCTGGCAGTGCTTTCTCTCGCCGTGGTTGAGGCAGTAGCTTCTCTTAATCGGAGCAGTTTTCCTACAGATTTCATATTCGGAACAGCATCTTCAGCTTACCAGGTTTTGTTCTGCCAAACTAAATGGCTTCTTTTACTTTCATATTATTAAATTGGTATTTAATTAATTATTAATAAATAATTTTTTGTCTATAAATAATATCTAAATCATAGTATATGATAAAAAATAATTTTAAAAAAATATTATTTTATCACGAATCATGATTTAAACAATGTTAGTAGACTAAATAATTGTTCGCCGAATAAAATAAATTATTTTCTTTAATTATTTGCATTTAATTATGTAGAAGTTTTGATTTTAGAACCAATTGCACTTATTCACTGTCTCCAAAACGCAACAATATAACCAAATGATAGCTAATCATAACTATACTTTAACATTCCCCCATGTCTGCTTCCCGTGCATCACAAGCACATTGCTTTTACTCAACACTCCTCCATGAACTAGTTGCTTCATATCCTTCACTCTTAATTTGTGTCTAAGCAAAGGAAAATTGGAACTTAATACAGACTTAGCAAACGCATCTGCAGTTTGCTCCAAGGATGCAATATGACTGACAAAGGTCTGTCTTGCTACCTTTTCTCTCACAAAAAATAAGTCTAATTCAAAATGTTTAGTTCCAATACGTAGGACTGAATTAGCAGCGAGTAACAAACTGGATTAGCAGTGAGTAACACGGCAATTAAGTTGCCACAATAAACTGAAGGCCTTCTTACAAACCAAGGGTAAATGCAACTCTTTTACGAGAAATTCAATCCAAATTAATTCAGCAACTGTGTTGGTTAGGCTCCTGTACTCAGCTTTGGTACTGGATCTAGAAACCACGCTTTGCTTTTTAGATAATCTTGGAATATCATCTACGTAGACTAATATAAATAGAGAATTCTTTGAAGGAACTTTAAGAAAATAAAGAGGGATCACATTTACTGCTATGAAAAGGAAACTTGACCAATGTGGAAGCCAACCTTTGAAACCAAGTTTTAAGGGCTTGCTTGAGCCTGTATAGAGTTTTGTGTAGTTTACAAAGTTGTCTAGGAGAGCCAGATTTTAATGGCAGTTTTTCTCCCAATTTTAAAACTATTATAATATTTTCTTTTATTTATATATTTTATCGCAATGGACATCTTTTAATTTAAATCAGATATTAAATTTGATGTTTTCTCAATGCATATAACTTTTATATTATCTAATCCACAAAAAAGACTACTATACCCCTCTCCATACCTGTTAATAGTCTTTCTCCAATTTATTTTTTCATGCTGAGCTCATTTCATTTCTCTTCTCATATAATCGTTTTTGAAATAGAGATTATTTTCAGTAGACTAGATGAAAGGGTATTCCTTACATAGAGATATATAAATTGGGAGAAGGGAGATATTGTAATTACTTTTAAATTAAAAATATAAATAAAAGTGAATAAGTGTAATTCTCTATTTTTATTTATCTTTTGATTTCGCCTTGATATGAAGTATGAAGGTGCAACACATGAAGGAGGCAAGGGCCCAAGCATATGGGACACTTTTACTCATAAATACCCAGGTGTGAAGCTTTGGATTTTACCTAAGCCTAAATCTCATGTTTGAAAAATGTTAAAAACATACTTTTTCACATCAACCTCATACATAAATATTTTATTTTAAAAATATTTCTCAAATATATCATATTTAATTTAATAAGAAGAAATATTATTTTCTCTCACTAATTTAACTAATTTTTTTTTAGGTAGCATGCTTCCCTTTGGCCTCTCCACACTCCTCCTAGTCTCATTTCTATGTCCTAATAGAAGATTAATTTCCCCTGTTTTAACCATCTTCACAAGAATCGTTCCATCTATGGATGCAATCCTTTATATATGGCTTTGTACAAAATAAAATAGACAAAGGGAATGAAGGAACTTAAATGCTTTGATCTGTAAGCCATGATTTTTTTTTTATAAAAAAATTATTATCCTTTTTTTAGAAAAATTCTCTTCACACACTTGAAAAAAAAAAATCACGCTGAGTTCATTGATGCACTTCTCTTCACACACTTGCTTCAATCCCTCTATATTTTATGGTAATTTTTCTTTCTCTTTCGACATTTTGAGGAGAATTGGTTTATGCAATTACGCTTTAATCTTCTAGGAAGGATAGCTGATCACAGTAATGGGGATATTGCTACTGATTCATACCATCGATACAAGGTACTTTCATTCTCTTAATCTGCACTAAAAGTTTAAGATAATAACTCTCCTTTGCTGTAGAAGTTTTTTTTCATCAAATATTGTTCACCCATCAAAAACTTTGTTAGGAAGACGTGGGCTTGATGAAAGATATTGGATTTAATGCCTACAGATTTTCCATCTCTTGGTCCAGAATACTAACCAGTAAGAAACACTGAGCTTTAATTCCTCTTTCAGATATGTTAATTATCCTTCGATTAATTAATTGCTCAATCAATGGCTTGTTTTGCACATGTGCTGTGAAGTAAAATATTTCAAAAATGGAGTGGCATAGTATCTAATATGTTACTAACAGCCATACCAAACATGGCACAACATTTTAATTTACGTTTAAACACTTTATATTTGATCCATTATTCGTATAATATTATCCGTGTTATTGTTGGTGGTTCTTAGCACATATACATTTGTGTGTCTCAATTAAGCTAATATCTAAATTATGTTTTAGGTGGAAATCTTAAGGGAGGAGTAAACCCAGAAGGCATCAGATATTACAACAATCTCATAAATGAACTCCTATCTAACGGTTGGCAAAACACAACTTTCATTCATAATACACCAAATCAAACAAATCACATTACATTTTATTGCTGTGCCTTACACCCACAGGGTTACAGCCTTTTGTTACTCTATTTCACTGGGATCTTCCTCAAGCTCTTGAAGATGAATATGGTGGTTTTTTGAGCCCCAAAATTGTGTAAGCCATAGTAATATCACATTCACTCTTAAGAATGAATATGGGACTCCTCTTTCATATTCCCCACCAACTGTTTGAAAAAATTACCCTTTGAATTTGCAAACAGGAAGGATTTTGCATATTATGCAGAACTATGCTTCAGAGAATTCGGTGACAGGGTAAAGCACTGGATTACTTCAATGAGCCAACGGGATATAGCTTCCTGGGTTATGCAAATGGTGCATTCCCTCCTGGAAGATGCTCTACGTGGTTGGGCCTAAACTGCAGTGCTGGAGACTCCAGCAGAGAGCCCTACCTTGTTTCTCACTACCAGATTCTTGCTCATGCTGCAGCAGTTAAGGTCTACAGGAAGAAGTATCAGGTTACCACATAATTATCATTCTGAACTTAAATCTAACTTTTTTAGAAGTTATGAAGCACCAACACTTCAAAATTAGAATCATATGCTGTCTGATATATGTATAACAATATTTCAAATTGTACTTAAATACTACATATTTTATCATGTCTCAAATCCGTGTTGTGATATGTTTCATATTAGTTCTTAGTTTAGAAGTTATAATTAAAAGTCATGCAATATGTGGATTTTACAAAATTTGGCTATGAATGATTATATGATAGATTTCACAGAAGGGTCAAATTGGGATAACACTCGACTCTCTCTGGATTGTACCACTATCCCAATCAAATGCTGACAAAGATGCAGCATCTCGGGCCCTGGCTTTCATGTATGACTGGTAAGTGTGTCTCTGAAAAATGCTCTACTTGCTTCAAGTTCTGTTATATAATTTTCAAACAGTTAATATGTATTAGTTTATTTTTCAGGAAAATTGTACTTTCTAACCCTGATTTATTGCCCCAATTGTAATTTTCTCCTCAAACTTTTAATTTTAGCAATTACCCATCACATTTGACCAATCCTTGTAATTTCTCCCACCCTTTAAATTGCACGTGAAGTGTAACAAAACTGTGTGAAACCTCTAAAATGCTCCAATCTTCTTTAACCCAATCCCATTACACTTTTAAGGTTCAATTTAGACAGTATGAGAAAATTGCAATAAATTGGAAAAATATGATGATTAATTTCTAAAATGAATAGTTTGAGGAGAAATTGCAATTGAAGTAATATATCAAATGGGGTAAATTGCAATTTACCCTTATTTTTATGATGCCTTAGAAGAATCGTGACTAAAATTCATCATTTCATGTTTCCAAGGTTCATGGAACCACTAAACTCTGGCAAATACCCTGATGTAATGGTTAACAAAGTCGGTGAGCGTTTGCCAAAGTTTTCCAAAAGGCAATCCTTGTTGGTTAAAGGGTCCTTCGATTTCATTGGCTTGAACTATTACACTGCAAATTATGCAGCGAATATTCCATGCCAAAGGGAAAATCAAACTTTCCAGACAGACTCTTGCGTTAGAACCACTAGTAAGCTATTGAAAATGAAGCTTAAACATGTTTTCCTTATTAACTTTTGTTGAGTTTTCCTTATACATTTGCTTAATTCTCATCACTTTTGTTGCAACAGTTGAAAGAAATGGAGTACTCATTGGTCCAAAGGTACTTGCATTGTTTACTCATTTGAAGCCATTTAGTACAATGTTGTTGTATATTCTTTGCTATCCTAGATACTATGATATAGGGTATCAAAATATTAAATGTCACTGACATTTAAAATTGTCATGTTTGGTTTGACAATAGCGAATAGTGATATAAAGAATAAAATTCGTTTTTTATAAAAATTAACAAAGTCAAAACTTTAACAATGTGAAATTTTCATAGTTTTTGGGTGATATTTTAAAATTGTTGTGGTCTTATGATTTCAAATATCATAAAGTCGAACATTAATGTATCAAATATAGGCATCTTGGATGCCTCCTAACATCGAAGATATCAAAATGAGCTGAAATTTTACCAAATGTCTAGTAAACATCATCGCTAAATCTGATAATTAGCATTTCAAATTTGGCAGTAGTTGAGTTGATTCCCCTTTCAAATAATTTCTCTTTACGAAAATAAAACTGTTTCTCACTATATATTCATAGCAAGTTCAATTTCAGAAAAGAATTGAGAAGTGAATAATTTTGTAGGCTGCCTCAGATTGGCTCTACATCTATCCACGAGGAATTCAAGATATATTAGAATACACTAAGGAGAAATTTAACAATCCAATCATTTACATAACAGAAAATGGTAAGGTATCTATGACAAATCTTCTATACCACTTTAGGCTAACATTGAATCTTTGTAATGTCTCAAATATTTGTAGGAGTTGATGAGCTTAACGATGGTAGAAAGTCACTGGATGATAAAGTGCGGATAGACTATATCAGTCACCACCTTTTATATACAGAAAGGGCTATGAGGTTAGTTTCTTTTGCAATAGTTGAGAGAAGTAGATTTGATTTACTGAAAATAAATATATCAAATTAATTATGAACAGATGTATAAATATGTAAGATTGAAAAATATGTCTAATATACTTACATGTCTATTTATGATTAATTTAATGTAAACTAGGTCTACTCAAATTTTTGTTGTTGCAAAAATAAACATTTTAGTTATAAAGTTTGTGCCTCTCTCTAAGGATTCATTCAATATTATAAAGTTTTGAACATTGGATTTGGTAGGAATGGAGTGAAGGTGAAGGGCTACTTTGCATGGTCATTGTTGGACAATTTCGAGTGGACTTCTGGGTATACAGTTCGCTTTGGAATTGTGCATGTAGATTTCAAGGATGGACTGAAAAGATATCCTAAAAGATCAGCTTTGTGGTTCAAAGATTTTCTCCACCAATGGAACTATCCTCTGTACTGAAGAAAGTTGATGGAAAAGAGATATAAATTGAGAGCTCAATTCTTGATCATAGTCACATTCAAACTTTGGCCATTGTAAGCAGGGTAACTTTGATGATTACTAATAATTAGTTATATGATTATTGCTTTCCTTACTTTCTTTGTGTGCTCGGTTGCCCATCTAAGATATATTGAGCACAATTATTTTAGTTTCCCAAATTGAACTCTGAGTTCAGCTGCCGATAAATTTTTTTTTTTTAAATAATATGGTTAGGGTGTTTTAAGATTTTATTTGAAGCTAAAAATTAGTCATGAGTTTAGTTTTATTTTAAACTTAAATTAAGCTGAATCCAATCAATTGATTTATTAAAAAAATAAATATATTCAATTTTTTAAAGTGATTCAATAGGATCAAACTAAACTATTAATAATCAGTTTAATTTAATCAAATTTTATCTTTTTAATTTAGTCTTAATTAATTTATAATATAAATTATATAAAATAATTTATTAATTCAGTTTGGTTCATATGGATCATTTCTCTAATTGAAAATCAAATAAAATAGTTTGACTTTTGCATAAAAAAAATCGAATTAGACTAATTTAGTCGATTAAACATATTTTTGACAATTGTTCATAAATAGCCACCAAAAGGGGAAATACTGAAGATACTTTTTAAGAGATCATCAAGCTGTATCCCTTCTTTTAAGAGATGATCCATGTCAAGGCCGAAAATAAAAATTTTTCTGAATAAATTATTTGGAATCTCAAATATAAATATGCAATCTGGCTGAAGAGTTAACACTAAAACCAACTCATTACAAGTTGAAAATGATTTATTTTAGACTAAAATACTTTTTTCATCCTTAAAATTTGAAGCAAGTTTTGATTTTATTCCTCAAATATTATTTGGTTTAATTTTGTTCTTAATCTTTCAAAATGGGTTAATATATTACTCTTTTTTCTGACACCATCAAATTCATTGACAAAAAATAGTTACGTAGCATTTTTATATGCCTAAGTGGAATTTCAAATTGTCTATGCGAAATTTTTCTTAGATAAAGTGCACTTTTAGTCTCTAAAGTTTAAGCCAAAATTTATTTTCATCCCTAAACTATTTTTCAGTAAACAAATATCCTTGAAGTAACAAAAGTATCAGGTTTTTGTCTTTGACATAAATATCGTTAAATTCATTAACGAAAAATACCGATGTAGCATTTTAGTATGTCAGGTAGTATCTACTCATTATTTTTTCTTCTTCTTTTACGTAATAGAATTAACGTTGGTTGTATTTCGTCTCAATTTGAATATACCCCTGCCCAGAAGGACTATTAGAACTGCAGCTATGGTAGATGCTGTCCCAGTTATATAAAATTAATATCTTACTTCTATACTATTTGTAGTAGTAAAAATAAGAATTGATCACACAGAAATTAATATTACTTTTTGTTAAATAAAATGAAGAAAATTTGAATACTGTAAATAAATAAATAAGTAAAAAGAGAATGAAATAATATGATAAGAGAGTGATTAATAAAAGTGTTAGTTTTGATTGATATCCACTACTAAATAATTGTATTAATAATTGACAATATAATCAATTTTATATTGAGTATCTACTATTAAAATATTATCTCTGTTTATCATTAAATTTAGTAGATTGATGACTATTGCCTTAATTAATTCTAAGTAATAAACAACTTTAACACATCTGTAAAATTTAACTTATTAATCGCATGATGAATTAGAGAAATTGTTAAATTTAAACAACACATACACATTGGTTGTATTCTGTAATAACCGTAAAAATTTAACGAAAATTTCAATTTAAAGAAAATTTAGAATAAAAGAGAGAATTTTGAAAATAGAGATAAGAACCGTAGAAAATATATATATTTATTACATGGATTAAAGAATTACAAAAGGAATATGAGAATTTACGTTTTGGCGCGTAATTTTTATTTTTTAAGAATAGTATTCTGTTATAAGCAAATATATTTTTATTTGCTTAAAAATAATTATGTTTTGCTAAAAGTAAGAAAAATTTTAAGTAAAATAATTATTGTTTAGCTTAAAATAATTATATCGGCCTATAAAGAATTTTTGTTGTATTTTTAGAAATATTTTTCTTTTAATATGAATAAAGATATTCATTTTGAGATTTATTTTATAACGATTTTTATCAAGAAAAATTATGATTTAAGAGTTTAACTAAAGATTTATGAGAATGGAAATTTTTAAAAATTTTTGGGATATTTTATGATGAAAAACAGAATTTATATGAATTTTTATAAAATAAAATCCTATTATTAATTATTTAATAATTATTATTATATTAAAAAAAACAGAAATGATAAAATGAAAGCCGGAGGCGACGGTATCAGTTTCGAAAGAAAAACGAGAAATGTGCATAGTGAGTAAATAGTGACCTACAACTTTATCTTTCGATTTGGAGTATTTATGGGCTTCCGATCTCAAAACTGAAAGTGTTATTGGATTCAGAACGAAGAATACTTCAGTTTTGACCGATCAATTTTTCAAATCAACCGTTGAATCGCCGTAGACCTGAAGTAGAAAATCTCGGTAAAAGATAAGTTCTGAAAATCTTACTTTGAGACTTCTAATTAGAAATCTGACTCCGTAGATGGATTCAGAAACTATATAAATATTAAGATATGAATTTATTTTGTTGATTCGATAAAATTTTTGTGACGGTGAATAGTGTTTTTCGGTGATGAATAGTGATTTCCAGCGATAAATAGTGATGGTGAATAGTGATTTCGGTGGTGAACAGTACCTTAGTGTTGACCGAGCTCCTAGAGGCTAAATTTAGCAAATTCAGAGTCATTTTCAAGATTTTTAGACCTTTCGGACTCAATTTTGGGGTTTATTTTACCGAATTCAGACCAGAAACAAGGATTTTAGGGCTATCCAATCTGGAGCCCTTACCTGTGAGTAGATAATTCTTCCTATGGCTTGTTTTTACTCTTCTTGAACTTTACATTGATAAATGAGTATGATTACATGTTATTTATACTTTCATATGTTTCTGAAATGGTTTGAAATATCTGAAATATGATATTTAGTTCAAGAATAGTATGAATTTTGAAACACATTGAACATGTGAATTTTAAATGGATTTCGCATTACATGGCAAAGAAAATATGTTATGCATGTGACATTAATTTTACAGTGATATGTTTGCCTTGGATTTGGGCATGTATATGTGATTCCTTGATTGGGAAGTTTTGACAGAGGAATGTACTGAGATTGAAAGCTCTGTTTTACATGATATGTAAAGTTATAAGTTGATGAATATGATTGAATGGCAAGCATAAAGCTCATGGCGAGTTGTTTGATAATTATGTATTACATTTGATGGATGTGCACTTTTATACATTTATATATATATATATATGTATTGATAAATATTAACGGGTTATATGGCTTGAGACGGTATTGTGAAGGAGGTATTAGTGGTAATGTGAGGAGGCAGAAGGGTGATGAACTCACATTCTTTGTTGACCTATTGAAGTTGTAATCAGTGGTAATGTGAGGAGGCAGAAGGGTAATGAACTCAAATTCTCTGATTATCTATTGTGACTGTGACTATGGTAATGTGATGAGGTAGAAGGGTGATGAACTCACATTCCATGTTTATCTATTGAGTATATTGAAAATTGTGACATACTTAAGCATTATATAAAAAGAATGAATTTTTAATGTATATTAAGTTTGATTTAAGACCATATTGTATTATATGTGGTTACAGATATTCGAATGTGATTTGAACTGATAAAATTTGAAAATGCGGGTTCCATATGGATGTATCTCTGAATTTTGATTTTCAATGTGATAAGTTTAAAAATAAAGAGTACATCCATATGTTGATTTGAGAGGTTATAGGAGGTATTGTCTGCTCGCTGAGTTGTAAAACTCACTACACGTGGTTGACATATTTTCATATAAAGACCCAGAGTTTGGTCCTGCAGCTTCTTGATCGACTAGGTGTCGTACTTTTGTGGTGAGCCTAAATTGTTTTTTGGCTCTCAATATTTACAAATGTAATATAAATGTACTCTAGAGTTGCTCTGAACGTCACAAATAGGATTCTTGTTTTTGCTGTAAACCTGTTATTCATACACTACAAGAATAGCGGGGTTTAGCGGCGGTTATTTAGTGGCTTTAGCGATGGTTACAACCGTCGCTAACTGCTATAACAACGGTTTTGATAACCGTCGCCGAGACATTGGCCTTGCGACGGTTTGGACTAACCGTGGGGATAGCGTCGTTAAGACAGGGTTTAGCGACGGTTATTTTCCGTCTTAACGACGGTTGCTCAACCGTCTCCATGTGTAGATTAAAGATGGTTCATACAACCGTCGTAAGTAATTTGGATATAATGACGGTTGTATGAACCGTCGTTATGTCTGAAATAACGACGGTTCAAGGAACCATCGTTATACATTTGGATATAACGACGGTTGTATGAACCGTCGTTATACCTTTCTAATTTTAAATTTTTATTAAAAATTATTATTTTTCAAGATTATTTATGTTTATATTATTATTACCATATTTAATCTTTTCAAATATATATATTTATTCTAATAATTATAACTGACATTATTATTTATTTATTTTTATCTTAAATTTCATAATTTATATTTTAATTTAGTTTAGTTTAATTTTATAATTATTATATTTAATTTTTTAAAATATAATTTCTTGTCTCAAATTGTCTATTTTATAATGTTAACTTTTTTTATCTCTTATATCGTTACATATTAAAAATTTAAAAATAAATAGTATAATGTAAATAACATCCATAAATAAATTATAGAAATAAAATTAATAATGACTTAAACATTAAAACTACAATATACATTTTTGTACAAAAAAAAATATACAATAAATATATATCATCAACTCTCAACTCGGACCCTGAGGACCCTGTGGCGTCTGATCTTTTTTATGTCCACTGCCTTTATCACTAGGGACCTGAAAATTAATTTTATTATATAAGCGTTTTGAAATTAAAAATATTAATAATAACAATTATTTATGAAATTCAGAATTTAAATATTACCCTAATATTTGCACTCGGAACAAGTGTAATGTCAGGCGGCACTTGACCCGAAAAGTTCTGGAGCAAGAACACCATAGCTGCCTCCATCTGTCTCTGTTGAGCTATCATGTCAGCGTTACGAGCCTCTCGCTCTGCCTCTCGTCGCTGCTGCTTGACGTCTTGCTCATGTATGGCCGCTTTCAGACGAGCCACCTCATTCTGTAATTCAGTGTATGAAGGCCCAGACCCAGATGATGAGCTCTATCCAACAGAGGGACGTTCGAAGACTTGGGTTGGACAAACACCTAACCCAAATCCTTGAACACGACCCGAGTGCTCTGCAGTTCTCAAGGCTCTCGCAAGTGAATCATCTGTCGAGAGCTCTTGGGAAGATCTATCCTTCTGTTGGATTGAGACAATTTTTTCCTATAAAATGAAAAAGAGACGTTAAATTTTTATTACAATTAACAAATAATCAAATAAAATTTTGAATTAACATAACAATAGCTATATTTTACATACCGCAACTGCTCGAGCCTCGTCGTTGATGTATGTTCTGTCAGCCCTTTTATGAGCTGCCGTCCATACATCATCGCGAGTCACTGGGCCCCCAACTTCCGCCTCCTGAATAAATAAAAAATTAATAAAATTTTTAAAGAAAAATATTTTTTATTTAAAAAGAAATAAAATTCTTTTGAAATAAAACTCACAAGATCAGCCCTTCTACGTGCAAAGCTCTTGGATCCAGTTGTATGTGGCATCGTCATACGTCTTCTGTTACGTCTATTTTGAGCAGCCACATCCTAAATAAATGGATAAATAAAATAATTAATCAATGTTTTTGAAAAGAAAATATATATGAAAAAATTAATATAAAAAATTACTCTGGTCCTCTCGTTCAGCCGGTAATCAACGAACGTAGCCCATTGGTCACGTGGAATGCCAGAGGGTACGTCGTTAGCAACTCCTCCCTCGTCCTAGTCCCATCGTACTTGAGCCGAAACACATTATAACGTGCGGCTCTCCACTTGGCTCCAAGTGACTGTAAAATGATCTTCTTGTGGAAGCCCGTCACATTAAAACGTGTCTACAAAAAATAATACAAATCTCAGTTAAACATTAAAAATATTAAAGTATACTTAAGAAGAATTAACATTTCATACCTGTATCGTGTCACGAAACACTCCGGCCTTGTAATCCTCGGGAATGCTCCGCCAATCTTTATATGAGATCGGAAAGAAACGGAAGTTATCTCCAATGGTGCCGAGGAAGACACCAAGGAGACCACCTCCGTCTCCAATGGGCTGGTGGGTGTCGTTACACCGGACAACCACCTTGTGCCCACTAGGTAACGCCCAAACATTGTGGACAGTCATATGTCTGGGCGTCACCTGACCAGTCTCATCTGTTACAATATAAAATAAATGTGTTAACTCAATATTTGGACGCTAATTATTATAAATATAAAAAATATTTTATATTATACCTATAACATCGATTGTCCACGATCTCCTGTGCCTACGCTCCTGCTGAGCAATCTGATGCTCCACCTCAACGCCCCCCAACAAATCATTGACGTCCAGGTTGATATCAAAATCGTCGTATGGTTCCTGGGTGTCGTAAGAGGGGATTGTGGACGGGGTGGGATCTGACTCCGGTGCTGTATCATCAGATGGGGGTAGTGTAGACGGTCTAGCGTCTGACTCTAGCGCCCTCGAGTCCGGAGGTACCGTGGACTGGACATCTACTGACTGGACAGTATCATCATCGCAAGGCTGTCCTCCCTCGCTACTAGCCGGGCAAGCAACATGGCCAGCTGATGTTGCCGCACCCGCTCTACCCGCAAATCCAGATCTACCCCTCCGCATCGTCACTATGCCTGTCAAAAAAAATTAATAATAGTAATTTCACCTCATAAATTGTTCATTTAAAAATAAGAAAATAATAAAACCATATATCAAAATACATAAAAAGCATAAATTGTTCATAAACAAACTTAAAATATATTCAAGATAATACAGGGTCAAATTAGTACCGTAACAGACATAAATTCACTGTTTCTTCTGGAAATAATATTTCTAAATTTTGAACGTGCAACGGATCACTATCATATGAAATATTATCATCGTCCTCGCCCATCTCATATAAATCACGATGCTTCAAATGTACAACCATATTCCATTTGTTGTCAACCGCATCTTCTACATAATATACTTGATGCGCTTCGAATGCTTTGATGTACGGCTCATCATCGTCATTTTCACCGGTATAAATCAACCGTGAAAAATCAACAGATGTCACCCCGAAACCATCCGTAGTAATTCCCCTCGCTGTTGTTGTATTGGCCCACATACATTTGAATAAAGTAACTGTAAAGTGACCGTGATAATTCAATTCTACAATATCCAATAACTTTCCATAATACGGCACTCCACCGAATTGCATATTTCTGTCACTGCTACTTGCATAACTCCTCGTCCCGAAAATACCGTGAACTCCACTATTTTGGGTTGTCAACCTTTGGTCTCGCTCTAACATTCGAAATTTAAATCCATTTATATTGTATGCACTGTATCGGCGTGCTCTATCCAAGGGCCCAATTGTCAAAAATTTTAGTTCAGTTGATAATGTCTCACTACTATCATTTGCTATCTGAGAAAGAAAAATTGAGTCGTAAGTTATGCTTATATTAGATTGTAAATATAAATTGACTAGGTAAATTATATACTTACACGATGAGTGAACCAGGAAACAAACTCCCTATGAACTTTTTTATCTATCTCAGAAGACGATCGGGTTCTACTTCGTAAGCTATGTCTTACCCAATCTCTAAATTCTCTGTAAAAAAAATTGAGTCGTAAACACTTAATGATTCATATCCATTAGATAAATATTAATGTAACAGTAAAGTTTGGTGTACTTACTGAAGATAAGATTCGACTTCCGGGCAATTTATTAAGACATGCCGATGGACTTGCAATTTTTCTCGGGGAGAAAGGGTGAAATACTCGAACCCACCAACTGACCTTCCTACTTGTGAAAACAACGTACCCCCCACCAACGTCGCCACATCAGGTCGATCGTCGACCCGAATAGGATGATTGAACAATGTTTCTACACCCTCCAAATACCTTAAACAAAATATCAAAACTTCTTCAGCAACACATGCCTCGGCTATTGAGCCCTCTGGCCTTGCTTTATTTCGGACGAATGACTTAAACTTACCCAAGTATCTGTACAACATACGTTAAACCAGGTATGAAAAATTGATAATAAAAAAAACATAAACAAGATAAAATAGATTTGAATTTTTAAATTCTTGTACCTTTCAATAGGATACATCCAACGATATTGAACTGGTCCGCCTAACTTGGCTTCTTGGACCAAGTGAACTGTTAAGTGTACCATTACTGTGAAGAAGGAAGGAGGAAATATCATCTCCATATGACATAGCGTCAGAACAATACGATTTTGAAGTTGATCAAATTTACTGACAGTTAAAGCTTTGGAACAAATATGTCGAAAGAACGAACAGAACTCGATCAGAACTGCAGACACTTGCTGAGGAAGTGCCTTCCTTATGGCAAATGGTAGTAGTTGTTCCATAAGAATATGACAATCATGCCTTTTCAACCCACCAATCTTACGTTGTCTTAAATCAATGCATCCAGAAATATTACTACAATATCCGTCAAGCACAGAGGTGTTTTTCAGTGTTTTGAGAAAGATATCTTTACCTGCATTTGTCAACGTAAACAAAGCAGGCGAATACTTACCATTCTCATCTGGCCAAAGCTCTGACCTAACACCTAACTCCTGTAAATCTCTTCGTGCATTGATGTGGTCTTTTGAACAGCCAGTGTCATTTAATAAAGTATACAGAATGTTGTCCCAGACATTTTTTTCGATATGCATCAAATCAAGATTATGCCGCAATAAATTGTTCGCCCAATATGGAAGTTCAAAGAATATACTCTTTTTTTGTCATTGTTGAATCCCAGCTACAACCCCTCCGTGACCTCGGGACCTCTGTTCTCGACCTTCATGTTCTTCGTTCTTTCCGAATACAATGTTAATATCATTAATTTGTCTGAAAATATCTACACCGTTCAATTGCAGTGGATGATTTCTTCTATCTTCTGTTCCATCAAACCTGTTACGGGCAAGCCGAAATTTGTGACCCAGATTTAGAAAACGACGATGTCCCATAAAACACCATTTTCGACTATGAGGAAGGTGCACAGGAGTTGAATCAAAATTACAGTGTGGACAAGCCAATCCAGTATGAGTATTCCAACTTGATAAACATCCAAAGCTAGGAAAATCACTGATTGTCCACATGAGAGCAGCATACATATTGAATATGTCACTGCTGAATGAATCGTAAGTCTACACACCGTCGAACCATAGCTCCTTCAACTCTTCAATCAACGGTTGCAGAAATACGTCTATATCATTTCCTGGTGCCTTTCTACCAGGAATTATCATTGACAACATAAAAGAACTCTGCTTTATACACATCCAAGGAGGAAAATTGTAAGGGATCAGTACGACTGGCCATATGCTGTAACTTGTACTTAAATTTCCAAATGGATTGAAACCATTGGTAGCAAGGCCCAAACGCACATTTCTAGGATCGGATGCAAATTGATGATTTAAGATGTCAAATCTCTTCCATGCCTCAGAGTCCCTCGGATGCCTCATCATACCGTCACAATTTGTGTATGTGGAATGCCATCTCATATGTTCGGCAGTCTTAGAAGACATGAACAATCTTTGCAGCCGGGGTTTTAATGGAAAGTATCTGAGGACTTTATTAGCCACATTCTTCTGCTTCTCCCCTTTTTTCCTCGGTTTCCACCTCGATGCATTGCACTTGTTAGAAGCATCTTTATTTTCATTTTCTCCCCAGAATAGCATGCAATCATTTTTACAGGCATGTATTTTTTTATAGTTCAACCCCAACTTATTAATAATTTTTTTAGCCTCGTAAAACGAAGTTGGAATCTTTGCATCCGGAAAAAAGTCAACCAATAGTTGTAGCATCATTGACATAGCCTTGTCGGATATCCCGCACAAACACTTGATGTGGTACAAATTCACCAGAAACGACAATTTGGAGTATTTGTCACACCCTTCATACAATGGTTCTTGTCCATCCTTCAGTAATTCAAAAAAATCTCTCGTGCCTTCGTCCTTCCTTTCACCTGATGGTGGAACCGGCATATCAACAGAATCAACACTTTCATGTTCATGATGAATTTCAAATACTTCACGGACCATGTCCTGCACAGGGTCATTTCGGACGATTGGACGTTCTAGAACATCATGTAGTACTATTTGATGTCTTGTAGCAGGATCTTCTGTTACCCTTTCTCCGTGCATACTCCAAAAATTGTAGCCTAGTGGAAAAGGCTTGACGATCAAGTGTTGGCGCACAACCTCCGTAGCTTGCCATTTTTTAAATCTGCACTTTGGACATGGGTAAATTATTTGACCTTCCACACCCGAGTTAGCATTTGTAAAGTCTAAAAATCCTTGTAGACCTTCCAAATACTCTCGGGTGTGTCGAGGTTTATGGATTCAAGTCTTATCTATGACTGAAACCATTATGAAATCAAAAAAATTAATTAATAATTCACTGAATAATGTATTCTTAATGCATAACTTCATAATCTAACACCTTATCGAAAATTAAATAATATACGGCAAAGAAAAATTTAATGATTTTTAATTCTATTTAACAATTTAACATTTCTACTTAATTTGTATACTTAAATTTAACTAATTATGTTTAAGTTAAAATAAATATTACAATTTTAACATGGCACTTTAACTGAAAGAGAAACTAAGGCACTGTTTGGTTATTCAGTTTTCTGTTATCATTTTCAATGAAAATAGAAAATAGAGTAAAAAATCTGTTTGGTTAGAATTTTTGAAAATTATTACGTGAAAATAGAGTTCAAAATATCTGGTTTTATTAATAAAATCAGACTTATGTATTTTTAATTGGTTTTATGAATACTTTTGAGTTTCAATAAATATGTTCTACATTTTGTTTGCTATTTTTTGTCTATAACTTTGGTAAATAAATATTTTATGAATTACATTTTTTTTCACTATTATTTTGAAAACTCAGTAAACTCTCAAAAGGTGCAAAACGCGGTGAACTCTCATTTTTGTCTATTTTTTTTTGTTGTTTCAATTTTTTTAAAAATTCAAACCAAACATGTTTTCATTGTTTTTATTTTTGAAAATACATTTTCACTTTGTAAACCAAACATGTTTTCTATATTTTGAAAATTTGAAAATGAAAACTATTTTTAAAAAATGAAAAATGAAAATAAAAATTGTAAATAATTTCTTAAACCAAACAGGCCTTAAGTTATCATATTAATATTGTTTCACCTTATGTTGTAATATTTCAGTTTAATTTTATTGAGATAAAAAGCTATATTTAAATATACTATACAATATTTCGTACAATTTTTTGTTCACATGTCACTTTAACTGGAAGAGAAATTAATTTATCATATTTAAATTATTTTACCTTATAATTATGAACATAAAATTCTAAGTTAATAATTATGACATTCTTCAAAAATAATAATTAATACTTATTTAATTATTCTAATTAACAAATATAAATATTAATTATTTTTTACTATTAATTTGTTTAAATTAACAACAGATATTTAACCTATATAACATAATACATCATTTTCTAAAAACATAACATAATTTCTAATAAACGAAAAGTATAAACTATTTAAATCAAACATACAAATATATCAAAAAAAATTCAAAACATTAAACATAATTAATATTAAAATACATACCTTATGTCCAAATAAACAACTCTAAATCACAACTGTCTGTATATAAATGAAATATCTACATACAAAGTTAAAAAACAAATAACGTACTTAATAAATTTAAATAAATTTACAATTTAAATAAAAAATAATTCATAATAGTACAAATATATAAAAATTTACCTCAAATAAAACAAATAAATTCGAAGCACCAAAATCACAAGAACCTTTCACAGAAAAAAAACTTACAAGCGTTTGTAAGAAGAAATAGAGAGAAACTGAAGTTGCGTAATGAAAATGAAAGAGGTAAAGCGAATTTATAGGAAAAAGCGGGGTTTAACGACAGTTTATAAAAACCGTCGTTAAACCTTAGTTTAACGACGGTTCAAAAAAAATCGTCGTTAAATATGATTTTAACGACGGTTTTCCGACAAACCGTCGTCCAATAGGAGCGTGGTATAATGACGGTTATATAAAGCATCATTAAACCGGAGCAAATTCTTATAAACGGTCCAATTTCTGTCGGATCTTACGACAGTTTGTTTTAAACCGTCGTAAAACTGGTCCATTTTTCCAGGAACGGTCGAATGTCCGTGGAATATAACGACGGTTTACCTTTAACCCTTTAACCGTCGTTATATAACGACGGTTTAGTCGAAACCGTCGTTATATCTCTTATTTTTACGACGATTTATTTAACCGTGGTTAAAGCCTGATTTAACGATGGTTTTTTTGACCGTCGTTAAATAACCGTCGCTATTATCGGCTTTTTTTTTTGTAGTGATATAGTTTTGGCATGTATAATTATTAGTATTGCAAATTTGTAAACATATGGTAATACTCGGATATGTGATATTGTGAAACTATTTACAAGTGTATAATAATAAAGTTTATCGGATATTAGAGATTTTCGCGTTCCTAAAGTAGGGATGTGACATATTCATTATAGTTAATCATTCACCATATGTTAATAATTCATAATCATACAATTATTAATCTTATTTTGCCTCTTAAATCACATAGATTAAAACTTTATTGAATTGTGATTCAATAATAAATTAAAACAAACAATATACTAGTAGGTCTCATAGCAATTATATGAGCAATCACAGAGAAGAAGAGCAAATGAATAATCAATATTTAATTAAAATTGAACTATTAAATATTAATTCAAATCTCACAATGAATAAAAGATCTTTGAGATTTTAATTTTTTTTAAACAACAAAAAGAAAATTAACCACGCAGGGCTATAAAAAAATTTAAGAGAAAAAGAGAAGAGATTGCTTGAGAATTTGATGATTAGATGTTTGGATCCTCTTTTATTGTTTACTTTCTCTCTTATATATTGGAGAGTCTTAAATGATATAGTATTGCTTCTAGGTCATCTTTTAGCCTTTTAAACTTTAATTGGAGTAAATTTTTTTTTTTAAATTACACTTTTTCTTTTACAACAGTCGGTAGGGCACTCTAGCATTTTCTTCTTCTTGGGTGTGACAGTGCCAAGGTGTTAAGATTTTTGTAGAATTTTAAAAAGTGTTCAACATTAAAATTGTAACTCTATCTTTTAACTTGTTAGAGCAGCTAGAATCACCTTAATAAGAGCTCATATGAGAGAGATATACCTAAATTAGTTATGAAAGGTCAAAATTCACCTTGTTACACCACTATTCTGAATTTTGAGTACTGTAGTGCTATGATTTCTTCAAAATTTGTCAAAATGTTTAACATAGAAATTGTATATTATTGTCTTATCTTTTTATAGACACTTGAATCACTTCAATTGAAATTTAAGAGAGATTTATGATATAATTAGTGGCAAAAGGTCTAAAATCACTGCAATTCAATATTTTTTAATGATTTTTTTTCTCTTTGTTTTATAAATAAATTTAAAAATATTAAAATAATATTTAAATATATACACATCACTACAGATAAAAAACAAGTTCAACAATCCTAAACTGAGGATGGTACCCTAAATAAAAACATTAATTGTTTTTTCAAATAAATTTTTTATATTACGGTTTGGGGTTCGTTTGTGCTTTGATCAAAATTAAAACCCTTTCCCAAAGAGGCGTGATGCATTAAAATGTTCTGTTCACAAAAAGTCCAACCCGTGTTCATTAACCAAGCTGCTTAACATTTTCAGCATATGATGAGGTTAAGGTAAAAGGCTACGTTGCATGGTCTGAGTAATCGTAGACTGGGCCTCACGAGACACAAACCAACCCAAATATTTTTTTTCAAGGTAAGGAAATAAAATAAAATATTTTACTAAAATATCATTTAGGTCTCCAATACACGCATGCATGCGAAATGTTTCACCAATTTAATCTTCAAAAGATAATATTTATTATTTAAATCCAAAAAATTTGAAAAATTCATCAATATATTTCTGTTACGAAATAAATTAATTGACAAATTTTAAAAAATTTTGAACTGAGATGATGTTAATTCTTATTTAATTATTAAATTAATAGAATATGTATATTTCAGGTACCCAAATGAAAATCTATTCTAAAAATTTTTAATATTAAATTATAATATTTTAGCTAAGATCCTTTTGTTTCCTTCTAATGAGATGGTGATTTTCTTTTCTTTTCAGGACAATTTTTTTTTTCATATATTTATTTATCAGAAGAGTTTATGTATGTTACCTGTGCCAGTACTGCTCAGGTCATACTTTCTTGGTTATAATTAAAGCTTAATTGTTCATTGATATTGCATGGCCGGGGAAGGTAAAAGCACAGCTTAAATTGATTATGAATGCCAACACATGTTGCGTGCTACTATCATAACTTTTGTCGTCAACTTGGATAGATAAATCTCGGTGAATGCCAAAATAAATTTAGCATTTCATATAAGATCAGAGTTATAATGTGTCAACAAGTAGTAATATTGATATAGTGTAATTTTTTCACTGAAATATTGGAGGAAATTATACTTGCTGCAATTCTCATTTCCAATGGCAACATTTCGAAGGTCATATGGTTGGGGTGTCCCAAAACAAGTTTTGTGGTACCCCACTTTGAGTTGGGAGCATGTCTTACAAATTCAATGCCATCAAGGATTTCATCGATGTAAATATTGAAAAAAATAATAACCAAAAAAGTAAATAAATTAATAAAAAGAAAGGGCAATTAATTATTGTGTAAACAAATTATATCAACACATGCATGAGGCATTATAAGATCACTGAAAGTTGTAAAATGAATATTGAGATATCTGAAAAGCACACTTAACTATGGACTACTATTCAGCAAAAATGAAGAATTAAGTTTACATAGATATTGTGGTTCGGATTGGGCAGCAAATTCTATAGACAGAAGATCCGTATCAGGCTTCTATGTGTATCTTGAAAATAACATTATTTTCTGGAGCTTCAAGGAACAACATGTCGTCTCATGGTCAATCACCGAATCAGAACATAAGAGTTTAATAAATGTAGTGACAGAAATAATGTTAATTCAATCCTTATTAACTGAGTAGTTCTTGTTTATGTTTAGAGAAATTAAGAAGAAAATATATACCATTGTTAAATGCCCATACTGGCACTGCCTTAACGTGACAACAAGTGCTGATATTTAGAGATATTAAAAAGAAAAATATACCATTATTAAATCTCAATGACCGCAAAAATAAATTTGGCAATCAGATTTGAGTTATAATGTGTCAACGACGTTGTGTAATTTTTCCACTGAAATATTGGAGGCACCTATATATTTAGTTTATAAAAAAAAAAATTGAGTGTGAACCAAATTTATCTTTTCCTAATGTTGTGTTGTATTTATATATATTTGTGTCACGGTTGACCCAATATCATATTTCTTCAACTTCTGTATTGAGCTTCACAATTTCATCTTAATACATTACCAACCATTTGGCAATGCCCAGCGTCGTGACGTATAATATACTTTTTTTTTCAGAGGATATAGCATTGATATTGTTATTAACGTATAGTAATTTTATTCACAAAGTTGTGACTCAAAATATTTATAAAAAAGGACAGCCTCAGTAGAGATAATTTTACTATGTCTTTTTTTTTAATAACAAAATATATAAATATTTTTTTTACTTAGAAGCTTTAAAATTTTTGAGCTATATTATGTAAAAACAAACATCTATAGTTGCAAACATATAACTTGACTATGACTTGACCCATAGCTAAGCCTCTGTTTTGAGACAATATTTACTGCTATATATGACTTGATCAACATAAATTTTGAACTAATATTGATTTATGTAAAAAAATATATTACTCAAATAACAAAATAATTAGAAAAATACTTAATTTTTTTTAGCATATCACATTTTTCCAATTTGTTGTTAGAGTTTAAGAGTTAAGGTTTGGTACTCCAATCAATATTTTTTTCTTTAGATTATATTTCACTTTACATGAACTCAAAACCATATATTATAACTTATAAACTCAAATGATGTGTGAATTTTAAAAATAAGGAAACATTATAAATTGCCAACTCGAAATGTAATAGAGTGAGAGAACAGACCCATAAGTAAAACTGGAGATTTATTCAATTATGAAAAAGGAAAATAAACACACGAAAACGAATGTCACCGAAGAGGAAAATGAACCCACGGACATAAGAAACCTAACAGCAAAAAAAACGAGACCTAATGTTTTTTTGGGACAATAAACCAAAGGACTCTAAAAAACTAAAAAACTATCTCCAGCAGCCTGTATTTATTGTAGGTGGACTTTTTCTGCACCAAGAAATCATTTTGGAAGATCAAATGATGTGATTGAATTGGGAGGGAGTGTGACAGTCATATCCTTAGCAGCATTCTCTAGTAGACTTTGCTTTGGCACCACCTGAACACACAAAAATTAAAAACAATATAAACATTATGAGATTTTTGAAATAAACTATAACAAAGAAATAACTAAGCCTTCATGCAGGTACCATCTTCGGCTCTTCGAAGGAATTCTCATCCTTTACATTGCTAGATGTCATCACAGTCTTGGTTGCACCAGATAGATTTTTTGAATCGAAACCATTAATAGTAATCTTAAGGATCATGGAATTGTTGTCGAAGTTCACAACCTGCAGTAGATGGCAAAAGGTTCAAATGAACAAATGAAAGTGCTAAATGAATAAGAATGGAGAAAAGAACCTCCTCGTGCCTCTACCTTGATCCTCATGTAACTTTTCTTATGCCTTTGCCAAACAATTGCAGATGCAAAAACAGAAGGAGAAGGAGCTTGAAGTGTTACTCAAGCAAAGTTGCCCCACTAGACTCTGAGAAAAGTTGCTGCAGCCAATAGCTTGGAGTTCCATAACTCTGATGAGAGTCAAACACAATTGCATCTGGCATCCACCTAATCACAGGAATTAGGTAAATCTCAATTATGACTATTGAATACAGACAAGAAAATTTTAGTTAAATGAAAAGGATAAGACCTATTACCATCTATCATTTGTATTCACAAAAAGCGGTGCATAGCTAACCATTTCAACAACATCACTGCATCAGTCGAAGAAATTATGAGTGACTACTAACTAGTGAACTAGACTCGGCAGCAACATAAGTTCTAATGAAACACAAGTAAAATCTGTTCTTTTCTAATCCCATAAGGAATGCAGCTTCCCCCGGCAGATAACAAGCTTCCATTTCCAGCATCTTCTTTCCAAACAGCATATTCACTTACAAAAGCCTGTAGAATAATTAAATTATGAATTAGATTCATCACTCATTCATCATTCATCAAATATACGGACATATATAAATGAATGGTAAAAATAAAGAAGTGTTATTAATAACAACCTTTGCACCATTGCGTGGAACGGAGTCGAACTTGTTATTCTTAGAGTAGATGTCGTTGGCATTGGTATAAATCTGAAAAGAAAGTTAAGAGTATTAAAATGGATGGTGTCTATAACAAGTTTCCCAACACAAACAAAAGTATAAGTAAAAGAGGTTATGGTATTAGGATATTACATGAAAATCATACAAATCAGCAGGGTGTTCCAAGGGCTTAGCAGTAGCATCGCAATTTGAGATGATTTGCATATCTGGGTAGGAACGTTTTATAGCATCGTAGAACTTAAGGTAGTTTCCTGCAGGTCAATATAGGAATATCCAAAAGAAAAAAGTTTCATTAAAAATAAGAAGCAAAATAAGTAAGAAACAACTTATAAAGAAATTGCATATATACCTTAGTAGTTATACTTGCCGCAATCCTCGTTACCAATGGCAACATATCGAAGGTCAAAGGGGCGGGGGTGTCCATAAGCAGCTCTTATTTTGCCCCACTTTGAGGTGGGAGCACCTCTTGCAAACTCAATGCCGTCAAGGGCTTCCTGCAGATGCAAAATGCAACCCAATCATTGTAAATATTGAAAGAGGAAAAAAGAAATTAAAATGGACTCACGAAAAGAAAAGACAACGGATTATGATTATACTTGCACAAAAGGAGCGATATAGGAGGTGTTAACTTCGTCATGATGACTGATGCCTAAAATGAGATATTCAATATGATTAGCCACTCATATGTTTAAAAGAAAATTTGGAGAAATTAAAAGAAAAAAATATACCGTTGTTAAATACCCATACTGGCACTGCCTTAAGATCCTCTGCTAGCTGTTCAAGAATAATAGAGTACAATGATTGATACGCCGGAACGAAGTAAATATAAAGGCCAATAATTATAATTGGAAAAAGGGGCCTACTTGAAGAAACTCTAAAAAACCAAATCCATCATCAGTTCAATAACCCCACATATCATTGAAGTGGCCAGGTCTGCTCTCCCATGGTCCAATGGTATCTTTCCACCTAAATGCATTTCTCAACCAGTCTCCTTCAACGTAACAACCGCCGGGAAATCTAAGAAATCTTGGTTTCAAATCTGCCACCATTTTATAAAGGTCTGATCGGAAACCATGTCCCTGGGGGAGGAAACACAATACGTGAGAAAAAAAGTGGCGTTTTTGTGTGGTTAAAAACAATTCAACAGACCTTGTGAGTGTGCATGGCCATAGCTGAGACTTGGTCCAACCATATCACCCCTCTTCTAGTTGTTGTTATTTGAAGGCTTGAATTGAAGTTTGATGCCTGGGCCTCAAGCATAATCTCCATCTTTGTCCACTTTGCAACTTGTAAAGCAGAAGCCCTGAAGATGTCAATTATTTGTTAGTATATATATGGAAAATGATAATTCTGTGAGAGTAGCGTGTCTATATTAACTTGATGTCAGTTGAAGCCAGTTCTTGTCCATCGTTTGATCCGGTCAATGAAACTTTCAGATCAATTGGTCCGATTGCGCGAACATAGAAGACCACTTTGTATTTCTTCCCTCTCTCAATATTCTGAAGAAAAGAAAAATACGTACTAGTGTCAATAATGGTGTTATAAGGAAGTAGAAGGATATGATAATTGTAATATCATGGTAGATGAAATAATCTCACCATGCTCCAAAAACCAGGGTTAGACACACCAACGCCTGCTGGGCAAACCTGGGGAGAGGAACAAAGCACATCCATTCGAAGTGCAACCGGGTTACGGCTAAAGCATGAGGAAAGATCGGTCGATACAATTATGGTTGATTCAGCACCAATAACTGACCAAGGGTAGATGTTTGAGGGAACCATGTGGCCCCCGGATTCAAAACCTGGAAAACAAATTCATGTTTAGAATAAAAAATTTAGTTTTTTTGAGGTCAAAATTGTTAAATAATTTAGAGAAATACAAAAAAGGAGAAAACTAAGGTTTCATTGATGCTGAAAGAATACAATAGAATGATAACCTAAATACAAAGAAACAATATGTAGTTTAACTAAATTATGAAAAGACTATATTACCCTTAATAAGTAATAAATAAATAAAGACCCTATATTTTTTAACATCTCCCCTCAAACTCACGATGCGGCAGCTATAAGCATCGAGAGTTTGCCAACTAGAAAACGAAAACGGGAAATAGAATGTGACTTGGTAAAGAAATCTGCTATCTGCAAAGAAGAAGAAACAAATGGCAAAATAATGGTGCCATGCTTGAGATGATGACGTGTAAGGTGACAATCAATCTCAATGTGCTTAGTTCGTTCATGGAAAACTGAGTTGTGAGCAATCTGAATAGAACTTTGGTTGTCACAATACATAGAAGTAGGGTGAGAAAGAGAAACTCCCATATCGGCAAGTAACCATTGTAACCAAACAATTTCTTTAGTAGTAGATGCCATAGCACGATATTCTGCTTCAGTTGAAGATTGAGAAACAATAGATTGTTTCTTGCTCTTCCAAGAAATAAGAGAATCACCCAAAAATATACAGAAATCAGTAACAGACTTGCGATCTGTGGGATCACTACCATGATCAGCATCAGAGTATGCACGCAGCTCCAAGGAGGAGGTGGATGAAAGTAAAAGACTCTGAAATACTGTACCCCGAAGATACCGCAAAATACGAAGAACAGCTGCCCAATGAACTGTAGTAGGAGAGGCAATAAACTAAATAACAACATGAATAACATATGCAATATCTGGACGAGTAATAGTGAGATATACCAAGCTCCCAACAATAGTACGATATAAAGTATGGTCAGACAAAGGTAAACCATCGGAAGAAGAATACTTGACGTTAACCTCAATGGGAGTATCTGCAGTCTTATTATCAGTAAGTCTAGCCCGCTCAAGAATTTCTTCAACATATTTTGACTGAGAAAGAAGATAACCTCTAGGTGAGTAGGCTACCTCAATACCCAAGAAATATTGCAGAGAACCCAAATTCTTCATTTCAAACTGTCTAGCTAACTCTGTCTTCAAAACTGAAATACCAACAATATCATCACCAGTAATGATCATGTCATCAACATATAAAGACAGAATGATACGTCCTCCAGTAGTGCACTTAACAAAAAGAGCAGAATCATGACTACTAGAAGCAAATACGAGGGAAGAGACCACAACAGAAAATTTCTCAAACCAAGCACGAGGTGCTTGTTTAAGACCATATAATGCTTTCTTGAGCTTGCAAACATACCCAGATTCATGCGAAACGCCAGGAGGTGGTGCCATATAAACTTCTTCTTGAAGATCTCCATTTAAGAAGGCATTTTTAACATCAAGTTGAGAAATAGGCCACTAACGAACATAAGCCACTGCAATAAGAGTACGAATAGTAGTCATTTTTGCAACAGGAGCAAATGTCTCCTCATAATCCATACCATACTATTGAGAGTATCCTTTTGCAACCAATCTAGCTTTGTATCGCTCAATAGATCCATTAGATGTTGTCTTGATCTTATACACCCAACGACAACCAACAACACTCTTACCAGGAGGTAGAGGAACCAAATCCCAAGTACCTGTCTTATGCAAAGCAGAAAGTTCCTCATCCATGGCTTGCTACCAAAAAGGATCAAGAATTGCCTCTTTATAAGAAGAGGGCTTAGAGAGATCATGAATAGAAGCTAAAAAGGAAGTAAAAGATGAAAAATAACAAGAATAAACAAAATCTGACAACTTTGTGGACTTACGACTGCATGTGGATTGACGTAGAGGTAGATCCACAATCTCAAATGAAGCTTCAGGTGGGTTGGAGAGTAAAGTGTCAGTACCTGCAGAATTATTAGTACTAGAAACCGGAGATGACAAACTATCAGAATCCTCAGAAAAAGGATCTATACGAATAAGATCAGATCTAGTCAAGCTATGAGTAGTGGATGGAATAGAAAAGAAAGGTATATGCTCAAGAAACACAACATGACGAGACACATAAAGCTTATGAGCGATTGGATCAAAACAACGATATCCCTTTTGACCTTCACCATAACCAAGAAAGACACAAATAGCAGATCGAGAGGACAACTTGTTGCGTTCTACATGAGGACGAAGTACGAAACAAGTACAACCAAAAACTCTAAGGAAAGAATAATCAGGGGCATACCCATACAACATTTTGAAAGGAGAAATACCTGAAGTATGAGATGATGGAATTGTATTAATCAAACCTACAGTAGTAAGAACAGCTTCACCCCAAAACTCATTAGGAACAAAAGAAGACAAGAAGAGAGAACGAGCAGTTTCAAGAATGTGTCTATGTTTTCTTTCAGCAACACCATTTTGTTCAGGAGTATCTGTACACGAAGTTTGGTGAATAGTTCCATCTAAGGCAAGTAGCTCACAAAATTTATTAGAGGTATATTCCCCACCCAAATCACACCTAAAACATTTGATAATAGCAGAATGTTGAGTTTTGACAAGAGCTCGAAAGGCTGTACATATCTCAAAAAATTAAAACGATGTTTCATTAAATAAACCCAACAATAACGAGTATGATCATCAATAAAAGAAACATAATATCGAGACCCTCCTTTTGTGGCAACAGGAGAAGGTCCCCAGACATCAGAATGAATTAAATCAAATGGAGAGGAAGAAACAGAAATACTTTTATTAAACGGTAAGGCTGAAAATTTTGCCAGTTTACATCCACTACAATCAGAAATATCACAGGTTTGTAAATTTCCTAATGCCCCTGTGGATGCTAAAAATCTCAAACGAGAAGACGAAACATGACCTAGACGAGAATGCCATAAATAAAAAACAGAAGAAGAAGGACTCAAACGAAAAGAAGACAAATTAACACTAGTAGTATCAGTTGCAACAACTGGCACTTTTAACTCATCCAAAACATATAGTCCCCCCTTTCTACGGCCTGTCCTAATCAGCTTCTGAGATTGCAGATCCTGCACATAACAAGAAGAGGAAGAAAAGGTGACTAAATTACCAGAATCACATAACTGACCAACAGAAGCAAGATTTAATGTCAGTTTTGGAATATGATAAACATTAGGTAAAGACAAGTGAGGTGTGACAACAGAACCGACACCTGCTAAAGGCATAGGAGTGCCATCAGCAGTCATAACATGAATCGAAGATGAAGGAGACATAGAAGTAAAAGATGAAGAATATGGAGACATATGATGTGAAGCGCCAGAGTCCAAGACCCATATAGAATATGACATACCTGAAGAATTATGAGGCGACTGACCTATGGAAGAAGAAGTAGACATGGCCTGTGGTTGTAAGGAGAGAAACTTCTGAAATTGCTCAGCCAGAGTATTAGGATTGGTGAACTGATCTGATGAAACTACTGCTGCAGTATTGGACGATGAAGATTTGTTATTAAACTTCTGTGACTGGTTGTTAGGCTTCCAAGATTGAGATTGGTATTGAGATTGATTCTGATTTCTCAACTTGGAACACTGAGCCTTCCAATGACCTTTCTGCTTACAGAAACTACACTCGTCGAAGGCAACCCTTGTGTAAGGCTTATTCTGATTATTGGGATGTACTGCTAACACAGAAGGATTCGAAGTAGAAAGAATTCTCTTTTTAGAATAAGACTTAAGACGTATTTCTTTAGCCAATAACTCACTGACAACTGAATCAACGGAAGGAAGTGGAGAACGATGCAGAATTGAACCTCTAAGTCCTTCAAAATCACTACGAAGTGCAGTTAAAAATTGTACCAACCGTTGTTCCTCTCTACGAGCAATATAGACACCACATGCCTTTAATTCTGTCGATTCTGTAAGGGCCAATTGATCCCAAAGATCAGTCATAGCAGAATAAAACTCCTGAATACTCATATTCTTCTGCTGAAGGGCTTGTATATCATTTTCCAATTGATACTGCTTTGCAAAATTCGATTGGGTGAATAACTTTTGTAGGTGATCCCAAACCTCCTTTGCTATCTCATATTTTGCCAACTGTGTACCTATAGAGTGCTCAACAGAATTATTAATCCAAGTAATAATTTTTGCGTTGTTTGCTTCCCACGCCTCGATTAAAACAGCATAATTCTCATCAATATCCCTAGGTTTCACAAAAGTTCCACTAACATATCCCCACATCTTCTTACCCTTGAGAAAATTTCTCATCACATAACTCCAATACGAATAATTCTTTCCGTCCATTCTCACACTCACAGATTGAAGCGAATCGTCTCTTTCGGTAGCCATAATCAAGATGTGTAGAAAACCAGAATGCCAAAGGAAAACTATACGGTACGAAACTGAGCCAAACGAAATTGTATGAACTCCGCGAAAGCTGTGTTTAGGATTAAGCCTCGTGCCATGAAACCATGCTCTGATACCATGTTAAATAATTTAGAGAAATTCAAAAAAGGAGAAAACTAGGGTTTCATTGATGCTGAAAGAATACAATAGAATGATAACCTAAATACAAAGAAACAATATATAGGCTAACTAAATTATGAAAAGACTATGCTACCCTTAATAAGTAATAAATAAATAAAGACCATATATTTCTTAACAAAAATAATGGGAAGATGATGACCTCTGTTGCTCACAAGCTCTGCCCACAATCCTCCAGCGCCAGCGTGATTAATCTCCTACAAAAAAGAAAAAAAAATGGTTTTGTCATTATTGGGACTGTAGTCTAATACGTAACCTCAAGTTTAATTTGCATGAAAAAATTTCATATGATAATATATACTATACGCAGTATCAAAGACACCCAGTTGTAACTAGAGCTTAAACACGAGACCAATATTAAAATTTGCATGGGTTTTGAACTACGATTTCCGTTGGAAGAACAAAAGTGCTCACCTCAAAAAATACTCTGAAAAAATACTGAGGCATTGGCCTACCAGATACAGCATCTACAATTAACGTAGATGTTTGGTTGCCATCAGCAGAGCATTGAAGAGCAATAGAAACAAGAACAAGTATGATAGAGAGGACAACAGATGTTTTGGAAGAAGCCATTCTTATTGTGAATTATAAGAACTGTTTATGAGATGTTCTTTTGTGTTCTGACTTTGAAGTATTTATATACACGATTTCGGTAACAAATCTTATTTTTTTTTAGATGAAGCTTATAAAAAATAACTTCCATATGCTATTGATACACTGTGTTTATCTAAAATATTTCCCACAGATAAGCTTAGAACTACCTAGTGTAATAAACCTCTTAATTTAACATTTTAATATTAAAATTAACAAAATATTAGAGAAAACAGATTAAGGTAAACAAAGAAAAATTCAAATAATACTGTATGATTATATATCTACGTTTAATTTATTTATTTATCTTATTCTTATGTGATAAGGATTACAGTTTACGTTACTTTTGTAATTCAAAAGTTTGAGTTATACTATTTTTTTTAATTATTTTTATTATAAGTACTTCAACTTTATATGATAAAAAATTTAAAATAAAAAACGCTAATATTATGATAACTTCGATAAGAAAAAATTATTGTGTGATACTTGTTATTTTTATCAATTAATTTAGAAAGTTAATTTGGTTTTTTTATTTTTTTTCGTTACAAAGAAAAAACACAACAAAGCAACGCCACAGAGAATGCAACCGAACATAACAATAAAAAATAGCAAAAAACAGAACAGAATCAGAACTCAACTAACTCCCATACGAGCACCTCTGCGCAAACATTAAAGTTAATTTCGTTATAGTTGCTGAAACAGGGTAAAAGAGACAAGAAGAAGAGAAACTGATGGATATTTTCATTACTTAAGAGAGAGTACAATAGCAGTATTTATATAGGGACTTCTCCCCTCTGATCACTACATTCAAGTGTGCCACGCTTTACATCTTAACTGAAGCTTAACCACTATTTAACAATCTAACAAGTTGCTAAACTATCTTTCACACTCACAGCCTCCCTCAAACTCAGTGGGGGTGTTTGACCACACTGTGTTTGATTCGAAACTTTTCAAATGAGACTCGAGACAAGGGTTTTGTCATTCCATCAGCAATTTGATCCTCAGAAGAAATGTGGCTCACTATGACTTCTTTTTGTATGGCCTTGTCTCTTACAAAATGGAGATCTAGTTCAATATGTTTGGTTCTTTGGTGAAGGATAGGATTAGTAGTCATTAGCACAGTGGATAAGTTGTCACAATAGATAATGGGGACACTTGACAGCTGTACTTTTAGGGCTCATTTGAAGAACATGATATGATAGGATATGATAGGATAACAGGATAGAATAATAGCATGATAGCTCCTATCTTATCCTGTGTTTGATGTGCAACAGGATAGGATAAGAACTATTATATCCTGTGTTTAGAGTAAAGCAGATAATGATAGGATAGGATAAAAATGAAATAAAATGACAAAACTACCCTTATAATAAAATTGCATATATACTTATTTAAATTAATTTTAATACAATTTTTTTGATTATTTTATACATTGATATATATATATATATATAATTAACAAAATAATATCCATAATATTAGTAAAAATTTATTTGTTTTTATTTTTTATTTATATCTATACCCACTTGCCGAGAAACTTTCTTTCCTTTTTCTTTTTCATTTTTATTTTTATTTATAAAAAAATGTAATCCTATTTTCAATACATTCAATAAAATAACATACAAAATTAAATTCAAAGTAAAAAATAAATGCACAATAAAGAGTTCGAATAAGCCAAAATAAGCAAATCTAATTTACAGAATCCAATATTGGGTTATAATTAAAATAAACAATACCTACAAAGTTGCAATCAAAATAAAAACATAAAATTAACCTAATAGCAAGACCATACAAAAAAACAGATTCCCCTGATAAATTCTCATTGCCCTAAAAATATATTCTTATTGCATGCATTAAAAAACAAAAAACAAAAAACAAATGCCCTAAAAATAGATGTATACTCATACAACCAAAACCAAATGCCCTGACAGATTCTCCTCCACCAGTCAGATCAACCCATACATATACTCATGCTCAAATGCCCTGGCAAATTTTCAAACAGCAAAAAAATTACTATCAAATAGCTAATTACATACATTGTTTGACAAATTTGACCTGGTAAACAGCAAAAACCAAAACTAAGCAGGGAAACAGTGCAAATCACAAGCATAAATTAGCCACCTCAAGTCAAGCTATAGTATACTCATTCCCATTGCATGCCATGCCATAAAAATTAGAACAAAGTTACATCCAACCAAAATAGTGAAAATAAAACATACATTTCAAATCATAAATATATAGGTTCTCAAATCAAAATAGGGCCATCATCCACATCCATAAGTTTCATCCAACCACAATAAGCCATCATTCACATATACATTAAACCAAATGGAAAAACAATGATTTTACAAATGTACAACATAAAACAATCCTAGCTAAGCATAAGACAATCCTAGCTAATCATGTATATGATCCACATCACCATCTCCCACCTCTTTAGGATCAACAAGAACTGAAACCAGCATGGAAGACATTGATTTATTACTATGGAAGTCGTCATTCTGCGAATTTCTTTCCACATGTTCTTCAATTACGTTGAGACTAGATTTGGCATGAGAATCTGGAAGCAGATGGAGGATTCTTTTATTCCTACTCTTGTTGACACGAGTATCATTCTAGCAGTTACGTGCAGAAACATTGGCAACCGGTGATGCTAGAACTATAGCTCCTGGAGTTGAGGCATCAAATTGAAAAACATATACAAGAAGAGAGGGAAAACAATCTGATGATGATACCATTTCATCTAATTCAAGTATTATGCTTTCGTATTATAGGCATGCTTTTGGGCTTGGTGAGCATTATAATTCTACGGTCCCATCTACAACAACATAAATGAAATGTCAAAAGAAATAAATATTGAAATGTAACTTTGTTGTAACCACTTAGGTTCATTTTAGTATGGGTTCTCAACCTTAATTATATAGATCAGCAACCTCAACTGTAACTATGGTGTTAGTGCCTCCAGTTTGCAATATCAAAACAACATAAAAAAGCCACAACAAATTTGAACTATAATACCAAAGAATTTGGAAGATATGCTATTATTAAATATACCTTATTTATATCCCTCTCAGGTCCAGCAAAAGATGCTAATATAATTGCTTCGTGCAAATTGAAGCATTTATAGTGTTGTCGCCTTCTCAAGATTTCTTTCAGGTAGCAAATATCATGTATACAATCTAGTGGATTGTATAGAGTACCAGTTTTGTCTATGCTTTTGCATATATCAAATTTTATATCCACCATATTAAGCATATCATTTGCAACCAAAATGTACAACATAAGTGAATGATTGATGATAAATGCATCTTTTGATAGCTAAGCATAAGACAATCCTAGCTAATTAAAGATTTTACATATCAAACCAAATTTAGACTAGAAAACAACCCTTTATAACTGATCATGCAATATGGATGTGAAAGTTAGAATGGGAAAATTTATTTGAATTGTACTTTTTGTTAAGTTTGATAAGTGTTTTCATCTACCTAAAGAATTATAAATGCAGAGCAACTGCATGTGATTTTAAATGGTAAGCAGAACCAAAGGTCCTGATTTCAAAACTAGTTTGAAGCTTCTCTACAATAAAAGAGAAACTACAATTTAATAAGATGCTTTATCCTCCAAACAATGTCCCACAGAACTGAATTGGTTCCCTTAAAAAAAACCTGCAGCAAAGTTTCATTCATCTAAAGTTAAGTTATAAAGGGGCTTGAACAAAACCAAAGCACACCAAAAAAAAGAGAACGAATCTATCCATCATGATTCGCATTTGTTAATCGCCACTGAAATATACTTGTGCGAACCCTCTAGATCAAACATGTTACCAAAAGGGGACCCAATGTGAGAGGCAAAGCAGAATAAATAAGAGCTATTTCATCATCAAAACCATCACAACTTAATTAATATAAAAAAGATTAACAAAATGCACAATTACTGCTAGCCTGAAGCAACCACAGTCAATCAAATAGTATCAAATTCAGCAACCGGTCAACTAAGCAGTGTACAATATCGCAGGAAGGGTGACCCATAAAAACATAATCAAACATTTCTATAATCGCATTGATTTGATTAACAAGACAGAACCAAGACTATCTTTAAGGTCAATCACAGATAATGGTTGAAATTCATACCAACTGATCAGCCATAGAGATGAATTATCATGGCATACATAGCCTACAATTTTCCTGGGTACATAAAGATGCATACATAGCCTACAATTTTCCTGGGTACATAAAGATGCATACATAGCCTACAAAAGAAGAGTAACCTCCATAGGAAACAAAGTCACCATAGGAAGCAGGAAACAAAGCAGGAACTTTAGCTACATGTGTGATCCAACAAAAGAGATACAACCAAGGGGATAAGAATAATCAACCATGCCTAATGAATGTTTCAAGGAAGGTAAAAATCAAAAGATACAACCAGAAAAGGGGAAAAACAGAGATGGAAAAAATATTCAAGGCATGAGGATACAATTTACTAAATCAAAGCTTACCTCAGTTGTTGAAGGAATTGGGTTGACAGTGGGAGGAAGTTGACAATGAGAGGAGGTCGACAGTGGGAGGGTGAGGGAAGGACCGATTTCTGTGGGTGAAAGAGACGATGGCGCGCCAGGGGGTGAGGGAGGGAGATGATGGCATCGGGCCGCAAGGGGGAGGGAGGGAGATGATGGCTTCGTGTGGGGGGTGTTGAGGTTGTAACTTCTTATCCGGCTCCCAACCTAACATTACTCATGGGATAGAATTTCAACTAAAGGGATGGGATAGGATAAGAGATAGCATAATACTATGCTATCCTGCCAGGACACCAAACGAAAAATAAGAATAGGATAGGATATGTTATCCTATCCTATCTTCACTATCAGGCGTGCCAAACGAGCTCTTAGCTCTTTAAGGACTGATTATACCCAAGTCATCTTAGCAACAGAATTCGCCAAACTTTTGTAGTCAGCCTCTATGTTGGAGCGAGAAACCACGTGCTGCTTTTTGGATGTCCATGATATTAGATTGAAGCCAAGGTAAATGTAATTACCTGTGATAGATGTTCGGTCAGTTGGGTCTAGAGCCCGGTCAGAATTACAGAACCCAAAGAGATCTATGGATGAAGGCTGTTGTAACAGAAGACCATAATCAATAGTATATTTGAAATACCTTAACACCCTTTTCATTGCTTTCCAATGGATATCCAAAGGATTATGCATATGGTGGCATAACTTGCTCACACAGTAAGATAATTCGGGCCTTGTTACTGTCATATACTGGAGAGCTCTAGCCACTGCTTTATACATGCTGGGGCAATGAAAGGCTTCACTCTTAGTTGAAGATAGCTTGTATCCTTGCTACAAAGGAGTTGCAGTGGGTTTAGCATTTGAAGATTAGCCTTGGCAAGAAAGTCTCAGATATACTTAGCTTAGGAAAAAAACAATGCACCTTCTCCAAGCCTTTGAACTTCAATACCGAGAAAGTAACTTAATGGCCCTAGATCCTTGAGAGGAAATATTGAATTAAGTTGAGAAATCAGAAGAGGTACAGTAGTAAATGAGCTACTAACAATGAGGATATTGTCTACATACACAAGTAAATAAACTGTTTCTTGCTTAGTGACTCTAACAAACAAGGAGGAGTCACATCTACATGAAGAAAAGCCAAGGCTACAAAGGGTAGAAGTTAATTTGTCCAACCAAGCATGAGGTGCTTGTTTTAAACCATATATAGACTTGTGAAATTTGCAAACGAGGGATTTATTTGAACTATGAAAACCTGAAGGTTGATGCATATAGACTTATTATTGCAAAATACCATTGAGAAAATCATTGTTTATATCTATTTGGTGAACAATCCACTTGTATACAAGAGTAAGAGTAAAGATGATGTGAATTGTAGTGGGTTTAACAATTGGACTTAATAATTTATTATAGTTAAAGCCTTTGATTTGTTGGAATCCTTTTGTCATTAGTCTAGCTTTGAATTTATTCAAGGAATCTGAGTTCTGCTTTATTCGAAAAATCCACTTACATCCAATTGCTTTTCTGATAGGAGGTAGCTTCACTAATGTCTAAGCATTATTTTTAATTAAGGTAGTAAATTCCTATTCCATTGTTGCCTTCCATTGTGGACTCAGAATAGCTTCTTCAATGGTCTTAGGTTCAGTTTTTGTCTAGAACACCTTGGGTTTAAAAATTCCATCCTTTGCTCTAGTTATCATTGGGTGACAAGGAGTCAATGTGGGATGTTTTGTAGACTCTAGAGCCAAGTAATCTCTAGTTGTAGATGGTATTGCAGGAGTTGGTGTTGACTCAGAAGTGTCTTTGGGAGATGTTACAGTAGACTTACTGTCTACAAGCTACTGATTGAGGGAGGTTGCTAATGTGAAGTGTTGTGTGCTGATGTGGAAGCAAACCTAGGGATGATTAAATAAGCTGGAATTACAGGTGGATGTGTAGTAGGAAAAATCATCTTTTGCTGATCATCAATGCTTGATGTTGTGGATTTAACTTTGTTGAATGGGAAGCTTTGTTCATTGAACACAACATTTCTACTGATATAAATTTAGCCATTTGGACTAAGACATTTATAGCCTTTTTGTTGAAGACTGTAACCAATGAAAATGCACTCTTGTGATATGTAATCTAGTTTGTGGGAGTTATAGGGCCTCAGCAAAGGAAAGCAGGAACACTTGAGGACCTTCAGATGTGAAAAATTAGACAATGAAATAATTTCTAAAATGGACTGATATTTTTGAGTATTGTTGTGGGTAACCGATTGATGATAAATACAACTTAGAAAGCCTCATTCCAGTACTTCATAGGCATAGATGCTGTTGCCATCATAAATAACCCAATCTTAACCATATGCATGTGTTTCTTTTCTATTAACCCATTTTGTTCATGGGTGTGAAGGCAAGAAAAACGATGGACAACACCTTGCTCTTGTAAGAATTGTGAAGAGGCCTTATACTCACCCCTTGAATTAGACTATAACATCTTAATTTTACAATTGAGTTAGACTTCAACCATAACTTTAAATTGTTTGAACACAGCTAGTGCCTCCGAATTTTTATTTTAAAAAGTAAATCCAAGTGTGATAGGTATAAGTGTCAAACCATGTGATGTAATATCTGTGTCCATTTGCAAAAAATACTGGGGCTAGTCCCCACAAATCAGTATGCGCAAGTTCCAAAGTATAGGAGTAAGTAGAAGTAGACTTTGGAAATGGTAATTTGTGACTTTTGCCAAGGAAACAAGAATTACTGAACTCTAATATCTCTTTATTGTCAACTGAAATATGACAAGAATCAAGTTCTCTGGCTAGTGTTATTGAAGAGTAGTCACCTAATCTATTGTGCCACACTTTAACAGAGGTTTTATTACAAGAAAATAGAGAACTATTTGCTGTATGAGTTACTAGAATTTGAGACACTAGTTGAGATGACAATTGATTTGCTAAACTAGAACTTGAAGACAAGCAACTTGGATAATTTGGACATAAAGACTGATTTAGGTGCTACAACTTAAAGTCTGTGAAGTTGTACAATCCATTTTTAAGCTGATCCTTCCAAAGAATTCTATGGGAAATCTGATCTTTCACAAAGTAAATGAATAGATGAAATTCGAAGTATACCATATTATCTTTAGCAAACTATGAGTCGCTCAAGAAGTTCTTTCTCATATTTGGCACATGCAATAAATCCTTTATAGAAAAATCAATGACTTATAGGGAGATTTAATAGTGGAATATCCTATATTTGAGATGCACAAATCTGCACCATTGCTGATGTGAACTTGTTTGTTCCCTTGGTATTGAGTTTTTTGCATCAAATTTTGAATGTTTAGTGTTACATGATTCATTGCCCCAGCGTCTATATACCAAGTCGGATCAAAGACATTTTCTGTAGCTACTGTTATAGTTACAAAATTGCTAAGTGATTTTTTATTTGAGCCGTATAAATGATAAAGAGGATTAATGCCAGAAACATCTTGAAATGAATTATCAAAGTGATAATAATAGTTCATAGCAAAGTGTCCAAGTCTTGAATACACTTGTCAGACAATATATCTTCTGCCACCACGAAAACCACCTCTATAATTACTTCTTCCATTGAATCCATAATAACCACCTCTGTAGTTGAAATGGAACCTACAGCCATAGTTTGAAGGACCTCTAGAATATCCAAAACTTCTAGAACCTCTACCTTGAGGAGTTGGTTTTTGAATGACATTAACACTGGCTAAATTAACCTACTTCACATTCTTTTCTAGTCTTGCTTCATGTGTGAGAAGTAGAGATTCAATCTCACTGATTGTGTAAAGATCTCGCCTTGTTATAATGGATGTTATAAATGGCTCGTATTCATATGTAAGTCCTCCAAAAATATACTCTATGTGATCGTTAATTGTCATGAAGCATCCAATAGTAGCAAGAGAGTCCATTGCACTTTTAATATTGAGCAAGTATTTTGCCATTGACAAATCATCTTTCTTGATCGTGAGAAGCTGTGTTTTCAGATGAACAATACATGCATGAGTATGAGATTCAAAGAAGACTAGTATACATTCTCAGACTTTATAGGTATGTTTGCAACCTACCACGCGGGTGAACATATTGACAGACAAGGGGGAAAGAATCCAAGAGTTGATCTTGCAACTCTCGTTCAATATAATCATCATTGATTTTTCCACTATCTTCATCAGTCGACGTTTTGAATTTAGGTGGAATCGGTTGCATACCTTCAAGAAAATGAACTAATTGTAAACCCTTGATCGTTACCCAAACTTGTTGTTTCCACATCAGAAAATTCATATAATCTAGTTTTATGGATATCGAATTATTAAAGGTAGTAATCTTATTCTTTTGGTTACTGACTATGAAGGAGGATGGAGAAAACAAATCTGGATAGGACTCGGAGCTCACTTGCTCTAATATCATGTGAGTCATGACTCATCAAACGATATCAACTTTCAACATTCTTCGAATGTGTTACCAGCTCCCGACCTTTTTATTTTTTACTTCTTTCTTTCTATTTGTTTCCCTTTTGACCAAGGATGGGTGAGTGGAAATATTGCAACCCGTAAGGATCAACCTTGACTCTTTGGATATAAAGGTTTGATACCATGAAATAGGGTAAAAGAGACAAGAAGAAGAGAAATCGATGGATATTTTCATTGCTTAAGAAAGAGTACAATAACAGTATTTATATAGGGACTTCTCCCCTTTGATCACTACATTCCCGTGTACCACATTGGCTTTACATCTTAACCGAAGTTTAACCACTATTTAACAATCAAACAAGTTGCTAAACTATCTTACACACTCACAGTTGCTGCTATAAAATTGCACTCACAAGAAAAAAAAATCGTAACAACACAAGGGAGGAGAGTAGTGCTATGGCTGAGAGGAAGGGGGAGGTGTCAAAGGAGAATGCTGACTTGCTGCATAAGAGTAAGAAGAAGAAGAAGGTCTCGAGTGGGGCTCTTCCCTTTGATCCTGCAACTATAAGCAGATGTTAACGGGTATGAGTTAGAATATGGAGATTTCAAAGTTTGAGGAGAGTGAGAGTAAGGATGAAAAGGTAGAGGATGAGAGTATGCATGTTTTTTCTGACGAGGAGATAGAGAAAAAAATCGAATTATAGTGTAGTTGATGAACTGGTGGGAAGATGTGGGTGCTCATATTTTGTCTTTTCCTAAAAGGTAGAAACTAGGATTTATCGTCCTTGGAAGAACAACTTGATCGGGTACTGACTATTATTAATCTTGGAGAGGAGTGTTTTCTTGTTAAATTTACGAGTAGTTGGGATTATGAGTTTGCTCTGACAGGTGGACCATGGATGATTTATGATCATTATCTTACCATTAGAAGTTGGACCCCAAATTTTAATCCTAAGACGGCTAAAGTTAGCAAAGTGGATGTGTGGATGAGATTTTTAGATCGTGATGTCCTGACGAATATTAGCAATAGAATTGGTAAAATGATCAGAGTTGATTTTACCACTTCTGTGCAAACTAGGGGGAAGTATGCCAGATTGTGCGCGGAGGTCGACTTGGAGAATCCTAATGTAATATTTCATTTTTTTTCTTTTTATTAAAAATAAAATTACCAAATTACCTCCTCTTATCCTAGAAAAGACTAAATTGCCCCTCTCTTAATTTTTCCCCTTTCCTTCTTTTTATTAATTTTTCCCCTTTCTTTCTTCTTCTTCCCGTAATGTGAATAGTACTGTGAGCAGTACCGTGTCCAAGAGTTTTGATTTAGGATATTCTAAATTGTAGGATATGATTCGGAGATTCAAATAATCAAAGAAGTTTTGAAATAGTCATTTAATGAGCTATTAGTTTGGAAGCTTAAAGTTGGTATATGTATGTGATAGGAATTTTGAAAGTATAAGGAAAATTATTTAATTTTGGATTATAAGCTAGCAACTAAAAGGAATTGGAAATGCATGTAAAATTATAAGTTGGTGTTAGATTGTGAAGTACAGATCTTTAGCCAAATTGATGTAGGAACTAAAAGGCTTGGTCTTGAAAGAAATAAAGATTTATATGTGATGAAATATTAGACTCATAGCATGGTAATTATGAGCCATGCAGGAATGATGATTATGTGATATTGTATCATAGTTCTCAAAGAAAGTCTTAACCAAGTTGGAAGTTCGCTTAGTAGCTTGGACATTGGAAGTGAAAGGAAAAAGGGTTGCCCTCCATGAATCCTTAAAGTGTGAGTGAATATAGTTTACTAAAATGCCTTTTCAAATAGTTTACTAAAATGCCTTTTCAAATCCTTTTCATGCTCGTGCATTTTAAAATAAGTTTTTAATTATGAATAGCATAAATTAAATTTTATTTTTTCTTGATTTATGTATTACTAGAACTTTCAAGAATGATTTCTATTTTTTTTATAGTTTTACAGAAACTTAATTCTCTCCTAGCATACTCATTGTTTACATTGATTTATATTCTTAAAAGCTATAGAACATGCAGAACATGCCTTTAATAAGTCCCTCCTGAATTTATGATGAAAATGGGATGTTATGTTACACTTTATTGAATCTTATAATTGTATCATCTCTCAAATTGTTTCATATGATTTGTGTTATAAATGATACCTCATTGTTTCATGGATATGGTGAAATTGAATTTATATTTGAGTTTGGAATGTGTCATTGATACTGAATATCATCGTTTGTTTGGACTGAAATGAAAATATTGTATTTCTGATTTTGGGGAACAAATTTTTATGCCAGAACTCTATCCGAGGAATGTCTTGGAATAGAGGGATATGTTTTTTCTTAAAACAAATTTTAACCACATGTTTTCCACTTTTCTTTTTTGTTTATATTTTTGGTTTATAAAACTTGTTTGTTCTGGAGGAATCATTGACAGAAACACTATTAGCTAGTGGCAGAGATAGTTAGTCTTGGTGTACCATGTAACTCTAGCTAGTAAGAGAGTTGCTAGCCCCTTGTGCGAAATAGCACATGAGGATTAGATTGTGAATAAGTATGGAGTTGAGGTATGTCTCTTCCAATAGCCAGTAGCATTTGGTTTGGTTACCTATGATGAAAATATGGTGATTTACCTATCCTATTGTTGTGTGTTTGGGACAATAATCATATAAAAATGTTAGGGAGTTGAGGGAGCTCCTCCTAACCTTATGATATAAATAATGAGAATATGGTGATTTACCCATCCCATTGTTATGGGCTTGGGATAAGACATGTATGTGGTGATTTGCCTTTACCATGCTTTGTGCTTGGGTATCTAAAATTTTAATAATGGTTCTGCTTTGAGTCTTCCTCTAAAATTTTTTTATAAGAAATTATTTTCTTATTTTCTTATCTAATTTTGAAACTATTTTTTATTATATTAAATGTCAAGATTTCAGAACTTCTCTTAACCAATTTTAGCCACTTTAAAGCTTTGGTTTGTTGTTATTTACATTGATTTAGATAATGTTATATTATGACATAATTTATATTTATGAAAAACTTGTGCATATGGTCTGTTCTGTTTTAGTTATAGTAGACTATATTTGCTCACTGAGTTGTGTAAACTCAACCCCTTATCTATACATTTCCAGATAGCACTAAAGAGTCCAATCTGCATTCATCCAAACTTGTATAGGGTAGCAGTTTTAGTGGTGAGCCCAATTTTTCCTAGGGCTCCTTAATGTTTTTTTTTGTAATCTTATGAATTTTTATAATCTACACTGTGCTCCAGTGATCACAGGCAAGATCCTGCTTCTGTTGCATACTCTATGTGTATTGGTTAAGGCTGTCTATATACAATGACTGTATAGCATAAATTTGTAAGAAGACGATTATGTATATAAATGAAATGTTCATTTTTGATATGGTGTGAGGTGATATTGTGTGCTAGTTTCTGATTGTCTATTTTGTGGCTTACAGTTTAAGGGTCAATTCCTTATGTCGTGCCAGCCATGTATCCCAAATTGGGGTCATGACAGAGTGGTATTAGAGCTTTTGGTTTTCCTGTGGCTATCAGAGCAAATGATTATTTAGTAGGACCTTTAGCATGAATATGAGCCGGATATTTTTATACTTCAAGTGCTGTTGAGGGATTCTATAGGGTTTTACTTTCCTTTTTATTGCAAGTTTGCTAAATTTTCTAATATAAGATTGATTGAATATTGTGGCATCTTAAAAAATTCTATAGGTCAATTTCTGCCTGAAAGTGAAAGGGATAGGCTCCGTTTTACCCCGTTGTCTAGATATGGTAGATTTTGATGTGATGCTAGGAATGGATTGGTTGGCATCTTGCCATACTATTTTGGAATGTCATCTTAAGGTGATTAAATTCAACATTCTTGGGGAATCTTCTTTCTTAATACAAAGAGACCATAGTGAGATACCCAGTAATCTAATCTTTGCTTAACAACCCATAAGTTATTACAAAAGGGTGCCAAAGATATTTGCAGTGGTGAGAGATGTTGATATAAAGTATACCAATGTAGATCAGGTTTCAGTGGTTAAGAAATTTCCTGATGTGTTCTCAGAAGAATTGTCAGGATTACCCCGGAAATGATAAATAGAATTTGGTATTGATTTACTTATGGGAACCCAATCAGTGTCTATACTCCTATATAGAATAGCACCGACTAAACTCAAGGAACTGAAAAAAAATAGTTATAAGACTTGTTAGACAAGGGATTTATATGCTCTAGTACTTCTTGTAGTGTTCTAGTTCTATTTGTTAAAAAGAAAGATAGATCGCTATAATTTGCATAGATTATAGACAGTTAAATAAGGTGAAAGTGTGTAATAAATATCCATTACCTCGTATAAATGATCTGCTTGACCAGTTACAGGGTGCTCAATATTTTTCAAAAAATTGATTTGAGATTTGGGTATCATCAATTGAGGATAAGGGAAGAGGATATCCCAAAAACTGCTTTTAGAACTCAGTATGAGCAATATGAGTTTTTAGTGATATCATTTGATTTGATAAATGCTCCAGCTGTATTCATGGACTTGATGAATAGATTACTTAAGCCATTCCTGGATCAATTTATTATTATATTTATTGATGATATACTAATATATTTCAAGAGTTTAAAGGATTACAAGCAACATTTGAGGACAGTTTTACAAACTCTAAGAGAGTATCAACTATATGCTAAGTTCTCAAAATGAGAATTATAGTTTAGTAGTGTTACTTTCTTAAGGTATATGGCTAGCTAGGATGATATTCAAGTAGACCCTAAGAAAGTAGAAGTGGTACAACAATGGCCATGTTTTATTATAGCTACAGATGAAGATCCAAATCTAATTTATGCTTCCTGTGGTTATCTGTCGTCCAATCTATTTGAGCTGTAGTTGGATTAGGTACATAAACAAACACTAGTAAAGCATCAATCAACTTATTAGCATCTGAAGCCAAGATGAGAATTCGTCATGCTGAGTGTGAGATAAATCTTTGTTCTACAGCTTGATAAAAAAAAGACAATAAACCATCAAAGAAGTGGTTAACATTTAACAAACCTATTGTTTTGTGATGAATATTTAGTTGTAGCCAAGAGACTGTTTGAAAAATCTCTTCTAAAGTACTAAAACCACCTAGTAAGGCAATGAAGGTATCAGCATTGTTCATCATTCTAGCCATGCGCTCATGCATAGAAACTACTCTAAATTCTTCCCTAATTGTCTGTCCTATGATGTTTGATGCAGCTAGAACTATAAGAATAATACTTAGATATTGACATCCTCCTATATGTGTCGTTGTAGACACACACCCTATTAACCTACTGTTATCTCTGCTATAGACTAAATGAATTTTTCTCCTGACCAGCATCATACCTAAATTTTGAGCTGCTTTCACATACTTTCCATCTTTTCTAGGAATGGAACCACAAAAGACACAAATATTTCAAAAATGACGAAATGCGGTTCTCTCCATAACTGTACTCACCCTAACTTTGAGTATGAAGGTAAATATATTAAGTGTGCAATTGTAGAACTCAAAGAAGGGCATACTTATAATAGCTATGCGAATAGGCCGAGTATAATTAGAAAAACTATGTGAAAGGCCGGTGGATATCAGCTAAACTGAGGGTAAAAAATTCAAAAATGACGGTACGCATACATATGTACAGTAGCAGTGATTATGGCTCATATTAAACACATAAAGAGAATAAGGTTAATATATCACCAGAAATCTTCCTTTTCCTTACTGTCATTAATGAAATTACCAAGCTTTAAGTATAAGAATTTCAAACTCTATTGACCACTATTCTTTCCATGAAGCACTGATGTCTTGATTCTTGTAGGAAAGTTGTAAGTGATAGGTGTAATTGTAAAAAAAAATTGAAAATGCAAACTAGTTAATTGTTTAAGAGAGAAAATCAAATGTTTTATCTTGTTTTCCCAATGTTCTTGTTAGTTGACTATCGATATTATTAAGTCGACTAGCTATTTTGAGAATTTTTAATTTGGACTGATTTATTTTACAATCATTTGATTACTTCTGTTTTGAAGCAACCAACTACATCATACCAGTTAACTACATGCTTTTTGTTCTTCACAGACTTTTATAAGTTCAGAAATACTTTTTTTCCATGTGCTATTCTTTCACCAAATAACATTACCTTTGAATTAGATTTTGACACATATATTCAAAATTTGCGGCCACCGATTTTTGCCGAAATAGCAGCTAGGATTTGTTTATAGCTTTCCAAGAATTACAGCCACCGATTTTAAGTTTCTTTTAATACTTTGTCCAAACTTCCGACTTTATATTTTGGCACCATGCTCTATTATGTATTCCTCTTTTTCTACTGCATCATCCTTCATTAATGTTTGGCATTAAATGTAAGGTTCTTTTTCCTTATTACAAGGAAAGTAAATTTCTTTTCTTTAAAACTTAGTTATTATGGTGTCTAAGTGGTTGTAAGTCAAAGTAATAGAGTTTTTGATAGGATTTATCTACCAAAGAACGTATTTGGGAAAAATAAAATCTTTATATCAAGTATGCATAACTACGTAAGTTGATAGATCATGTGCAAATTAGAAAGAATAAGGAGTTTACTGTATATACTAATTGGGTACTAAGGTATGGAGAACAACCAAGTTTACCTAATGTAGTTGAGTTGAGAATGAAGATTTCAGAAGAAACCATAAATTGTGAATATTGATAACCCCAAGGAAATAAGTATATACTAAGATTTGAAAGAATTGTACTAGTACAATGGTAAAAAGAAGATACAAGTGATATTTTTTCGTTGTTTGTTGTATCAGCAAGTAAAAATTGAATATATTATTTCAGGAGAGCTATTTAGGAATCCTAAGAATCTTTGTTATATTATAGTATAGCTAATAGTAAATCTAAATAATGTGTTTACGCATTAGAAGTTATGCTTCAAGTATCTTTATATAATTTTGGTGAAAGTTAGGAGAAATTATTTGTCCTTAGTTGAACTTGCTCATATCAATAGTTATCAAGACAATGTACGAATGACACCATTTGAGGTTTTACATGAAAAGCATTGTAGGTTTTCTAATAGGTGATTGAGCTGAGTGAAGTTAAGCTTTTGAGATCCAATTTGGAATGACATGCAACAGAAAGAGTGTGAGCAATAAAAGAGAAGTTATTGGCAGCTAAAGCAAGCATAAATATTTTGTTGATAGTAAAAGTCAAGACTTAAATTTGTAGTGGGCTAACTTATATTCTCAAGAATTTCTCCTATGAAAGCGGTGATGAGATTTGGAAAGAAAGGGAAGTTGAATCCTTGGTATATTGGCCCTTTTGAAATCTTGAATAGGGTAGGTGTTGTAGCATATCGCATAGCCTTGCCACCAGAAATGAGTGATGTTAATCCAATTTTTCATGTATCAATGTTAAGAAAATACTTACTAGATCCTTCTCACATTATCCAATCCTAGGAAATTCAATTGGATAAGAATTTAGCTTATGAGGAAAGACCAATGTTCATTGTTGATCGGCAAGTGAAAAAAAAAAGTTGCGGTCAAAGGAAATCCTTATGGTGAAGTTTATATGGCAAAACCACTCAAGTGAGGAAGCCACCTAGGAAGTAGAAGATGACATGCAAAAGAGATATCCTCAATTATTTGAGTAATAAGGTTGGTAACTCTAAATTATGCCTTGTTTCATGTCTTGCTTGTGTTTGGTTGGTTTGAAATTTAAGGACCCAATTTTTTAAGGGGGAAGAATGTAATATTCTATTTTTTTATTAAAAATAAAATTACCAAATTACCACCTCTTATCCTAGAAAAGACTAAATTGCCCTTCTCTTAATTTTTTCCCCTTTCCTTTTTCTTCTTGTAAGGCACTCCAGCAGCATTAGAAAAGAAAAGAAAAACAAAAAACACATTCCCTTCTACCTCACTTGAAGAGCTTCTTCCTTCTCCCATATAAGACCTCCTCTCCCCATTAAAATTTGCCCACTCAATCACCCCTATAGAAAGCAACAAAATCCTTTTTTAAATTAGCTTAAAACATGACCCAAAGAGCAGCCAGAAAATCAAGGAAAAATATAAATGCGAAATCACTGTAGCAACAAGGTAAATGCTCAACATTTTTGGTCTTTTTGCTGGTTTATGAAATTTCTGAGCATAGAATCATGTTAAGGACATGTTGTATTAATTTCATGCCAATTTTTACAAGTAAATAACATCATTTGGATACTTAGATAATGGATTTTTGATTTAGTAAACAGTAATGTGAATAGTACTATGAACAATACTGTGTCCAAGAATTTTGATTTAGGATATTCTAAGTTGTAGGACATGATTTGGATATTCAAATAATCAAAGAAGTTTTGGAATAGTCATTTAAGGAACTATTAGTTTGGAAGCTTAAAGTTGGTATATGTATGTGATAGGAATTTTGAAAGTATAGGGGAAATTCTTGAATTTTGGATTATAAGCTAGCTACTAAAGGAATTGGAAATACATGTAAAATTATAAGTTGATGTTAGATTGTGAAGTACAGATCTTTAGCCAAATTGATGTAGGAACTAAAAGGCTTGGTCTTGAAAGAAATATAGATTTATATATGATGAAATATTAGACTCATAGCATGGTAATTATGTGCCATGTAAGAATGATATTTTGTGATGTTGTATCATAGGTCTCAAAGAAAGTCTTAACCAAGTTGGAAGTTCGCTTAGTAGCTTAGAAATTGGAAGTGAAAGGAAAAGGGTTGCCCTCCATGAATCCTTAAAGTGTGAGTGAATATAGTTTACTATAACGCCTTTTCAAATCCTTTTCATGTTCATGCATTTTAAAATATGTTTTTAATTGTGAATAGCATAAATTAAATTTCATTTTTACTTGATTTATGTATTATTAGAACTTTCAAGAATGATTTCTACTTTTTTTTATAGTTTTACAGAAACTTAATTCTCTCCTAGCATACTCATTGTTTACATTGATTTATATTCTTAGAAGCTATAGGAAATGGAGAACAGGCCTCTAATAAGTCCCTCCTGAGTTTATGATAAAAATGGGATGTTATGTTACACTTTATTGAATCATATAATTGTATCCTCTCTCAAATTGTTTCTATGATTTATGTTATAAATGATACCTCATTGTTTCATGGATATGGTGAAATTGAATTTATATTTGAGTTTGGAATGTGTCATTTATACTGAATATCATCGTTTGTCTGGACTGAAATAAAAATGTTGTATTTCTGATTTTGGGGAATGAATTTTTATGCCAGAACTCTGTCCGATGAATGTCTTGGAATGGAGGGACATGTTTTGTCTTAAAAAAAATTTTAACCACATGTTTTTCACTTTTCCTTTTTGTTTACATTTTTTGTTTATAAAACTTGTTTGTTCTGGAGCAATCATTGACAGAAACATTGTTAGCTAGTGGCAGAGATAGTTAGCTTTGGTGCACCATGTAACCCAAGCTAGCAAGGGAGTTGCTAGCCCCTTATGCGAAATGGCACATGAGGATTGGATTGTAAATAAGTATGTAGTTGAGGTATGTCTCCTCCAATAGCTAGTGGCATTTGGCTTGGTTACCTATGATGAGAATGTGGTGATTTACCTATCCTGTTGCTGTGTGCTAGGAACAATTATAATATGAAAATGTTAGGGAGTTGAGGGGAGCTACTCCCAAACTTATAATATGAATGATGAGAATATGGTGATTTACCCATCTCATTGCTATGTGGTTGGGATAAGACATGTATGTGGTGATTTTCCCCTACCATGCTTTGTGCTTGGGTATCTAAAATTATAATAATCGTTCTGCTTTGAGTCCTCCTCTGAACATTTTTTTATAAGGAATTATTTTCTTATTTTCTTATTTGATTTTAAAATTATTGTTTATTATATTAAATTTCAAGATTTCAGAACTTCTCTTAACCAAATTTAGCCACTTTAAAGCTTTAGTTTGTTGTTATTTACATTGATTTAGATAATGTTATATTCTGACATAATTTTTACTTTTAAAAAACTCATGCGTATGGTTTGTTCTATTTCAGTTATAGTAGGCTATATTTACTCACTGAGTTGTGTAAACTCACCCCCTTATTTATATGTTTCCAGATAACTTTTATACGTTTCCAAATAGCTTTTATAAGTTTCCAGATAGCACTAAGGAGTCCAACCCGCATTTATCCAACCTTAAATATGGTAGCATTTTTAGTGGTGAGCCCAATTGTTCCTAAGGCTCCTTAATTTTTTGTTGTTGTAATCTTATGTATTTTTGTAATTTAGACTGTGTTCCGGTGATCACATACATGATCTTGCTTCTGTTGTGTACTCTATGTATGTTGGTCAAGGCTGTCTATATACAAGGACTGTATAGCATAAATTTGTAAGAAGATGATTATGTATATAAATGAAATATTCATTTTTGATATAGTGTGAAGTGATATTGTGTGCTAATTTTTGATTGTCTATTTTGTGGCTTACGGTTTAAGGGCTAATCCCTTATACGGTACCAGTCATGTATCCCAAATTAGGGTCGTGACACCTATAGTGCCAATGTATAAGTTGAAAGGTAGATTTTATAATATAGAATATGAAGATTTGCAATTTTAATGCTATCATTGTGGTCGTTTTGGTGACTATATAGAAAGCTGCCTAGATAGAGATAATTCTGCTGTTGGGGGAGACATTGCTGTTGATCCCGGGGAAGGAATTGTGGAAGGTCGGAATAAGGTTGATGGTGGTAGAACTGTGTCAATTGGGGGTGGAGGGGGGGTTGATGTTGAAAAGTTAGGCTTGCTAGACGCCAAAAAGATAATGAAGTTGCGGGTAACTCGAATAATGAATCCCAAAATATTAAGATAATCTATACTCTTTGCATAGACGGGTGGTGGGTCATGGTATTTTACTGCTATTTACACAAACCCAACAATGGACCTAAAATCTTTATCTTGGAATTACTTGCTGAGCATTTCGAGTCTAACGATCCATGGGTTATAGCTGGTGATTTCAATTATATTTGTAATGGCAAGGGAAAAGAAAGGTGGGGCTGAATTTAATCTTTGTAAATGCAAGCTTTTTGTTGAGAGACTCCGGAATTGTCACCTTATGGACATGGGGTTCTTGGGTTCCCGTTTCATTTGGAGAGGACCAAAGCTTAAGGGGTATGATTGTCTTTTGAAAGGTTAGATACGGGCTTGTGCAAGAATGCTTAGAGTACTAGTTTCTAAAAGAAGTTGTCAAAATTGTTCCTCAGTTGAAGTTGTCAAATCGCCATCCTTTACTTATTCGTCCTTGAGGTATTTCGTCTATGTTAAATCTTTGCAGGCCATTTCGTTTTGCTTAGTGAAGCTCACTTGGAAATTAAATACAGGGCATGAGGGGTTGTGGGCTCAAGTGTTGCCTGGAAATTATGAAGCTGGACGTGGTCTTGACTCGAGTCTATCTTCCAAAATGAGTCATTCTACGTTATACCTTGATATTTGCGGCTTGAGAAACTTAATGGAAGAAGGGTTGACATAGAGTGTGAGGGACGGTCCGTCGGTGAACTTTCTTTCTGATACTTGATGGAAGAAGGTTCAAGGGTGATGAATTATGCCCTTAACATGCTTACTAGGCCTAGTGACCGAGTTTGGTGGCTGACTTTATTCCTGTTGAAGGGAAGTGGGATTTACAACTCTTGAAGAGCTTTCTGTCGGAGGATTTTGTGTTTCATTTCTACTCTATCTTATCTCCCAGTGTTGCTCTTGGTAAGGATGGCCACTTTTCGATTAAGAGTGCTTATGCCTTATTAACTAAGGAGCCTTGGGGTGTTGGCAACTCTCCTTGGAATCTCATTTGAAGTTGGAATGAGCCTGAAAGAATCCGTTGTTTCTTCTTGTTGGTGTTGCATGACAGACTGTTGACTAATAGTTACCAAGCTAAATGGAAGGGTAGGGATGGCTGTTGCTCAAGATGTTCAGGTAGAAAGGAAGACACTCTCTACGGGCTAAGGGATTGCTCATATGCTAGTGGGTTGTGGACTATTTTGGTTAAACTAGAATGTAAAAGCAGTTTTCTTACGTAGGGTCTTGAGGGGTAGGTGTGCTTGAATTTAAAGGAAAATATGGAAGTCCTTGGTGATTTTGTTTGGAGTTCGATATGGGTTTATGGGGTGTGGTTATTATGGAAGTGGAGGAATTTGGCTCACTTTCAATCGGCTGCTCGTTTCCCTGTGCAACCTGTTAAGTTGGTTGAGATCGACGATGTTCAGTAATTATAGTGCTTCTAGGATCAAGCAAGAGAGACTTAAGGAAGAGAGGGGTTCTTCTCCATTATTGATTAAATGGATGGCGCCAATGGAGAATTAGGTGAAGCTTAATTGACGGGGTTGGGGATGAGGGTCTGATTGGAGGCTTTATGCGGCAATGGATTGTGGGCTATAGTAGAAGGCTGGGTAGTAGGGTGGTCATTTGTGGAAGTTGAATGTGATTAGTAAGAACAATTGGAAGGAGCAAAGTTACCTGAATGTGCTGGTTCATAGAATACTCTCTTATCCATAGACGTTGAAAGGTAAGACACCACCATGTGTTTCGTGAAGCAATTGCCTGTGCTGATGCATTGACGAATATCGGTTGTTTTCAGAGTGATATGTGATTGTAGTGGTAGGATCCTCCCAGTGGTGTTTCGGGTGCGTTACAATAAAAGAACACCTAAAAATTATGGATTATTATTAAATGCACTGGTGTGGAGTTAATACTTCTATCAGTACTACCTCAAGACATGTGATTAGTTGTATCAATATTTTTAATATTATTTTGTCACGTGTCAATATTTGGTATGGTTTTGGTGAAAACTTTAACTCAACTCTGGTGCATCTAATAATAATCCAAAAATTATTGTTCTAAGTTTAATTTATCATCCATCCATGCAAAATTAAGCAGGGCAAGAAAAAAAATTATGAGATAACAAAATAACTATTAATAAGCTTGTCCAACGAACTATGATTTTGTAAGTGGATCTAGGTAAAAAAATTTATTCTATTGAAATAACCATTAGCATTATTTTTTTAATTAGATAGGAATTTTCATCTGACGAAGATAAGTTTTTAAATAAATAAATAAAAAACTCTATGCGATTTCGTACGTGTAAGCATTGACTTCGTTATTTTTCTGAACAATAAAATTTTTTGGGTACGTACATTGTTTCTTGGAACTCTTAGCTGCGCATAGATATAATTTTTTTTTTATCAATTTTTTATTTTTTTTAATTTATATATAATTAAAATACTCTTTGAAAAAGTAAAGAGAACAATAAATTAAAATAAGTTAGTAAAAAATTAAAAAAAATTGTAAATAAAAATAACTTAAGAAGTATCAACTACAGAAAGTTACTTAAGCGTGCATTCACAACCAAAGATAAAAATTAAATTCATAATGTCAATCTCAAGATTATCATTACAGAAAGTTACAGAGCATTCACACCCAAATTAAATAATTGTAATAAATTCATAGCGCTCAATTTTTGAAACAACAATAAATTGGTGTAATTCAGGTACCTGACCCAATGAGATATACCTGTTTTTGAGAAGGTACTAAAAGAAAATCTAAGAGGGACGAGCGAAAATTTGCTGTATGTCAAAATATGTATATATTATGATCAAATGAATTTTTAATTTTAATTCTTACTCGCATTTAATTCGTCTTATATATCTTTCTATTAAGTATGCCGAAAATGTGCACATTTGAGTAGTTAAGAAATATGGTTTGCGTTATGTTACAAGGTATTGTACGTTTTAAAGCTCAATATGAGGAATCGCCTAGGGAAGAAGCCTCCTTTCAAATCTTGACATATTCATGATTATTTTGTTACTATCTCATCTTGCCTTATTCTCTCTTTATTGCTATTTAATTAAATACTACAATTTATTTTTATGGTTTTTATGCAAAATCATATGGTTAATTCTGTCTCCTCTCATCGCTAGAGTTTGCTTGGGCTCCTCTTCGCCCAACCACATCGTTTACAGTGCAGTAGTAGTTCATTGTGCATTAGTCAGAGTGTCTCCGCTAAGAGTTCATCGGTACTTCCTCAACATTGCTGGGGAAGGAGTTAAGGCTGAACCTCACCGGAGCTGGTGTTTCTATATAGGAAGTCCCAATAGAGGAAGGGTATTGCCTCGACCTTCTTGTCTTTGACTCGTGAAGGAATTTGCAGTTTTGCTTGGTGGGGATATGTTAGGCTTCATGGCAGAAGTACAAGGGATCGAAGAGGAAGAGAATGAGAGGTTTTCAAACAAGCTGGGGACTCTCCAAATATGTGTGTGTGTGTGTGTGTGTGTGTTTATTTCAAAAGCACGGTTCTTCTAGTTCTATGTTTCAACCTAGCAACCTATAGCCACTAATAATATACATAATTTAATGATAGCCCTCTTACTTCCTTTTTCCCTTTTAGTTCATATTATGCTAACACTGTATATAATATGCTAAGGATATTTGAGAGCCAATTTCCAATATCCTCATTAAGGTAGGTGCAATGGAAATTAGAAAATATACTAACTAGAAATTTGACATACAACATAATGGAATCCAGTCCAAGAGAATTTTGTGAACACTTGAGAATCTAGCACTTCAAGTGGGCATTCGAGCAGCCAAACTAGAGGTTGAGATGCTTGTTATTAAAGATACAGAAATAATAGCAGAAAAGGAAAAACCTATTTTATTATTCATGACTTGAGTATATATATACATCTCGGTATATAGTTACAACAAGATAAGTTGAATCTATGAGAAGGGTTATCTAGAGTTTAAATATTTGAAAATTTAAATACAAAAGATTGTTGAGTCCTTATCTCTATCACGCCCCTGCAAGATAGGCGTGCCATCAAGACGCCAATATTGGACCGAAGAAGACAAAATTGAGATGATGGAAGTGGCTTTGTAAGAAGATCTGCTAGTTGATCCTTGGACAAAATATGGATGACCTGGGGTTGGTTTGATGAGACACGTTCCCAGACAAAATGATAATCAAGAGCAATGTGCTTCATGCGGAAATGAAACACGGGATTGGCACAGAGATACATTACCCCAACATTGTCATAGTGAATAATTGGGGTTTGAGCATAGGAAATGCCAAGTTCTTGAAGAAGGTTAAGTAGCCAAGCCAATTCAGCTGTAGTAGATGCAACAACCTTGTATTCAGCCTTAGTAGAAGATCTAGCAACTGAGCATTGCTTCTTGGATGACCAAGAAATAGAATTAGAGCCAATGAAGACTAAGTGACCAGAGGTTGAAGTTCTATCATTAGGATTGCCAGCCCAATCCGCATCCGAAAAAGAATGTAGTTGTTACAATGAAGTAGAAGTAAGATGAAGTCCAAAGTGAATGGTTGATTTGAGGTACCTTAAAATCTATTTGATTGCTTGAAGACGAAGAGAGGATGGGTAATGCATGAACTGAGCACATTCGTTGACAGCAAAACCATTATTGGGCCTAGTCATAGGCAAGTATTGGAGGCCACGTATGATGCTTCTATATTCGGTGGCATTAATGGGTGTCAAACCATCATCAAGTTTGAGAGAAACCGAGGTTGACATAAGAGTATTTACACCCTTGGCATCACTCATGGCAGTCTTCTCTAAGAGATCTCTGATGCATTTGTGTTACGAAAGGAAAAGACCAGTTTGATGAGGGATGCATTCGATGCCCAAAAAAGAGGTTGGTTGGCCAAGATCTTTGAGGGAGAAGCGGGCAGTTAATGTAGCACAGAAGGTAGACAAAAAATATGCTTGATTTTTTGTGAAAAGTAATCATCCACATAGATAAGAAAATATGCTACAAAACCATGTGAGCCATAGATGAACAATGAACCATCAGATTTGGAATTTCTAAAGCCATACGATAACATAAATTGAACTAGCTCATGATACCTTGCATGAGGAGCTTGTTTTAAGCCATAGATGACCTTATTAAGCGATGAGCTCTGACACCATAAAGATACAGAAATAATAGCAGAAAAGGAAAAACCTATTTTATTATTCATGACTTGAGTATATATATACATCTCGGTATATAGTTACAAGAAGATAAGATGAATCTATGAGAAGGATTAACTAGAGTTTAAATATTTGAAAATTTAAATGCAAAATATTGTTATGAGTCCTTATCTCTATCAGTTATCACTTTTTATAGTTATAATTGTCTAAGAAAATCCAAAATAAGAGAGTTATAACCCTTAGATTTTCCCAGCTTCCTCAGGTAGACTTGCTTCACTTCCACTCTAATCCAAATAACCGCAACAAAGATGACTGTCTTCAACTTGCCATAAATTATTTTTCCAAAATAACAGATTGTGATCTAATTGCTCCGAAAAGTGAATCTTTCAACTTGTGGGTTGTTAAAAGGTCTTCTATTGTTTCCAGATAAGGAGGCCATAGGTGTTGCTTTTCCATTAGCCGCTTCAGAGTGGCTCTAATGCCATCTAATGCCTTTTGAGGATTGGATGCATTCATTCACTTCATGAATGATTATCCAATTTTGAATTAGATCCTTAATGAAGTCTTAAACTTTGAGAGACTAGGTCATTCTTAAAGCAAACGACATGAACTGCAAAAAAAAAAAAAAAAAAAACAAATTCTTGATGTACAGCACGTACAGCTAAGTTTCCCCGTAATAATTTAATTATTATGTGTTAAATTAGTATTTTGTTCTTTTACCTTTATTTAAAATTATATTTTGTCTCTATTTTTTTTTTGAATAAATTTTTTATATTTGCTAACGTCACGACAACAACCTTTTGGCTACCTCTGTTCATCAGCCTTTCACCCTTAGCTGTGATATTGTGCATTTATTAGATATTTCTTGTTCGTTCTCTTCTTCCTCTTTTGTCGCCTCATTTTCTTCTTTCATTCCTGGGTGAGCTCAAAAACGACCAGTTTCAGCAGGTTATTGAAAATCTGTTTGAAAAATTCAAAGGAAAGCGAATCACACTGCTCCAAGCCTCCAAGGCTTGAAAACTTAAATAAACACGACAACAACCTTTTGGCTAACTCCGTTCATCAGCCTTTCACCCTTAACTGTGATATTGTGCATTTATTAGACATTTCTTGTTCGTTCTCTTCTTCCTCTTTTGTCGCCTCATTTTCTTCTTTCATTCCTGGGTGAGCTCAAAAACGACCAGTTTCAGCAGGTTATTGAAAATTTGTTTGAAAAATTCAAAGGAAAACGAATCACACTGCTCCAAGCCTCCAAGGCTTGAAAACTTAAATAAACACATATAATATAAAAGTGGTTTATTTCCTCATCAGAATAACTCTTGATGAGACAAATATCATACTCACACATATGGATAACTATATAATTCAGACATACTTGCAGTGTTAGGCTTAGTCATATATTTGACACACACATTACGGCTACTACCACAGACACAAATGCCCACACCTTTTGGTAGGAGATAATTCCTACATGATTTTTAACAGTTTGGTTTGGTGGACCGGCACCGAACGTCCTTCTTGCATCTGCCCTTGATTAAATGTTCTTGAACTTTGCAGACGATGTTACAGGCTGGAATACTGAGGCATGGACCATGGAACTTATCACTTAGCACCTCGCAAGTCCTTGCTTCAGTCTCCACTACTTCTTCTGCATATACCCGTTTAACAATAATCACAAAACAAAGATCAAATATTTAGTGTATAATCAGCTATGGGCTTATATAGTTATACTTATTGATATTTTGCTTGGGGTCCGTTTGGAATTGTTTTAATTTTTCAAAAACTTTCTGCTCTAAATGTTGTGAAAGTTGCAGTTGTCACTGTTTATTTTTTTAATTAAAAATAGAAGATATGATTGACAATTTTTTCGGTAGAATTTAGAAAAAAATATTTTTTGAAAATGTTTTCTAAAAATAGAATGAAAAAAATATTTAAAAGAAATTTTCATTATTTTAAAAAATAAGCTAGTAGTATTTTTGTAAATTTTTAGAAAAAAAATTCTATCGTAATTGTTAAATAAAAATAAAAATTTCATACTTATAGAAAATAAAACTAAAAAATAAAGTAATATTTATAGCCATCTATTTCTATTTAATTTGAAAATAAATATGAACAAAATTTTAACTAAAAAATTAAACATATTTTTTAAATAATAAAAACTTGAAAATAACAATATATTTAAAGAATAAAAATAAAAACTAAAAATTGAAAATATTTTCAGAAACGAAAGGAAGCAAAAATTATAAAACGTACGAAATATTTCTGAACCAGACGTAAGTGGATACTTGATAAATCTAAATATATAATCTGACGGTGTTAATTAGACAGAATATTAATATATTATGAGAATAATAAATTTCTTATACAGATATCCTAAGTATTGAAAGATAATCAGAATAGTGAATAATTCTTACTTAGCACCTCCCAGACACTTGCCTCAGCCTCGACTGGTTCTTCTGCATGCACCCCTTTAACAATAATCACAAAACAAGGATGGAATATTTAGATTAATAATCAGTTGTAGGCCTACATAATTATACTATTGTATTAAGATTTTGTTTAGGGCCCGTTTGGAATAGTTGTAATTTTTCAAAAACTTTCTGCTCTAATTGTTGTGAAAGTCGCGCTTGTCAAAAAGCATAAGAAGTAAAAGTTATAAAACATACAGAATGCTTCCAATTAACCAGAACAAAGTTGATAATTGATGAATCTAAATATAGAATCTAACGGTGACTAGATAGACTTGTTAATTAGACAGAATATTAATATATTATGAGCATAATAAATTTTGTTTACAGATATCTTAAGTATAGAAAGAGAAACAGAGTAGTGAATTTACAGGCAGTTGAGAGAAGAAGGAAAAAGCACAACCCAGCAAGCGATTTTCTCTCCATGACTACCTCAAATTGCCCTTATCAGATCAAAGTGCATAAGAGTAATGAGCTTGGGTTAACATATATATAGAGAAAGGTACATAGCTTGGTGGGAAATCGAAAATTAATGTGACGCAGATAGGTTAACTGATATGAATCTAAATAATATATCATTCTTACTTTTCAGTGTTTGTTCAAAAGACAAAAAATAATAAATAAATATTATAAAAGCTGAGTTTAAATGCTACTTTTTGTTCCTCCCAGTCAATATACACTCTAATTAATTTTTGGTCATTTGGATCCTCTTTTTAGCTTTTTGCCATCTACAACCTTCCATTCATTTAGGCATTCATGCATATATGTAATTAGTTTTAGTCAAATTTGTCAGTGTACGTTTAAATTCAAAAGAATTAATTCTATGAAAGAAGAATTAATTCTTTTATTTGAAAGATATAAAACTCTCAAAAGTTTGATTAAAGGTTCAAAAGATAAGTTTGAGATTGCATCTAAAATGTTCTTGAAAAGATGCCATGGCATGAAAATGTCTGAAAAAACAGAAGTTTAAAATATATTAAAAATATGGATTAGAAGGTAGTTGATAAAGATTTAGAATTAGCTGGAAATATTATTAATGAGAATGTTCATATCTCAAACTTATTAAAAGTTTACCACTAAGTAAAAGAAGAAAATTTTATCTGTTGGTCAAAACAAATACCAAAGCCCTTGTGTTTCAGAAAATGTTCTCTTTCTAAACCTTTTATCTTCCTAAAAACTGAAGTCCTATAGTATTTGTTTAGTACTCTCAACTGAGATAGAGATATAAGTATGCTTTACACTTGCCTCTTTAAGAAGATCCTGTGTATAAGAAAATATTGTCTCTATCTAGATATCAATTTAGTGGTCAGATTCTTTATTTTATGATAAAACACTTATGAAGTATTTGGCCTTGAGCTAAAGTCACATGAGATGAGGCGTTTATAGAGCACATCAATGAAGTAAATGTTTGTTCACAAAGATACTGATCTTGATTGTCGGCACACTAATCCAGAGTATGACTAGATATTGGTCATATTAGTCATACTACCCCTTGTGGTATCAAAGCCTTCCTTTTGGTTTTGGTGTGTTTATGAGTAGAAAAGAAAATACTAGAAAAGCTTTGGCGAGTAAGAAAGAAATTTAGTCACAAATGAATTCTCAAACCTTTGATATTATTCTTGCACCTCTCCTCTTCACTTTATTTACCTAAATCTTCATCTTTTTCTATTCCTAATCTTGCACCCTATAAATTCTTCTAAAATAGAAAATCTTATGGAATATTCTTATGCTCCAGAAGATGCAAAAGTTCAAGGATCCCAGCCCCCTGACCTTAGTCCTTATAATGTCTTTTTTAGACCCATAAGTATAAAGAACTTAATTTGTATAAACAGGCCTTTTAAATATATCAAACCTCCAAGATGGATCAATGTTCCCTTCCAGCCTCTTCAGCTGAACAATATGCCATCCTTGATATTCCTAAGAATCTTATTATTTGATAGAAAACTGAGGTATACCGACTAACACCTCAGAGTAGTAAGGCTGATTTTGACTCTCCATAGAAGACAAGGTTTACCAGTTCTAGCATGACTTGCTCTTTTAGATACAAGTTATCTCACTTATAAGTATGATATTATTGCCACAATCCTTACAACTCTCTATACTGAAAGCGTAGTCCTGACATTTTATCCTCATTATAATGTCAGTCTCAAAAATAACACTCTTCAAGATCAGTTTAAAGTTCATATCTAGATTATAGGAGCACTACAAGTTAGTGATGCACTTTTAGCCACCTTACATCATCAGATAGTTTATCATGTTCAAAATCATTCACCGAATTTACCTACAGGCCATTCTTCAAATGCTTTGTTCATAGATACACGCTAGAATATTGAAATTCTAACGATTGTGCAGATTCCCAAACATATTTCTACAAAAGAATTATTGTAGCTTATGCCACTCGAATGGATGACAAACTATGAAAAATTCCAATGGGAGACTAGTCCCATTCAAACTTTTTCATATCCTATTTTCCAAAAAATGCATATGGGGCACGGTTAAAAGAACTTTTAAAAGTCCTGAAGAAAGTAGCAATAGTTTTCCTAGTTTTCCATTTCAATTGTCACTTTATCTGGGATGTTGACCTAAATATGTGTGATTCTGAATGTGAGTGTAAATCTTCTAGCTAATATGAAGAAATGTACAATGAATCAAAGCAACAACCATGGGAACAACAACAAAGGTAAAGAAAAGGAGGATCTTGTAGGTCTTTGCCACCTCTTAGAAGAAGATTTGACCTAGATAATGGGCCATAGGTGTAACATCTCTATTTTTTTTATACAATACTGAGTTCACATATACATCATTAATCAAAACGTACGTACAAAAATCAAACACATAAATATCTACATCTTATTTATTCATGTTGACCAATTCTGGAGATACGGGTACAGTAGTTGCACCTTTACCGGGATCTTAGCTAACTCGACCACAAATATCTTATTAAGTTCTGGGATTTGCCTAACATAGAGTAACTCGATTCAACGTGCACTAAAAGCCAGAGCCATAGAAAAATCTACATAACTAGTTTTCTGAATATGACATGGAAATATAGTGAGAATTAAATCTCAGTAAGTTCAACAATAAATCATAATTATCATCAATATAGCTCATCATGTCATGTTCATCTGTATAAACTACAGCAAATATCTTTAGGTCACATGAATACACTTTATCCATGCACATGAAAATTGTACAGTTATGACATGTATGGTATGAATAACTATTTTCATAATATCATATGATGGCTATTACTTATTTTTATATCAAACGACTCTGATCAGGGTGAGTACTTTCTACTCTCCAGTATGAGCTTTTCTCGCTCCGTTCGACATGGCACACTTTCTCTTTCTTTTCTCATCAACATAATCATAGCTGTGAGTATGGCGTTCCCTACTAGTGCACCACACAGACCGTTATGTGACCGTACTCATCTCTTTTCTTTTCTTTTCTTTTCATGTTAATAGCCAAAAATATGATTTTAATAACATGTTCATTATACTCACATGCCATAATTTATCATCAAAGCATAATCATTACCAAAAATCATTGGTAAAATACAATCTTGCCATGAACATAATCATTTTCAAATATCACTTTATAAAATATTTTCATGTCAAAATTATGCACTTAAAATGGTAAGGAGTTCATGCAATGGCAATGGCTATGGCATACACTAGTCATTTATTATTTTCATTTTTAAGATTTTTTTTCTTTTTTAAATATTATTTTTCTCTCTCACTAAACAAAGCATAACACCGTCATTTTAAATCTGATTGAGGTGTTCTTGGTGTCAATTGAAATATAAGACAATATTCTAAAACCCTTATGTTGAACATTTTAGTAAAATCTTAAGTAATCATGGTGTTACTACTCCCTCAAATTCTATGTTATTTCTTCTCTGGTAGGTTCAGACCTCTACTTACTAATCTGACCATATCCTCCTCATAGGAATTCCAATTGAGGTAATTCCAAAGCCTATAAAAAGTTAAGACACTTATATACAACTTTCATGTTTATCTTTTCTTCAGATTTCTTACTAATTATTCCCACAAAATAGAAAACAAAAATGCTTACATTTATCACCCTAAATTCTAAACTGATTCTGACATCTACTTATTAATCTGCCATATCTCCCTCATATGAACTCCAAATTAAGTGATTTTAGAGCCTATTGATCTATGATACATATATCTATATTTATTATGTTAACAATTTCCTTTAATTCCCTACATATTGTGCCCAAAAATTCAAACACAAAATCAAACTTAACAGATTCTTCCCTAACTAGCTAGTTTCTGACCTAAGCTTACTAATATGACAATATCTCCTTCATATTGATTCCAATGTGAATGATTCCAGTGGTTAAAATTTTTTTAGACATATATCTATATTTATCATGTTAACCATTTCTTTTAGTTCCCAACAGATTTATCCCAGAAATTCAAACACAGAAGCGTACCTAACAGATTCTTCACTGGTTAACTATTTTTTGACCACTGCTTACTAATTAGAAAATATCTCCCTCATCTAGACTCCAAATTACGTAATTCTAGTAGCTAAAAATCCATGAGACATATATCTACATTTTTAATGTTAACCATTGCTTTAAATTTCTAACCGATTCTTTTCAAAATTTCAAAAACAGAAGCTTCCCTGGTTACTTCGAAATCTAGTTTCCTAACCAAACATTTCCTAAGGTTTTAGTTCAGCATTATATTACATGCTCTTCCATTTTCTTCTTAATTTACATCTAATCATATTCCATCAATTTTTCACCACATTCAAATATACAAAATAACAGTATAAAAATCCTAAAATTTTGCCACCCATAGCCATATATGCAGAACTTTCCTCATCAACTGAAATGTTCAAAACATTCATTATATGCAAGATAACATGTAACATGATATAGCAATATCTGTGATCAAACATCAAAGTAGCAAATATTGTAAATTTCATCAAAGTTCTAAGATCAAAATCCCTTATAAATGTTACAAATTTCAAAACTTTTCTTCAAAAAGAGATATTGTTAAACCTACCTAAAGATCTTCCTAACTCACTTAGTGAATTTTTTTTCTTGTTTCCTCTTGAAGGACATAGCAAGATTCCTCCCTTCCCTTAGCTTTTCTAGCAGCTTGAGTACTTAGTCCTCTAGACTTCTCCTTCCTCTTCCTTCCTCTCTTCTCCTCTCTTTCTCTCCTTTCCTCACTCTACCTTACTTATGTTTTTCCTCTTCCTCCCTTAGACGAAATTATAATGTTATAAGGGTGGGTTTTGCTTAAATAAACTAGCAAGTGGTTCACTTTTCATAATCATGGGTCTACCTTATCACAATTAGGATGCACTTGGTTGTTTTTTTTTAAAAAAAGACAACTCATGTTCTTGTCTTACTCTCCCTTAGTCAAGATATGCATAGAAAAAGGAGATTTATTTTTTAAAAATTATGATAAAATGTTCTTAAGACAAGGGACAATGTCCCTTTGATTTAGGGATTCATTTCATTTTTCTTTTGTCTCACTCAAGTATGATAGCTTTGCCTTTCTAGGTGGCAAATTTTCAGCCCTTGAATCTCCCTTGCTTGCCTGAAATTATTTGTATAGGAAGGATGTTTTGTCAAAATGCCATGTATTATTACCTACTTGTTGAAATTATGAATGTAAGATATAGATGTTTTGTCCTAATGCCATGTATTATTACCTACTTTTTGAAATTATGAATGTAGGATATAGATGTTTTGTCCTAATGCCATGGGACCCAATCTTGATTAGTATTATACTACTATTTTCTCACATGATTCTTATTTTTTTCTTCTTGAATTTGGGCTCATTCTTATCCATTTTCTTTACTTTGGCTGAAGTTCTACCTTTCATGGAGGGCTTGGTCATATTTTCATAGTTTGCGGGCTATCGGTCCAATTTCTATATCCTAGTCCAAGTTTATGTTTTATTTCTTGCTTGGGCTATCCTATTGGTTTGCTAGAAACTCATGTGAAGTAGAAAAACTCTATATGAAGTGTCCATAGGTGAAAGCCCAATGTTTGGGTAGAGATGTTAAACTTAGAAACTCTATATTTTGAATTAGAAAAAATTACCATAATCCAATCTTCTTGTAATTTTAAGACCTTTACTTACTTTCCAAAAATTTATCTTCCTTACCCAAGAATTTCATCTCTCTTTAGTATGTTTTTTCAAATTTTTTTCTATTAGGTTTTTCTCTCTTACTTATTCCCTTAATGTTAAAAATATTTTCTATACATACACATAAGTTGAAGAATTTTTAAGGATTATATTTCCTTAGATATCTAAAAATTTTCTAATAAATTTAATTTCCTTAACTAAATATTTATGTACCTTTATTAATAAAAGAAACGAAATTAAGGATACTACATTTGTCTCCCCCTAAAAGAAATTTTGTCCTCAAAATTTTAAAAATTACCTAATAAGAACAATTGTGGATATTACTTCCTCATGACTTCTTCCATCTCCCGAGTTAATTCTTCCGGAGTCAAACCTTCCCATAACACCTTAACCAGGGGAATGGTTTTATTTCTCAATTGCTTCACATCGGTGTCCAATATGGATGCTGGTACTAGCTGGTATGTCATGTTCTCCTTTATTTGGATTAATTCATCCCATATTACATGTGAAGAATCTGGAAGATACTTCCGAAACTGTGATACATGGAAAACATTATGTACGTTGGAAAATATAGGTGGAAGGGCAACTTGATATGCAGACGTCTCCACTTTCTTCAGAATTTGGTAGGGTCCCAAAAATCGTAGACTTAGCTTTTTGGTTTTGAGAGACCTACCAACTCTAGTAGTCGGGAAAAGTTTAAAAAATACATGGTCTTCTTCCTCAAACTCCAGACATCTATGTCTCTTATCATTGTAACTCTTTTGCCGACTCTGAGCTATAAGTATTTTGTCTCATATTATCCTGATTTGTTCAGTGGTTTGTTGAACTAGATTAGGACCCAACAAGTTCTTTTCTCCTACCTTAAACCAACATAGTGGAGATCGACACTTCCTACCATATAAAGCTTCGTAGGAGGCCATCTTAATACTAGAGTGATAGCTATTATTATAAGTAAACTCCACTAAAGAAAGGTGCTTATCCCATCCTTTACCTTGCTCTATCACATAGGCCCTTAACATATCTTCTATGGTTTGAATGGTCCATTCTTTCTGCCCATCAGTCTGAGGATGGTAGGTAGTACTAAACCGCAGCTGGGTTCCAAAACCTTCCTGCAAGACCTTCCAAAACCTTGGCGTGAACCTCAGATCTCTATCAGAAATGATATTTAAGGGAATTCCATGTAACCTAACTATTTCCTGGATGTACAACTGGGCCAATTTTTCCAATGATTAGTTAATTTTTATGGGAAGAAAATGAGTAGATTTGGTTAATCTGTCAATTATTATCCAAATAGAGTCATGTCCAACTGAAGTCTTAGGTAAGCCCACCACAAAGTACATCGAAATATTGTACCATTTCAATATAGGGATATAAGAGGTTGTAGAAATTTCGCTAGCTTTTGATACTCTACCTTCACCTTCAGGCAAATTAAACATTTCGCCAAAAACTCAGCAATGTCTTTTTTCATCCTTGACCACCAGTACATCTTCTTTAAATCTTGATACATTTTAGTCGATTTAGGATGGACCGTGTACTTACTTTAATGTGCCTCTTGCAAGATCTTAGCTTTCAACTCTTGTTCTTGAGGGACACAAACCCTTCCTTGATATATGATTACTCTATCTTCTGAGACAGAAAATTCATCTTCTTCTTTATGATCCTGTAAGTATTGGTCATGAGCTTGAACTTTTTTAATCTTGACTCTAAGATCAGACTATACCCATTGATGATTAGCTTCTTTAGGGTAAGAGTAGTGAACAACTTCAAATTTCGAAACTCCTCTAACATCTGAATCTTATACACCATCATTTGACCCCATGTGTGGAGATTTTCGACTCAAGACATCAGCTACAACATTCGCATTTCTTGGATGATACTTTATCTCAAACTTGCAGTCATTGAGAAATTTCACCCATCTTTGTTGCCTCATATTTAACTCATTCTAATAAAAAAGGTGCTTAAGACTCTTATGATCATAGTATACTTCAAATGTTGCCCCGTACAAATAGTGTCATTAAATCTTTAATGCAAACATCACCACTGCCAATTCAAGATCATGGATTGGATAATTTTCTTCATGGGGTCTTAGTTGTTTAGAGGCATAAGCAACTACTTTCTTGTCTTACATTAGCACATAACCTAGCTCTTTCTTTGAGAGTCACTATACACTTCAAAATGTCCTATAGGGTATGGAATAATTAAAACAGGATGAGTGGTCAATCTTGTCTTTAACTCCTGGAAACTAGCTTCATATTGATCAGTCCATTTGAAAGAGCTTCCCTTCCTGGTTAGTTTATTCAATGGCAAAGCTATATGAGAGAAGTTTTGTATAAACCTTCTGTAGTATCCTGCCAAACCCAAAAAAAATTTGACTTCTTTAATCGTCTTTGGTCTTTCCCAATGAATCACTACTTCCGTCTTACTAGGGTCTACGGCTACCCCTCTATTAGAGATGACATGTCCGAGAAACTTCACCTCTGTCAGCCAAAATCCACACTTCTCCAATTTGGCATACAACGTTTTCTCTTTCAGCACTTGTAACACGATTCGGAAAGACACCTTTATGAAAAAGTACTTCCTAAGTGCTGTGCGGGAGGAGAAGGAGATCAAATTTCTCCAACTTAGGCAGGGCAGCAAGACCGTAGATCAGTATATTACGAGGTTTGAAGAGTTGTCTAAATTATCCTTTTACTTGCAATTTAACCCTGATGAAGCATGGAAGACTGTTAAGTTTGAAGCGGGTTTGAGTCCAGAGATAAGAAATATTGTTGTAGTTATGAAGATCAAGGAGTTTGTACCTCTAATAAATAAATAGAGACTTCTAGAAAAGAGCTTGATGGCAGTGGAGGATGAGAAACAAAGATAGAAATTCTGAAAAAAGGAAGAACGAGCAATAAAAATCTGACAGAAATGTTAGAAAAAAAGGACAGGGTATTGGCAAGAGGCTAATGACTGTAAGTCTCCGACCCTTCCAATAGAATTTTTTCAGGGTCAATTGTACTAAGTGCGGATGTATGCATGGTAATCGGCCATGTTACATGAGATCAGATGTTTGCTTCAATTACAAACAGAAGGGTCATTTTACAAATAACTGCCCACAGAATGTAGGGAAGCAGTCGTAACAGAGGCCTCAGCTGAAAGGAATGGTTTTCACCCTAAGCGGACAAGAGGCAGCTCAATCCTCCCAAATGATTCAAGGTACATGCTATATCTATAGATTTGCTCTTATGGTATTGTTTGACTCTAGTGCTAATCATTCATTTATATCAGAATAATGTATTAGGGAGCTTTATTATCCTATTTCTAAAACCCCTTATGAATTATCTGTAGTAACCCTCACGGGAGAAAATGATCTTAACTTTCTCTGTATGTAAAGATTGTCAGGTCATCATCTAGGAAAAACTTTTTCTGTAGACCTCGTCTGTCTACCTTTAAGAGGTATTGATGTCATTTTAGGGTTAGACTGGATGTCTAGAAATTGGGTCTTGCTAAATTGTTGTACCAAGACCGTTGAATTTCTACCTCCTACTCCACAAGAGGAGATGCAGTTATTGATGCTAAATACCAATCAAGTCAATCGGGAGTTGAAGAGTGGAGTACTTGGTTATATTCTCCTGTTTTTATCAAACTTAGAAGTTGAATCGAAGCTTAATGAAATCTCAATAGCTAATGAGTTTCTTGATGTATTTCCAACAGATATTCTAGGTTTACTTCCTGAGAGAGAGATAAAGTTCTCTATTGATCTCGTACTCGGGATAGGGCCTATATCTATTGCACCTTATAGAATGGCCTCGAAGGAACTACAAGAACTTAAGAAACAGTTGGAGGAATTGTTAGACAAGCAATTTATTAAACCAAGTGTATCACCTTAGGGAGCTCCTGTATTGTTTGTTAAGAAGAATGATGGGAGCCTTAGACTAACCATAGACTATAGACAGCTAAATAAGGTGAGTGTCAAATCTGAATAAGCAAAATTTTTTCACCAAGACTAATAGAAATTAGAGGTTTTATAGATTTTGTGGGCAATGACATAGGTAATGTTAAGCTAATACTGCCATTTTATGCAGAGGAAGAATTGTAATATTCAACAACTCCATTTTAACACTTTCATAATATCTTAAGTTGCATCTTGTATTGTCTAAAAGATAATCACAATAATAAAGAGAATGGAGAGTACATAAAGATAATAATACATCGACAATGATTCCACCAAAAAAGTTCAGATCTCACAAACCAAACAAGCAAGTAGACAAACTTCTTTTAAATATTACTACAATAACAACTTACTCGAGACCCACACAAGATGTCAATGGGCATATTAAGGCCCCATTTTCCCTTGCATGACTGAATGCAAGCCATTAGAGGAAATACTTCTCTTGACATGCCACGCTTCTTCTTTGAGATAGTGCAGTTATCACAATTTCCTACAACCAAGATTTAAAAGAAACTATTAGAACAAGCAAGATGTAATACTATGAATATTAAGAGATAAGAATTAACCGAAATGAAGATGCCACATGCTAATCATTAGGATACATGTTATTAAGAGCAACATGAAAACAACCAATGATACTAATCATATACATGTTATCAAGAGCAACATGAAAACAACCAATGATACTAATCACTATCACTAAGATGGTAGCCTCCTTAGTTGTTATAACATATAATGCCTCAGACCATATTTTGGTTTGTAACAATTTCTAGCTAAACGCTAATGTCTTGAAGTGTATCAATATCAAAAAATAAACAATAAAAAACTTCCTACAACATACAGACATAGACCGATAGGAATTTCATAGAAAATTCTTAGAGGTAAGCTTACAAATTAAACAATTTTGTTACAATTTCTACATTTACAGCAAATACTCTTTCTTTCTTGGGTTAACAGATGCAATAACAGAAGTATATCCATTTTCAAAGTATGATAAACATTACTAAAACAATACAATGAGGATTATGTACAAGAACTAAAATGCCACCTACTTTACTTTGATTAACCACTGAGCTTTATATACAACGTTTAGCCTATCTATATCTAATCATGCTCATGGAAAATTAGTTCAATAGCATGTGATTAAAGCCAATTTATTAAGTTATCAAATCATATACTAATGAAATCAGTATAATGTTCCATGTTTCAATCATGTTACCTAAAGCATTTGAAATGTTAGGCCTTCATGTGAAATTGTTAGTTGCATTAAGCATATACTACATAATTAGTTACACCTCCAGGTGACATGAGCTCTTGAAAAATAGTTGAATATTTTCTTTTATTGATAATGACAAGGACAATACTTTGAGAAATTTTATTACTCCATGCAATCTTTTCTTATTAACTCTGTCCCCCCATTGTTTATACTAGAAAAACTAGCATGGTAGTGACACCCTTGATCAGTAGGAATATCTAAAATACAATGCATAGTTAATGTAGACCATATACAAGGGCCATAGTTAATGAGGAAGCTTTGTATTAGGAGACATTGATAAATCAATATAAAGTAAAAAAAATCATACAATATCTTAATTGGAAAGAAAAATCTTAAAAGAAAAATCATTTAAGCAATGCACCCAGAGACAGAAAGGGAAAATAAAATAACATGTTAATGCCATTTAAAACAAATCTAATGAAGTCATGCAAGGGGTGAACATTTTTTATTTTAAGTCAAGGAAATAATAAGGCAACTTAATAACTAGCTTAATCTATTAGATTACAAGTAACAGTGCAATTATATTAAAGAATCTAAGTCAAAGCCAAATCACATATATCAGTTGAAATTTTTTCCCCAAAGTATTCAAGTAAGAACTTTTTTCTGCAAGTTGCCAACAAACGATAGTATTTAGCAGCCATTAATGACTCCATGACAGCTCTTCTTTACTTTTCTTGGAACATAGGAGGCCCACATATATTAGTAGGATAGAGCAATTCATAGTGATAACTTATCCTTAAAAAGGGCAAGAAGTTAGCAACTTCAATGCTCAATAAACCACAAAAACTCTTCTATAACTATATTTAAAGAAAAAGCTAAGGTAGATACACATGTCAAATCTTGCAAGATAAAGTCAAAACACATATTGTTTGTAATCCTCCACAATAAAAGTTGCCCTTTGCAAAGTCATTTCTTGTGTAGTAACTCACTAAACCACAAAAAATCTTCTGCAACTATATTTAAAGAAAAGGCTAAGGTAGATACACATGTCAAATCCTGCAAGATAAAGTCAAAACACATATTGTTTGTAATTCTCCACAATAAAAGTTGCCCTTTGCAAAGTCATTTCTTGTGTAGTAAAACCAACAGATAGAAGCTATACCATCTCGACCACATCTCCCACTTTCCCACTTTCCTGGTAGTAGGACTCCAGGCTCTTAGGGCAACCATAGTGTATCACCTGTCTTATGTTAGGCTTATCTATACCCATACCAAAAGCAATAGTGGCAACCATTTTTAAGCTAACTTTTAAGCTAAGTTAGACTGTTCTTCTAGAATATCTTTCTTAGGGCATGAAGGCATCATCTTTAATCTTCCTCTTTAAGCTTCTTTTGGCCTTTGTTTCTTCTGGGCCTTAACTAATTAATGGCCTATCACATATAAAAAACAAGGGCAATAATTCTAAGATATAATGGGCCCTAAGATATTTTCCTTTAATATATTGGCTTGAAATAACTTTATTCATATTTGATTCATATTATGCTTCCCATTGGAACTTAAGCCATAATAAGATAGTCATTCAATTCTCAATTTAAATTTCTATTTTTATTCTTGAGTTTAAGTTCCAATCAATCACAATATATGAGATGATATTATGAAAATCGTAAGGCAACTAATAATTTTATCAAGGGAGATTCAATCAAAATTATGAAGTGGCTCACTATTTAGCAAAGTTGTATATTATTAATACTTTGATGATGGCTAGATTATGGTTTCCCATTGAAGAGCATAACATGAAATTCGTCATCCTTAATAAGTTTAGGGCCATAGGCCCTCATTCTAGTATAATAGTTGTACTATGATATTGGAACCTTATCTAGAGTTTTAGACCAACAGTTTCAATTCGTTTACTTATTGGATCATCTATGTATGCAATACTACTGATATATTGAGCACATATCTAGAGCCCTAAAGCCACCCTTGGACTCAATATACAAACTATTGTTTACAGTAAGTGCTTGGGGGCCTTTGTAATAAGTTCTCTTCCTAAAAATTCTTGTGTGCTCTCTTACATAACAAGTTCTCTTCTTAAAGATTCTTTTATATGAATGTGATCTCAACTACCTCTTTGTATCTCTCTTTCTCTAATAATTTTGGCAACATGTTCCCATTTCTAGTACATTTGGCAACATGACCCCATTTCATTCAATTATCACTACACATATACTTTATTTTGTCTAAATACCTTGTTCTTTTTCTTTTCCAATTGCTCACTTTGACTCCATCCAAAATTGTATGACAACTAATGGACAAGAGTTGGTTGAAAGTTGAGAATATATCTAATCAAAGGTACATAAAAGAGATGGATGGTTTTTTTGAGTGGACATACAATCAACCAAGGATAGGCAGTAGAATTAGGTGCACATGCAAAAAAATGTAGAAATGTGGTGTTCAAGGTTAGACATGAAGTACGGTTTGATATGTTGAAGAATAGTTTCTGGCAGTCTTATGAGGTTTGAGATTGTCATGGAAAAATTGTAGGGACAACTTCATATCTCCTTAATGAAAGGAATGATGAGGATGACATAATTAGAATGATACAAGATACATATGGAGTTACGAACACAGAGGATATGAACACTCATGTAGAAAACAATGAAGAGCCAAATTTCACGCAAGAAAGTTTTATGACTCACTGAAAGATGTCAAAACAAGTCTATATCCAAATTGTGATAAGATAACAAAATTGTCGTTCATCATTAGGCCACTTAATTTAAAGTGTCTTAATCATTGGAGCAACAATTCTGCAGACATATTGTTAGACTTATTTAAAGAAGTGTCGCCAGAGGGTGCCCAAGTACCTAATTACTACTATGAAGCCAAGTAGATTGTTTACGACTCGAGGTTAGACTACACAAAAATATATGCATGTAAGAACAACTGCATTCTATACAGGAAAAAACATGCTACTACACAATTATACCCTAATTGCAAGCTGTCTAAATGGAAATCAAATGGGCAGAAAGGCAAGAAAGAAGCACACAAAGTGTTGCAATATTTTCCAATTAAGCATAGGTTGTAAAGATTATATATGGCAAGACACACTGCCAAAAATATGAGGTGGCACAGAGAAGCACGCGTTGATGATGGTGTGTTAAGGCATCCATCTGACTCCGTTGCTTGGAAGTCTTTCGATGAGCAACATCCTAATTTCGCAGAGGATCGTAGAAATGTTAGGATGTGATTAGCAAGTGATGGGTCCAACTATATGGAAACATGAGTGTCAACCTTAGTATCTGGTCATTTGTTCTTGTACCACATAACTGCCCCCTTGAAAATGCATGAAACAATCGTACTTCATGATGACCCTTCTTATCCCGGGCCCAAAGTCTCTAAGAGATGATATAGATGTATATTTAGAACCAATGATTGAGGAAATTAAAGAATTATGGAATGAAGGGGTAGAGACATACGATGCTCATTCACAGTCAAATTGTAATATGTGAGCTGCAATCATGTGGACAATAAATGATTTTCCTACATATGACAATCTTTTAGGTTAGTCAACAAAAGGAAAATTAACATGTCCTTCACTACAAGAAATTTGATTTTCAGTGGCGACTTAGAAAGTATTCAGTGGCGACCACTGAAAGGTAAGAGTAATGTAAAAAAAATAAAAAATAAAAAATAAAAAAAATAAAAAAAAATTATGGAGATGTATCCTCTCTTAGTTGCTTCCAAAACTCAATCTTTACTTCTAGTATATATATAAAATTTAATTTTTTTAATAAATTATATAAAAAATTATTTTCTTTTTAAAAGTATTGTTATGTTAATATTATTAACAAAATTTTTGAAATTTATTTAATTAGTTTAAAAGAAAACTTTACTAAACTGTATCTTTACTTAAACTATATAAATTCTTAATTTATGAAAATTGCAGAGCAGTTGCTAGTAAGTTTTATAGTGTTTCAATATATTTTTCTTTAATTTTTACTCCAATATTTACAAGTGTAAGAAATATGCATAGCATTTTATTAGTGCCATCAAAATATTCACATGGTCAAGTCTTTGATTACCCTGTGCATCCAGCATCTGAAAATGCAATTGGCACACTTGTCAATGGCATTCTTCACCATTGCAACTTTCAAAATGTTGAAATTTCTAATAATAAATTTTTAATATTCGAGATTCTGATAATGATTTTTATAAGTTTTGTATATTTAATTTTTAATAATAAAACTTCAAGACATATTTTAAAATAACATGAAATTATTTAAATTTTATTTAAACTTATAATATAAAGATGTATTAAAATAATTTAATTGTTTAAATATTTTGTATATATAACTCAGACACAATACTAATTATTATAAATTTAATATATTAATTAAAAAACACTTATTATTGGCTTATCACTCATAAGCATAATTTTTATTTTTTTAATCAAATTAACTTATTTAAAAAATTTTGATACAAGGGTTGTGTAAGAACGAAATTATTAAAGCGAGAGTGTTCAGAATTTCAGTATATATAAAAGACGGGAGTGTTCAAAATTTTAAAATTTTAATTGGGAAATAATTTTATCAAACTTTACCTACTAAATTTGAAGATAAACTTGATCTTATCTTTAATTTCTATTTTCTTGTCTTTGTCATACTCTCCTTTCTGAGTGTTGCACCAAAGAAGATAAAAATAATTATTAAACATGTTTTTAATATTTAACTATTATTCAAAATTAGTATAAATTTATAATTTGAATAATTAAAATAATTTAATATTTAATTAATACTTATCAATAAATGTATTTAAACTTAAGTAGTAAGTATATGTTTTTTCTTTCTTGTATTTTAGTAAGATTAAAAATTTTAATATTAGTAATTTATTTTATTGTGGGTTAGAATTTTTTTTTTTAAATTTATCACTAAACTTTAGTATTGATATTTGATTATTAATAAAAATCTTTAATCTAATTCGGACAAAAATAATTAATTTATAATAAATTAATATATTATAAATTTTTTATTATATTGTGTGTTTATCTGTGTCTATATATATATATATATATATATATATATATATATATATATATATATATATATATATATATATATATTTATTTATTTATTTATTTATTTATTTATTTATTTATTTATTTTTTTATTTTTTATATGATCCCCAAGATTCAGATGCACAACTCAAAAAAAAAAAAAAAAAACCAAAGACGTCAAAATGAACCACCAGCCTGCAAATGGATTACCCTCTGATCTATCATCTCCCTCAAGACACTCTCCACCAGATCTTCTCCACCCTCCCTATGCGTCAGATCATCATTTGCCGCTCCATCTCCAAGTTCTTCCACCAATTTCTCACTTCACCCTCCTTTCTTCATCTCGTCTCTACCCCCAGCCTCTCTACCTCCTCGCTCTCCGCCCACCCCACCATCGTCATCTACATCACACCCTTCGCCATGCCTCTGCTTCTTCTTCCCTTGACGTCTTCAACCCCGACCTCAACTGATGGCTCAAGTTCACTCTTGATTTCCTTCCATTTCGGTCACCTCACCCCGTAGCCTCCTCCCTTGGACTCGTCTATCTCTGAGGCAAACCCGAGTCCAACAAGTTGCTAGTTGTTTGTAACCCCTTAACTCGGCAATTTTTTAAATTATTTTATTTTAACGCGAGATGGGGAAGCTTTGTTCACTTGTGCATTTTTTTCCAGATCTGTGCTTCGTTCACTGGTGATGCAGAGTATTTATAATTGTAAACCTTATCTTTCTTGTTGTGTCCTTGTATATCTTTTCTCTTTATGCTTGTTTATGCTTGCCAATGCAGATTTTTACTTTGTGCTTCAAAAGATGTAGTACTTGTGATAGAATAAAACTACAAAACTAGAGAACAAATGCTACAAAGCCAAAGCCATAGTTCCCTCATTTTTGCAGGTTGGTGGACAAAAAGATTTGAGGGAGTAAGGCAGCTTAATTTGCTGGTTAGATTACACTTGAGGGAAACATGTTTGATTATATGCTTTAGTGAAAATGGATGCATCCTAGTTCAATTTATTGCTAGTTGGATAACACTTAAGCTTCTTTTGCAAAACTTAAAGATGCTGATAAACATGAGGCACTTGCTGTTAGTTTCCAATTATCTTGTGCAAATTAAAAGTAGTTTATGCAGGATGCTTCTAAGGATGGAGATTTAGCCCTCAAGCATGATGCTTTTAACATGATTCTACTAGCTAACTAGGCACATTCTGTTATCTTGTGCTGATATACATGGTTCTGCTATCTTGTGCACATTCTATTAGTTTCATGTTTTATAAGCTTTTATTAGTCAACAATTGGAAAAATTAATAGAAAAGCATACAATAATCTATAATTTATCCTGTTGTCTCTTTCTTGCTTACTTTTGATTTGATTGTATGATTTAGCTCACTTATATAAGGAGTGCAAAGAGTTATATGGTGTAATTTATGCTTGAAAATTTCACACTTTTGGAGACCCAATATATTTTGCTTGAGTGTGGTCATGTTACATCAGAATAGTGAAGGTGATCATGGAGCTGCAAGTTTACTAACCCTATATATGCTCATGCAGTTACAGATGCATATACATGTGTGCACGGGCACACTCATACTTGTTTCAATAAGTTGATTGGGAAAGTTTCATGTTGCATTATGAACTTTGTCTAAGTCAACAGCTGCATGAATGTGATTATTAGTTTGTTCACTCCCCTAGAATAGTCAAAAGCCAGATTGGAACTTTTACCCCTTTGTTACTCTTAGTAATAATGGAACCCTTTCTAGGTTACTAGCTACTCTGTGATTTTCATAACTTATACCAATAGATGTATCATGCTTGATATCTTACGGAGTAGGAAAGATTATTTAATTTAAGACCATTGGTTGAGTTGAGAAATATTTGTTTTCCTGTCACTTAAAATACGGTTTAGCTAGCAGAGATTTGCTTTGGATCGAATATATATATTGTGCTGGAACTGGGACCAGACTGAATAATAGGTGTTCTACGTGCTTGTTATCAAAATTTCTCCCTGATATGTATTGGGTATCTTATGAATGATGTGCTTCTGTTCTTTGAATATGTGGGGTTCAAATTTTTTCCAATTTCTGTTGTGTTACCTGCTGAATAGTGCTATTTTTATCTGATGAAATTCAAGATTAGGAGATTGATAGTTGATACTATGGGTTCTTGCTTCCCTTTGCTTTAGAGGGTTGTTAGGTTGAAGCTCATATAATATTCTGGAAAGTGGAATCTGAATGGTAAGAGTAGTTTCTCTATTTTGAATTATATGGATTTAAATAAAAGTGAGAAGGTTAGTCTTTGAGATTGATTAGGAGAGACCATGTTATGTGACAAGTATTTCTCTGTTTGGATTACTGTTTTAGAATGCATGTGACTAGCTATAAATTTGTAAGGTCCTGTTTGGCTTTTATTCTCTGTCTCTGTCTCTTTCTTTTTTGCTTTGTAAGAATGATTCTAATTTGCCCAGCGTCTAGTTATATTTGGAATAGGTGAGATTCCTGGGTCTGCCCAATTTGGAGCAATTTTTGTTGATTCATTTTAGAGGCTGTTGTAGGAGTGAAGAGATGAAGTGTTGTGGTGTGATATTGATTTAGAGGTTTGATGCATTTGTCCACAACATAATCCTTTATCATTGTAGAGAGTTATTTCTCTGCCCATGTTACGAATAAGAGTTGTTTACTTGGGTATCTTTGGTGTTTTTTTTTCTTCTTCAAGGATTTCCTTGTTAGACATGCAGAGGGACCCGTGAGTGCTCCCGTTGCTTTGTTGTTTTTTGTCCACTTGCTGATTTTCTGGGAGGGGGTGGGGGGGATATCTTATCCTGCACCAATGTACTGTATGTTCCTCTCACGGTTATAAAATTCTCTTTTGCAGCCTATGATCAAGGTTTGTTATATTTGTGAATGAAATGTGTTTTTCATAGAGGATGCCATTTTATTCTAGGGAGTCAAAAGCCCTGTCTGTCTCTGGAAACCAGCACTCTTCACGTTTATATTCACATAAGAGGGTGCAAAGCCTAAAGGACCACATTATTCACCGTACTACTGATTGCAGACGTGGAGTCATAGAGGTTTTTCAGAAATTGCTATTCATATCAGTTTGGAATATATTTTGTTGATTTCTTAGATTGATTTCATGCATGTAATTTTTTGTGTTGCTTATTGAATATTTTGGTCTTCCAGGATCTTCATTTACACATTTTTTTGTTGTTGGACTAATAGGAGGTTTCTTTTGCAGAATGCCAATCATAGTATACATGTATGACAAAGATGTTGATGAAATGATATCTATTGCTGAGTATGGCCAAGAATACGGGAAGGAAAATCCAAATATATTTGGTCTTAACCAACGTCTTTTGATAAATTTTTATAGTTTGTGATAGAAGTACTAATAGTATATTTTCATTGTGTTAGGATTAATTAATTTCGTTTGTAAATAGTTATTTTTTTTTTGAAATGTAACTAGTTACATTACTTTGAATATTTGTATTTGAATTAATTGTAAGTTTTAATGGTGAGTCGCCACTAAAATTACACTTTCAGTGGCGACATTGAAAAATTGTCACCAAAAATAGCTTTAGTGGCGACTTTAATTGTCACTAAAAATAAACTTTTAGTGGCGACCAAGTAAAGTCGCCACTGAAAGTAGACTTTCAGTAGCGACTTTTAACATTTTACTGGCAATTTTTATAGTTTTTTGTGACAATTTTAGTTGCCACTGAAAGTAAGTTTTTAGTGACAACCTCAAAAGTTATCACTAAAAACATTCAGCAACGGAGTTATCAGCGATGAAGTGGTGGCGACAAAAAGTCGCCATTGAAAGTCTTTAGTGGCGACTTTTAGACTTTTAGCGGCGACTCAGCGTATTTTCTTGTAGTGCTTGTTGCCACAAAGATACCCACTTTGTATCATTGAGAAGCAAACTATGTTACATGGGTCATCGTCGCTTCTTACCAGCTAATTATATTTGACGTCGAAATAAGAGGGCATTTGATGGTAAAATGGAAAATAATGCTACACCTACATATTTGAGTGGTGACAAAGTTCTTGCACAACTAGAATTCTTGCCCAATGTGACGTTTGAAAAGGTCAGAAACGAATGCGCGATCAATCAGGTCTTGCTTATAATTGGAAGAAAACGGGCATCTTTTTCCAATTGCCTTATTGGAAAACATTTTTACTATGATATAATCTTGATGTTATGCATATTGAGAGAAATGTGTCAGACAACATTGTGTCCACAGTGATGGATATGGTTAGAAAGACAAAGGACACAGTGAAGAGTTGCTATGATTTTTGTGGATATGGGAATCAGGTCAGGTTTGCACCCTATTGAGGACGAAAATAATATTTTCCTACCAATAGCATGCTACGTGCTATCACCACAAGAGAAGTTGAAGGTTTGCAACTTTTTGGTTGAGTTAAAAGTACCTGATGCATTCTTTTCCAATATTTCAATGTGTGTCAATGTGGTAGAAAGAGAGATATATGGACTAAAGTGTTACGACCATCACATTTTACTACAAGATCTATTTCTAATTGCAATTTGTGGGTTGTTGCCTAAGGAGGTTAGTGATCCTATAGTGGAGTTGGCTCAATTTTTTAAGATTTTGTGCTTAAAATGCTTAACCATTGAAGACTTAGATTCAATTGAAAAACAAATTTCTATTACCTTATGCAAATTGGAAACTGTGTTTCCTCTAGCATTCTTTGATGTCATGGTCCAACTACCAATCCATTTAGCAAGAGAGGCAAAGATTGCAGGGTTTGTCCAATACCGATGGATGTATCCAATTGAGAGATAACATTATCAAACCTATACTAATTTATTGAGTTGTATTTAGTATTAAAAACCCAATTAATTTTTTATTTGCATTTATAGGTATCTACGCACATTGAAATCATATGTTTATAATAAAACTCGTCAAAAAGGCTCAATAGCTGAAGGCTATTTAGCTGATGAAGGTCTGGTATTCTGCTCAAGATATTTGAACAATATCCCAACAAAATTCAATAGAGCTCCAAGGAATGATGATGAAAATATGACAGCTTATCATAGGTTGATATTCGGTCAAAGCAGGCAGTTAAGAGGTGCCAACAAATCGATTTGTCTCTCTAACAAAGAATTTGATCAAACTTGTATATACGTACTACAAAATAGTGAAAAAGTTTGGCTGTTCATAGAGTATGTGCACTATAGTTTGCTAACAATTAAATTATTAGTAAACCAAACTCGAATAGACGAATTGACACAATTTGTAGGGAGCACAAAAAGGAGCTCTAAGCACATGCATCAAATGTTGATTCAAGGCACATTAAAGAGTTTCCTCAATGGTTTAATTGTCTGGTAAATGTCTTTTAAGTAGGTCAACTAATGCGTTATATTACATGTCATGTCATAATCTTTCGATGTTGTTAATTTTTAATAGGTTATGAAGCTAGATTCACATTGGCGAGAAAACAATGAGTTACTTAGCTTAGCCATTGGTCCTCAAAGAGTAGTATATAGGTATACAAAAATTTTGGTCAATAGGTTTAGATTTCATACAAGAGACCGTGAATCTCGAAAAAAAACCCAAAATAGCAGAGTTCTTGTGAGGGGGATGATTCATATCCCGAGAAAGAATATTATGGCATCCTCGAGGATATTTATGAGCTTTCTTATGTAGGGGATAGGAAAATACATCTCTTTAAGTGTCATTAGTTGGATGTTACTCATTTAGGAAGAGGATATAAAGTTTATAGATATGGATATACAAGCATGAATTCTTGTTTTTCATTGAATACAAATGAGCCATTTGTTATGGCATCTCAAGCAGAACAAGTTTTCTATTTGAACGATATTGTTGAGCGAGATTGGCTTGTTGTTGTGAAAACAAACTCCCGTGACCTTTTCAACATGCCTTTTGAAGATTATGTGGGTGAATCATTGTCTGCTGAAGACGCTTACCAACAGGATGAGGTTGAATATAATGAATTCATTTGTAATGACAACCAGAATGAAATTGCAGTGGTATTATGGAAGGAGGATATTCAACCTCAAATTGTTAGTCACTAAATTGAGGGTGGAAGAATCAGGGAGGTTGATTTCATCAATGACAATGAAGAAGGGGAGACCACAGACGAAGAAAGTGATGAAGTAGACTTTTTATCTAAGCAATCTATATGAAATGTTGTGGAATTTAATGGGTATATATAATGCACGATATCCTTGTTAAAAATACTAGTTTAATTTAGTGTAAAACATTGTAGCTATAATATACATATTATTGGTAAATATACTATGTGAAGTGCTGTAGAATGTAATAGGTATATACTTTTTCATGCCACATTTTGTTTTGTATTAGATTCTTTTCCATTTTTGTCTGAGGTGTTGATCATTGACAACATGATCTGTCTATTTGAAGTAGGTTAATTTTTGAAGATGGCAAGAAGAAGAAGAGGTGCACATGATGGTCGTGGGTATAGAGGTGTCAGACAAGGTGGTTGTAATAAAGGAATCCTACTGTTGTGTACACAGCCCTGCCTTGGAGAGTTTGAGGCACAACTCACCCCACCAACCTTTCGTCATCCAATTAGCAGTTCAGGTATGTAAATAAAATACTTTACAAAGAAGTCAGTTAAGATTTCTTGTTTTGTGCCTAATACCTTAGTTCGTTGTGGATCACAGCTTCTTGCAGTACAAGTCGAAATATAAAGGGATCATACAAATGTATTAGTGTAGACTCGAAGACCAAAAATAGACAAAAAATCTAAATTGTAATCCCTTACAATATCCTTCAAGTAGTGGGAGACGGATCAAGAGATATTGTCAATTACATTGGACATATAGAACGATCCACTTGTCCTTTGAAAGGACCAAAATTTGGGAACAGTGTGAAGAATAGATATTGTTGCAAGTGAAGGTAATAACTAGCATGATTGTTTGTCAAACTTATATCTAGTTCTTGAATTTAACAACTTTGAGTTTATTGTTGTAGAAACATTTTGAGGTTGGTGCAAGTATGGAATGGCGATTTGATGCATTCCTCAATGCCATTGCACAAAAATTGTACAAAAATTGGAGGAACCGCTTGCCCATCTTTTACTCCAAGTACAACACCGATGAGAAGAGACTAGCACATCTACCTCCCACAGTCAACGATGATGAATAAAGGTACTTGGTTAGTTTTTTTGGCTCAGATGATTTTAAGGTATTATGTCATACCATATTTAAATAGTGCTCTAATACGAAATGTGGAACGAAACTAATTATAAAGTTAAATGCATGGAAAAAGTTCTACAAATGCATAGAACATGGCTAAACAGACAACAAAACATACGTGTGATTCTCGCTTATTTGTAGAAGCTGAGGAATTAACGACCAGACTTTAGAATAACTTATTCTTATATATAAATTTATATGCATGTTTTATTTATCATTATGTGACAATTATGTTTTATTATAGAGAAATCCTAAAACTGGAGAGAAGGCTCTAATTGACTAGTTATGGGAGATACAACATACTCGTAAGATGAAAGAAGGGGAAGTTATATGGTCAGATGCAAACTCCAAGGCAGTTCATGTATATCTAAATTTTATTAAGTTTTACTAGATGTAATTTATATTTCTTGTTCTTATTCTAACTCCACTTTTTTTTTAAGCGTAGGCCCAACTGAAAGAGATTATAACCAAGCAATTTTAGGAAGACACTCTTGGTATAACCAATGACGAAATGTTGACTCAAGTTCTTGGTCAAAGGACTGGGTACTTTCGCGGTAAAGGATATGGGACTAGACCTCCCACTAAGAGAACTGCTAATCAAATCACTCTCCAACACCTTAAAGAGTAAGAGAGGAAAATACGTGAAAATATTGCTACAAAATTACGTGAGGAGATGAGACTACGAGAAGAAATGATGAAAGCACAATTTGAAGAAATACTACAGTCACATGTGACCTCTTTAATCACATCTCTCCATACATCACTTGAATTTAACATTTTAGTCATTTGCGCACAATATTTTTCAAAAAAGGGATAGTGTATATATTACGCAATAATATTTGAAAAGAGAATTGGTAATAATATAATGCGTAATAATGTAGATACTAATATCTCTCCAACATGTTAATATGTATATATTGCGCAATAATGTTTGCGCACACTATTTAACAGTTTAGTCATTTGTGCACACTACAGTCATTGCCTTGATTAGCTCTTCCTTCTTCCCTCTTATTGTCTCTGATTGCTGTAGGTTTATATGGATTTTCATATGTTATGACTTATGAAGAGAATTGGTAATTGTTCATAGGAGAAAAAGCCACTTTTTTTCTTATTGTCCCTGAAGTGGTGGTAATTTGATTGTCCTTTCAAAGTCAGAATATTTTCTTTTGGTTAGTTGTATACAAAATAATGATTATAAGATCATATAGTTATATGTGAATCATTGGCAGATTGGACTAAGCAAAACTTTGCAACCTATCTCTTTCTTAAGCTATTTGAAAGTGTGCCAATTATCAGTTGGGTCTTTTGTGACTGAGGAAACCTTTATTTGATTTGAAAATTTTTGTTTTTCCTGCAATATATGTTCAGGGAAAATCTTTTTATTTTTCTGATTTCATTGTATTTTTGCAATTGTTTTCAGATAGTTAAAATTTGCTCCCAAACTAAAAGAATTCAAATATGTTGCATGGCTCCCCTTGTACTAATTTTCCCTTTTTTTAGTAATAATTTAACAAGTCCATCGATATTTTTCTTTTGGTTTGGCTTATACATGTGCGTGTGTGTGAACAAGCTGTATATATGAACTTCTTGCTAGGTCTTGTCACCTTTTAACGTGGTCTTAACAACTTATGACATTGCACTAATAGATTAGGATTTTCTTGATTAGCTCGTTCCTTCTCCACTCTTATTGTCCCTGATTGTTGTAGGTTTCTATGGATTGCTAAGTCTTGTCACCTTTTGACGTGGTGTTAACAACATATGACATTGCACTGATAGATCAGGATTTTCTTGATTAGCTCGTTCCTTCTCCACTCTTATTGTGCTTGATTGTTGTAGGTTTCTATGGATTGTCATCTGTTATGACTTATGAAGAGAATTAGTAATTGTTCATAGGAGAAAAAAGCCATTTTTTTTTCTTATTGTCCCTGAAGTGGCGGTAATTTGATTGTCCTTTTAAAGTCAGAATATATGCTTTTGGTTAGTTGTATACAAAATAATGATTATAAGATCATATAGTTGTATGTGAATCATTGGCAGATTGGACTGGGCAAAACTTTGCAACTTATCTCTTTCTTAAGCTATTTGAAAGTGTGCCAATTATCAATTGGGCCTTTTTGTGACTGAGGAAACCTTTGTTTGATTTGAAATTTTTTTTGTTTCTTGCAAGATATATTCAGGGAAAATCTTTTTTCTTTTTATGATTTCATTGTATTTTTTCAAAGTTTTAATTTCCTCTAAAACATATGGTTAGGTTACAAATAGTTAAAATTTGCTCCCAACCTAGAAGAATTCAATTATGTTGCATGGTTGTAGCAATGAGTGAATTTTCTCTTAAGGATTATATAGTCGCTTGATTTTTGCTTTTGTTGGATGGTTTTCTGCATGGGTAAATGTTTTCTCAAAACAAGAAAATAACAGGTTGGCTTCTGAATATTTGGTCTGAACTTACGCTCTTCTTTTATAGACAAACTTGATGTATAGATAGAGGGGAACAACATTTGTAGCTTGAGCACGAAGAAGCCTAGAATTCTATCAACCCGTGGTCATATATGCTTGATTATTATTATTTTTTCATTAATGTTTTTGTGATTTTACAATTTTGTAGATAAAATGGAGCACTCTATCAATCTATCATGCTTAATAGTTAGTGAGAGTGAAGTAATGAATAAATTAGTTATTATTATGGACATAATGTTAAAAAAAAAATTAAGTGTCATGTGATATTAACTTTGTTAAACTTGGTAATATTTAATTTTTTCCGTATTTTTTTCGTGCTACTAGTATATATTCATTTTTTTCACATTATACTTGTTAAGTCATATATTAATTTGTTACTGATATGAATAAGGACAAATTCCGCTGGGCCTTATAGGTAGTGTTGAACCAAGTTTTATGACTAATACAACACCATCTCCAAGAGAACCACCAAGTTGATTTTTTTTTAATTTGTTAACATTGTATTATGTATATTATTTTCTGTTAACTAACATTGTATATTTCTCTCAACAATTATGTATTATGTTTGAAATTCTGGTAATATATATATATATATATATATATATATATATATATATATATATATATATATATATATATATATATACACTTTTAACTTCTTTGGTTATGCTTTTTAATCATAAATCAAGGTTTTATTTAAATGAAAAATGAAAATACAAAAAAAATTAAACAAAGGATTCAATGGTGATCACAAATCGTCATTATATACCACGACAGGATTCAGTGACGATTAAAGGCGTCACTTAATCCTTTACTAAATACCAAATGCAGGATTTAGTGACGACTAAAAGTCGTCACTGAATGAATAATTAAAGGATTCAGTGGATAAAGCTTACATAATTTCAATTTTTTTTACCAACGTTTCAGTGGCGACTTTTCTAGGTCGCCAGTGAAAGAGACACTTAGTGACGACTTAGTCGCCACTGAATCATGATTTTCAGTGATGACTTTATTGGATCATCACTGAAAGCTTCAGCAACGCAATTAAGTGCGACCACTAGGCGACAACTTTTTGACCTTCAGTGGCGACTAAAGTCGCCATTGAATGCCAGTTTTCTTGTAATGGTAGTGTAGAATCTGCCACCTCTCAAGATTCCTACCCACTGGGAAAAGAATCTTGTAGATTGATACAAGTGATTATTACTAGGGAGTAGTACTAATTGAAGAAATGGATGAGAAAAAAATATTAATCCAGACATGCAAGTAAATTGTTTAAGAATCATAAAAGCATAATTGCACCATTTACAAAGAAATTCTTGCAGTGAAATATGGAATTCTGAAATTTTATTTTCATCTCAAAAGACATTATTTAATAGTTTAGATGGACAACTCATCATTTTTTATGGCCCTATAATTTAAAAACGAGGCTCTTCCAAAACCCCACTTTCTTAGACTAAAAGATTGGTTTTTCAAATATAATTTCATTATGTAGCATATAAAAGAAGACCATAACCTCATTCTAGAATTACTCTCAAGACCAAAATTTATGTAGCTCATTACATCTACTTCAGTTTTTCCTTTGATCATGGCCTCTACTTCTCACTTACCTCTGTGGGTTGAAAATCTAAAGACTTTTCCTCCAGGTTTGCAAATTCCACCTACAGTAGCATCTATTAAAGCCTTTGCCAAAGATAATCTATTCCACTATCTCCACAAAGTTATCATAAAAAAGGGATTAAATCCAGAAAATATGTGTTTTATCATGAATATCCATTTCTCATTCTTTGGCATATTTGACCTCAATAGCATTTCCTTGCGGAAGAATTATGGTATTTCTAGTGTGTTATAGTTCTTTATGTCATCTCTATAGAATTTCTAACGATGTCCATGTATTATCATATTCACAATCTTGACAATGAGAATACACTCTTATGAACATTCCTTCAATGGTTTTGTCTGTTATTGTTGTGGATAAGAGAACTCTGGATAACCATTGGTAACTATAACCTCTGGAAATAATCTATTAAAGATTTGCCAAAGGTTTCATCCATTTTTGTCCTTCATAGACCCTATTTTGAAAGCCTAGATAAATCCTTGTGGTCATAAAATCAAGCTTATCAATTGAAAACCTTTCTTAACTTTCCAAAAGAACAAATTAAACTCTCTGTCAAACATCTTTTGTGTGAAATTAACCACTTTATAAGCCTCCAAAGTCTATTGCCTATACTTCTATTGGCCCCAGGCAAGAAGAATTCCTTCTTGGAGAAGAAGAAGAATGGGAAGCATTACCGGATAATTATAATGAAGATTATTATGGTGGTAAAAATTTTAATTTTATGGAAGGTATTCCAGCTTCATTTTTAGAAAAAGAGAAAGCTCCAGCTACATAATCCTCTAATCTAGAGCTCTAAAATATCTCTATGGATTCTCATGATCCAAAAGAAGAAGATAGGTCTGTCAAAACATGGTGGCACAACTTTTATAGAAATGTCAATTTCAGTGACTCATACTACAAAAAATTCAACTTATCTCCTGGTTAGAACTCAAGATAAAGCTTCTAACCTCACATATTTTACATGTCATATAAGGTGTCTTTAGTTATTTATCTTTTTTGTAGATTTTGTTCACGTTTTTTATGAGTCATGTTTTTTAAAGTTGATGAATCATCTCCTTGATGTACTTTTGTCATCATTAAAGTTAGGATGAATCATTTTACTTAATGTGCGAGTCATCATGTAAATTATTAAGGCATATTTGTTTTCTTGTATTCTCCAATGGCTATATATATAGCTAGCCACCCGTATTGTAATAAGGTTGAGTTTTGTGAACATAAAATCCTCTTGTTTTAGAAAATGTTCTCTTTCTAAACCTTTTTTCTTCATGAAACCCAAAGTCCTATAATATTTGTTTGATACTCTCAGCTGAGATGGAAATATGATTATGCTCTACACTTGCCTCTTTAAGAGGATCCTATGTATAAGAAAATATCATCTCTCTCTAGAGATCAATCTAGAAGTCAAATTCTATATTTTATGATAAAACACTTATGAGATATTTGGCCTTGATCTAAGGTCACCTGAGATGAGGCATTTATAAAGTTTGGCAATGAAGTTAGTGTTTGTTCATAAGATACTAATCTTAATTGTAGGCTCATTGATCCAGAGTATGATTAGCAATAGATCATATTAGTCATACTACCCCTTGTGGTATATCTGAGCCTCGCTAGAAAATTTACTTCTCCACAAACCAACCCGAAAAAAAAGTTTTAGGGTAAGGAAACAAAATAATTTTTTTTTTACATGCAATATGTTTCATCAATTTAATCTTCAAAAGATAACTTCTATTATTTAAATCCAATAAATTTCATCAATATATTTCTGTTACAAACTAAATAGTTCATAGAGTTCATTATATGAGGGATAAATTTTAAAATTTTTTGAAAGTGCGGTAATGTTAGTTATTCTTTAATTATTAAAATAACAGAATATGTATAATTAAGGTCCCCAAACGAAAATATATTCCAAAAATTTTTAATATTAAATTATAATTGTTCAGCTAAGATCCTTTTGTTTTCTCTTTTCTTTTCAGGACAAAAAAAAAACGTTTCCATATATTTATTTATCAGAAAAGTTTATCTGTTACCTGTGCCAGTACTGCCAAGATCATAATTTCTTGGTTATAATTAAAAGTTTAATTGTTCATTGATATTGAATGGGAAAGGTAAAAGTAGTTGGCCTATTTGGTATCATACACAAGTTTATAGGCAGTCATTGAGTCACCAATCCTCCTTTTCTTTGAGTCACCATCCCAGTGATACCCTCATCACTAAGTGGGATCCTCTCCCTAGATAGGACCCACATCTCCTCACCATGGAGTATAAGCAGGAATCGGAGGAATCAGATTAACTCTGATACCACTTATCATGACACTATTACTCTATTCTCCAAAAGTTAGCTCATGAAAGTGTGCAGTATGCCATGTTATATATCCTAAATCTCTCTAGTTCTATCCGATGTGGGACTCCGTGACATAATGCTACACATAAAATATGTGCAGGGTAGTCATGCTCTATAACAAATGATAATTTTATTACGGACATTGTTATTGTTATTAAGATAGTAATTTTATTTGACCCATATAATTTTACTAGCTACATCTCTTTCTTTTTCTTTTTAAATATCTATATAGCATTGATATTGTTATTAACATGTAATTTTATCCACAATCTTATTGTTCAAACACTTAATAAAAAAAGACAAGTTCAATGTTCTAGATCGATATAAATTTACTAAATTTTTTTAATAACAAAATATAGATATTCATTTTACTTAGAAACTCTAAAAGTTTTGGACTATATTATGTGAAAACAAACATCTATATTTGCAAACATATAACTTGATTATGACTTGACTCAATTAATAGATAAGCCTCTGTTATGGGACTGTATCTATTCAGCTATAACTTGACCAACATAAATTTTGAACAAATGATATACGACAAAAATATATTACTCACCACTGGGTTTTATTATGTTTAATTTTAGTATATATATATATATATTATAAAAATACTATAATAAAATTCATATTGAAAATACAAATTTAATTACTCACTAAAATCAGTGTGTGAGATTTTAATTTTTTATGTTGCTCCATATATATTTAAGCTCAACGAATATGAAAATAAATTCGGCTATATATAAATATAATATTTAAAATAATGTTGATATTGCTTAATATATTTATTAAAATATTAGAAGAAAGTTCATATTGAAAATACAAGTTTAATTGTTACCCGCTAATTAAATCATTGCGTGAGATTTTAATTTTTATGTTGATCGTGTTGTTCCATATTTTATTATTCTGAAGTATTCTGTTTTGTGAAAATTTGAGTTAATTTTTCATCAATAAAAAATTAAAAAATGGCTGACAATAACAAATAAAAAATAGAAAGATAAATAAAAAAATACTAAAATTTAACGAAATTCGGTTAATTATATTTACGTCCTCGCCTAAGATGTAGATGCTTAAGTTTCCTTGGTGTACTTATAACAACTGAAAAGCTTTTTATTTATAGTTTAAGGATCCTTTCCATTTTTTACTTTTTTTGGATGTGGGACTTTAAGAAGTTAAAACCAACATTCTGTAGTGACCAATTTTTTTAATTTACACTGCTTCAAATTGAGTGGGAAGATAAGGTATTCTATTCCATCAAGGAAGTGCAATTGGCGAATTGCCAACCAAACTCATGGGTTTTGGGATTACTACCACTTCCATTAAGAGTTAACAGATTCAAAATTAAGCTTTGAAACTCAAATCAGTGTTTTTTTGGTTTTAATTTTTTTTTTGGGTTATATTTCGTTAGGGATGAAATCAAAACCATATATTTTAACTCATAAGCCCAATAGATGTACGAATTTTAAACATAAGGCAAAATTATAAATTGTCAACTCGTAATGTGATAGAGTGAGTAAACAGACCCAGAAGGCAAAACTAGAGATTTATTCAATTATGCAAAAGGAAAATAAACACACGAAAACGAATGTCAACGAAGAGGAAAATGAGCACACGAACATAAGAAACCTATCAGCTAAAGAACGAAATATAATGTTATTTTTTTGGACTCTAAAAAAGTAAAAACTATCTCCAGTTGCCTGTATTTATTGTAGCTGGACTTATTCTTCACCAACAAATCATTTTGGGAGATCAAATGATGTAACTGAATTGGGAGGGAGTGTGACAGTCATATCCTTTGCAGCATTCTCTAGTGGACTTTGTTTTGGCACCACCTGAAAACACAAAAATTAAAAACAACATAAACATTATGAGATTTTTGAAATAACTAAGCCTTAATGCAGGTACCTTCTTCGGCTCTTCGAAGGAATTCTCATCCTTTACATTGCTAGATGTCATCACAGTCTTGGTTGCACCAGATAGATTTTTTGAATCGAAACCATTAATAGTAATCTTAAGGCTCATGGGATTGTTGTCGAAGTTCACAACCTGCAGTAGATGGCAAAAGGTCCAAATGAACACATGAAAGTGCTAAATGAATAAGAATGGAGAAAATAACCTCCCCGTGCCTCTACCTTGATCCTCAAGTAACTTTTCTTATGCCTTTGCCAAACAATTGCAGATGCAAAAACAGAAGGAGAAGAAGCTTGAAGTGTTGACTCAAGCAAAGTTGCCCCACTAGACTCTGAGAAAAGTTGCTGCAGCCAATAGCTTGGAGTTCCATAACTCCGATGAGAGTCAAAAACAATTGCATCTGGCATCCACCTAATCACAGAAATTAGGTAAATGTCAACTATGGCTATTGAATACAGACATGAAAATCTTAGTCAAATGAAAAGGATAAGACATATTACTGTCTATCATTTGTATTCACAAAAAGTGGTGCATAGCAAACCATTTCAACAACATCACTGCATCAGCCGAAGAAATTATAAGTGAGTACTAACTAGTGAACTCGACTCGGCAGCATAAGTTCTAAAAAAAAAAAAACTCAAGTAAAACCTGTTCTTTTCTAATCCCATAAGGAATGCAGCTTCGCCCAAGGCTGATAACAAGCTCCCATTTCCAGCATCTTCTTTCCAGACAGCATATTCACTTACAAAAGCCTGTAGAGTAATTAAATAATGAATTAGATTCATCAGTCATTCATCAAATATACGGACATATATAAATGAATGATACAAATAGAGAAGTGTTATCAATAACAACCTTTGCACCATTGCGTGGAACGGAATCGAACTTGTTATTCTTAGAGTAGATGTCCTTGGCGTTTGTATAAATCTGATAAGAAAGTTAGAGTATTAAAATGGATGATGTCTATAGCAAGTATCCCAACAAAAACAGAAGTATAAGTAAAAGAAGTTAAGGTATTGGGATGTTACATGAAAATCATACAAATCAGCCGGGTGTTCCAAGGGCTTAGCAGTAGCATCGCAATTTGAGATGATTTGCATATCTGGGTAGGAACGTTTTATAGCATTGTAGAACTCAAGGTAGTTCCCTGCAGGTCAATATAGGAATACCCAAGAGAAAAAAGTGTCATTAAAAATAAGAAGCAAAATAAGTAAGAAACAACTTATAAAGAAATTGCATATATACCTTGGTAGTTATACTTGCCGCAATCCTCGTTACCAATGGCAACATATCGAAGGTCAAAGGGCGCGGGGTGTCCATAAGCAGCTCTTATTTTGCCCCACTTTGAGGTGGGAGCACCTCTTGCAAACTCAATGCCATCAAGGGCTTCCTGCAGTGCATATCAATCGTTGTAAATATTGAAAGAGGAAAAAAGAAAATAAAATGGTCTCACGGAAAGAAAGACAATAGATTATACTTGCACAAAAGGAGCGATATCTGACGTGTTAACTTCGTCATGATGACTGATGCCTTGAATGAGATATTCGATATGATTAGCCACTCTTCATGTTTAAAAGAAAATTTAGAGAAATTAAAGAGAAAAATATACCATTGTTAAATATCCATACTGGCACTGCCTTAAGGTCCTCTGATAGCTGTTCAAGAATAATAGATTATAATGATTGATTCGCTGGAACAAGGTATCTGAATTTTGAAGTAAATATAAAGGCCAATAATTATAATGGGAAAAAGGGGCCTACTTGAAGAAACTCTAAATAACCAAATCCATCGTCAGTCCAATAATTCCATATATCATTCAAGTGGCCAGGTCTTTGCTCCCATGGTCCAATGGTATCTTTCCACCTATACGCATTTCTCAACCAGTCTCCTTCAACGTAACAACCACCGGGAAATCTAAGAAATCTTGGTTTCAAATCAGCCACCATTTTAAAGAGGTCTGATCGGAAACCATGTCCCTGTGGGAGGTAACAGAATATGTGAGAAAAAAAAGGGCCTTTCTTTTGGGTTAAAACAATTCAACAGACCTTGTGAGTGAGCATTGGCATAGCTGAGACTTGGTCCAACCATATCACTCCTTTCCTGGTTGTTGTTATTTGAAGGCTTGAATTGAAGTTTGAAGCCTGGGCCTCAAGCATAGCCTCCATCTTTGTCCAATTGGCAACTTGCAAATCAGAAGCCCTGCAAATGTCAATTATTTATTATATAGAAAAATAATTTGGTATACCAACGGTAAATAATTTTTTACAGTATAATATAATAAAAACAATATTTTTTTAAATTAATTTTGCCATGTATCACGATCTAAACACCTTTTTTGGACAAAAAATTATCTACTGCTAATTTTATTATATATATGGAAAATGATAATTCTGTGAGAGTAGCATGTCTATAATAACTTGATGTCAGTTGAAGCCAGTTCTTGTCCATCGTTTGATCCCGTCAATGAAACTTTCAGATCAATTGGTCCCATTGCGCGAACATAGAAGATCACTTTGTATTTCTTCCCACTCTCAATATTCTGAAGAAAAGAAAAATACGTCCTAGTGTTAATCATAGTGTGACAAGGTCGAAATAGAAGGAGATGATAATTATGACATGAGGTCTATTAAATAGTCTCACCATGCCCCAAAAGCCAGGGTTAGACACACCAACGCCTGCTGGGCAAACCTGGGGAGAGGAACAGAGCACATCCATTCGAAGTGCAACCGGGTTACGACTAAAGCATGAAGAAAGATCGGTTGATACAATTATGGTTGATTCATCACCAATAACTGACCAAGGGTAGATGTTTGAGGGAACCATATGGCCCCCAGATTCAAAACCTGAAACACAAATTCATGTTTAGAATAAAAGTTGAGTTTTAGAGGTCTAAATGATGGGAAAATGATGACCTCTGTTGCTCACAAGCTCTGCCCACAATCCTCCAGCGCCAGCATGATTAATTTCCTACAAAAAATAGTTTTGTCATTGTTGGGACAGTAGTCTAATACGTAACCTCAAGTTTAATTTGCATGAAAATTTCATATGACAGTATATACTATATGCGGGATCAAAGACACCCAGATGTAACTAGAACTTAAACACGATATCAATATTAAAATTTGCATGAGGTTTGAACTACGAGTTCCATAGGAAGAACAAATAACAAATCTCAAAAAAATGCAGGGCTCACCTCAAAAAATACTCCGAAAAAATGCTGGGGCATTGGCCTACCAGATGCGGCATCTATAATTAACGTAGATGTCTGGTTGCCATCGGCGGAGCATTGAAAAGCAATAGAAACAAGAATAAGTATGATAGATAGGACGACAGATGTTTTGGAAGAAGCCATTCTTATTGTGAATTATAAGAATTGTTTATGAGATGTTCTTTCGTGTTCTGACTTTGAAGTATTTATATACATATGCTATTGATACACGTGTCTTCCTAAAATATTTCCACCAGATAAGGTTAGAACAACCAAGTGTAAGAAACTCATAATTTAATAATTTAATATTTAAAATTAACAAAATATTAAAAAAATAGATTAGGTAAATAAGGAAAAATTCAAATAATATTGTAAGATGATATATCTACATTCAGTTTATTTATTTATCCTATTTATTTAACTTATTCGTATGTGGTAAGGATTACAGTGTACAGACGCCTTTCTAATTCAAAAGTTCAAGTTATACTGATTTTTTTATTTTTTTTATTAGTGAGGACTTTAATTTTGTATGATAAACATTTAAAATAAAATAACTCCAATATTATGATAACTTTGATAAGAAAAAATCATTGTGTTATTATGTTGTTTATCAATTAATTTGGATAGAGTTAATTTGGTTGTTTTTGGCGTCACAACAAAAAAACACAACAAAGCAACACCACAAAGAATGCAACAGAACACGACAATAAAAAAACACCAGAAAAAAAAAAACCAGAACAGAATTAGAACTAAGTCAACTCCCACTCGAGCACCTCTGCGCCAACGTCAAAGTTAATTTCGTCATAGTTGCTGCAATAATAATACACTCAAAAAAAAAAATCAAAACAACACCTTGGAGGAGAGTAGCTCTAGGGTTATGAGGAAGCGGAGGTGTCAAAGGAGGATGTTGACCTGTTAAATAGGCGTAAGGGATAAGAAGGTTATTGGACGAAAATCAAGGAGTTCATAAAAGTCCAATAACAGACTGTTGGTGCTGAAAGAATCCGTTGTTTCCTCTGGTTGGTGCTGCATAACAGACAGTTGACTAATAGTTACCAAGCTAAATGGAAGGGTAGGGATGGCTGCTGCTACTCAAGATGTTCGGGTAGAAAGGAAGTGTAATATCCTGTGAATTTAAGCTAATATGTTTTGTTTTAATGGATATATTGTATGCAAAATGTTTATGAGTTTCTTTAAAAGTAAATATCTTTTATTTATACAAATGTGTTATAATTTAATCATGCATAATAAATTTAATGATTTTGAAGTGTAAATGAGATTTTCAAATGTTTCTAAAAAAATTAGTTTATTAGGATTTTCAATTTTTTTTCCACCTTTTTTGTTGCATTAAAATTCAAAGAATGCCCCTCTAAAAATCTGGCCATTTGAAATTTCAAAAATGCCCTTCTGCCAAAAAAGAAAAACTGAAGCGTGAAAAGAAAATTATGGAGAGAAGGGCAGAGAAAAGCCTTCCATTTTGGGTCATTCTCCTCTCTCGTGATTTCATTATTTTCTCCCAAATCCAGCCATAAACAAGCCTTCTATCTTGGAATTGAGTATCCTACCATACATTAGCATGAACCTCTGTCAAAATTCAGTTGAAAACACAGCAAAACAGAAGCAGATCACAATAGCACGCTAGTTAAGGTTAGTGCTTCTAAAACGCTAGATTTCTGTCGGTTTTTTGAGCAAGTTAGGGGTTTTGTTGATAATATAGTGTATTATATATATGATGAATTTCATAGCAAGATAACATGATGTGGTGTCTAAATTTATAAATTATTCTTCGATGAACAGTAACCGTGAATAGTATTTTTGCCTGTGTGAATAGTACCTGAGCAAAGAATTTTTAAATTTTAAAATAGCTAAGTTGAAGAACATAATTTGGAGGTGTTGGTGATCAATTTTATTTAAAAAAAGACGAGAAAAAACTAGTCTAATTGAAGTTTCAAATTTGTGAGTAAATGACATAAATTATGGTATGGAGAAAAGAATTATAATTTGTCTCTAAATTTATAAATTATATAACATGGTTATGCAATGTAAATTAATAACTATTTTCGTATGTCGAGATTGTGACTTGGGTGATAACTGAGATTTGGATAGTATATCACTAAAATATATGAAAGTGTGAAAAGTGAATTGAGATAGGTAATGTCACGACCCAAAAATAGAAGTACGTAACCGGCACGGGTTTTGAGAATAATCTCATCCCGTAAGCCTCTAGTATGATACATATAAATGATTTTATCATAAATAGTATAGATTGTAACTAAATACATAATCACATTCATTTGAGAGCTTACTGTATAATTTCAATAATCTCAAATATACATAAATACTCTGTAAATGGAAGCTAAGATCCTGCCTGTGATATATAGAGCAACTCTAGAGTACAAGTACAATGTAAATTAAAATTTACGAGCCTTGGAAACAAAGTAGGCTCACCTAGAGATCATGTCGTCTAACTGGTCAACTATCTGCAAAAAAAAATGTAGAAATATCGTGTAGTGAGTTTGACAACTCAGTGAGCAAATATAGTTTACTATAACTGAAACAGAATAGACTATTCGCACGAGTTTTCATAAATAGAAATTATGGTAGAATATAACATTATCTAAATCAATGTATATAACAACAAACTAAAGAAAGAAGGTAAATTTTGTTAAAAGAAAATCTAAAATTTTAAGATTTAGTATAATAAACAATAATTTCAAAATTAGATAAGGAAATAGAAAGATAACTCTTCATATAAAAAAATGTTTAGAGGAGGACTCAAAGTAGATCTATAATTATAATTTTTATACCCAAGCATAAAGCCTGGTAAGAGCAATCACCATATACATTGTTTTAGCCCAAACACATAGCAATGGGACGGGTAAATCACCATATTCTCATAATTCATATCATAAGGTTGGGAGGAGCTCTCCTCAATTCCCTAACCTTTCCATATATTGACTGTCCTAAGCACACAGTAATAGGACGGGTAAATCATCACATTTTTATCATAGGTAACCAGGCCAATTGCCACTGGTTATTGGAGGAGACATACCTCAACTCCACATTTATTCACATTTCAATCCTCATGTGCCCGTTCGCACAAGGGGCTAGTAACTTTCTTGCTAACTAGGGTTTTATAGTGCATCAAGGCTAGCTATCTCTGTCGCTAGCTAACAATGTTTCTATCAATGATTCCTCCAAAATAAATTAGTTTAATAAATCAAAAATATAAGCTGAAAGAAAAATTGAAAATTATGATGTTAAAATTCTTTTTAAGACAAAATATATCCCTCCCTTCCAAGATATTCTTCGGATAGAGTTCCGGCATAAAACTTCATTCTCCAAAATCAGAAATACAACATTTTCATTTCAGTTTAGATGAACCATAATATCCAGTATCAATTACACATTTGAAACTCAAATACAAATTCAATTTCACCATATCCATGAAACAGGGAGGTATCATTTATAACAAAAATTATATGAAACAATATGAAAGATGATACAATTATAAAATTCAATAAAGTGTATCATAATACCACATTTTCATCATAAATTTAGGAGGGACTTATTAGAGGTCTGTTATACATGTCCTATAACTTCTAAGAATATAAATCAATATAAACATGAAATTCAATTTATACTATTCATAATTAAAACTTTGTTTTAAATGCATGGACATGAGAGAGATTTAAAAATGCGTTATAGTAAATTATATTCACTCACAGTGTAAGGCCTCCAGATTGGACAGCCCCAAAATCCACGTTTTCCATCTGAATTTGATCAATTAGACATTAAAAATGAGTCCGGAGGGTCCAAAAACCTAAAATAATGACCCCGGGACGCTGGCACTGTTCACGGCCAGAAACACTGTTCACATGCGGCTGAAAATACTATTCACGCGCAGACTGTTCACCGGCACTGTTTGGAGCTGTTCATAGTTACTGTTAACCAAAGTAAATTTTGCAAAATTAAACCACCAAATCACATTTTCTGACCGTAAAATTTATCTTACAACTAATACTCTACATCCTTAACAAAACCCATAAGTTGAAATCTTGAAAAACCATCAAAAATTCAGTATTTTAGAAGATTTACCTTTAAGTTACTATTCACAAAATTCCGGCGAACCTCCGGCGAAAATGATCGGTGGGTTTTGAAGCTCTCGCTGCCATGAGTCCAACGGTGCCTTCGGTATTTCAATTGGACATCTAGAATTGGAGAAATCTTAGAGAGAAGTTTTAAAAAAAATTGAGAGAGAGAGAGAAATTTCGTTTTTCCTTCTTGCGTGTGTCCACCTGTTCCTTGCCCCCTTTTTTTTTAATAATAATAATATTATTATTATTATTTAATAATTCAATAATAGGATTTCTTTAATATAAATTCAATTTTTCATCCTAAAATATCTCAAAAATTTCTAAAAATTTACATTCAAGTTAAACTCTTAAATTATGATTTTTCTTGATAAAAATCGTAATAAACAAATCACAAAATAAATATCTTTTTACATATTAAAAGAAAGAAGATTTCGAAAAATACAACAAAAATTCATTAGAGGCCAATATAATTATTTTGAGCAAAACAAAAATTATTTTAAATAAAAATATACTTAGCAAAACATAATCATTTACAATAAAAATATTTTTTTTTAGTAAAACATTATTATTTAAAAATAAAAATTTTGGGATATTACAAGTAAGTAGTAGACATGTTAGGAATAGTGAAATTAAAATTTGTTAGGATTGCTTAAGGATTGACTAGTGATGAAAAAGTGTCATAAAAAGAAGATTTGAGCATATTGGGTTTACTTGAGTATATGTAAGACAAAATTAGAAAATTTACAATTTCAATTTGTTAGAAGTGATTAATGGAGGAAATCTTAGAAGAAGTTGAGTATTAAACTAGTCATAATTTAAAATAGTGAGTTGGACACCGAACTGTATAAAGATTTTTAGGTGAAAGAAATAAATGAATGATAGTTTTATGGTGCTTTGAGGAATATAATCAAGTGAATTAGTAGTATTAAAATTCTTGATGAATAAAATATGAGAAGTAGGATTCAAATGAATCTTTGAACTCTTAATTTGGAAATATGGAGAATATTTTGAAAATCATGTCTGAAAATAATGTAAAGTAATCAAGATATTTGTGTTAAGAGTTTATATCATATTAAATTGAGTCTCGTATAATTATGTTAAGATTGAAAATTCATGTGTGAATAATTGTTTAGAAATGAAAGTAAGAAAAGTTTGAGATTCATGGGAGGATGTTGACATGTGAGAATTAAAGATGACTTGATAGAAGTCTAGAATAAGAAAAGTTGTGTTAAAGTTAATGGTTAAAAGACAAAGGCCACCCAACCATGTGACTAGTGGACTAATAATTTTGGCTGGTGGAGCAATCACTTTGGCAATAATTAAGAAATTATTGCCAAATTATTAATCACTACATGTGGCTGAAATCTTGCTGAAATCTGCAACACGTTGGAGGATTTATGACCACATATTGGTCATGGATTACAACTATAAATAGCTATGAGACTCACCTTAGTTCTCAAGCTCTCAAGGAGTTCTTTCTTCTTCCTTTTGTTCTCATAGTGAGAGAAAGGCTTGTGGGTTAAAGAGAGGTTTGAGTAAGAGTGTTCTTGAGTGTGTTTGTGAGGTGTGAGTGGTGGGCTATTAAAGCCAAGCTTTGACTCTAAGAGAGTGGTGTAGCTTGGGTTAACCTTATAGGCAATTGGGTGTGAGTGAGGAAAATTATTGTATTCCTTTTATCATAGTGAAAGATTCTTGCTGCTCTCCGGTCGTGGACGTAAGCATATTGTCGAACCACGTTAAATTTTTGTGTCCTACTATTGTTTAGTTATTTTTCTTGCACATTTAATTTCTCTATATCGAGGGCCATCCACAACAAACTGGTATCAGAGCCATGGCTATCACAAAATTCGACGTGGAGAAATTTAATGGAGAAAATGATTTCAGTCTATGGCGGGTCAAGATACGAGCTTTGCTGGTTCATCAAGGATTAGCCAAAGCCTTGCAAGGTAGAGAGAAGCTACCAGAGACGTTGATAGAGAAGGAGAAGGATGACATTATGGATAAAGCACACAGTGCCATCCTACTGTGCTTAGGTGATGAGGTATTGCGAGAAGTTTCTGAGGAAGAAACAGCTGCTAAGCTATGGTTGAAGTTGGAAAGCTTGTACATGACGAAGTCACTCACCAACCAACTGTACATAAAGAAGAAATTATACACGATTCAAATGTAAGAGAGTAAGCCCATCAAAGAACACCTTGATGAATTTAACAAAATTATTCTTGATTTAAAGAATATAGATGTTAAAATTGATGATGAGGACTAGGCTATTATCTTGTTATGCTCTTTGCCAAATTCTTATGAGCATTTCATTGATACAATGTTATACGGTCGAGATTCTCTTACCATGGAGGAGGCCAAGGCAGCCTTAAACTCACGAGAATGGAAGAGAAAGGTAGCAGAAAGCAAAAATGAAGGCTTGGGAGAGAGTTTGATGGTAAGAGGAAGAACTTAAGGAAAAGGTCATGGTGGTGGTAAAGGCAGATCTAGATCAAAATCAAAATCTAGAAAATTAAAGTGTTTCCACTGTCACAAAGAAGGGCACTTCAAGAAAAACTGTCCAGAACGCAAAGGCAAGGAGAAGGAAAAGGCTTCTGGTTCTGGAGATGCTGCTGTAGTAGATTGCTACGATGATGCAAATGTTCTCTCTGTATCTATCACTAACTCAAGAAATGAGTGGGTCCTTGATTCTGGGTGTTCATATCATATGACTCCTAATAAGGATTGGTTTACAACTTACCAGTCCATAAATGGGGGTAAAGTTCTTATGGGTAATAATAATGCTTGTAAGGCAGTTGGTATCGGTACGGTAAGGATCAAGATACATGACGGAATTGAAAGAACATTGATTGATGTCAGGTACGTTCCAGAACTGAAGAAGAACCTGATTTCCTTGGGTACTCTCGACTCTAGCGGATGCAGCTTCAAGGCTGAAGGTGGAGTTATACGAGTCTCAAGGGGAGCCCTAGTTGTGATGAAAGGAAGAAGAGTCAATGGAATTTACATATTGCAGGGAAGCATAGTTATAGGTGCGGCTGCAGTATCATTAATGTCTGAAGCATACGTCACCAAGTTATGGCATATGCGGTTGGGGCATATTAGTGAGAAGGGTTTAATCGAGCTCAGCAAGCAAGGGCTTCTCTGTGGTCACAAGGCAGGGAAGTTAGATTTCTGTGAACATTGCGTATTTGGGAAACAATGTCGAGTAAAGTTCAACACTGTTATTCACCATACAAGAGACACTGTTGATTACATTCACTCTGACTTGTGGGGTCCCTCTCGAGTTCCTTCTCATGGTGGCGGTAAATATATGTTGACCTTCATTGATGACTATTCAAGAAAGGTGTGGATCTTTATTCTAAAGAGTAAAGATGAAGTTTTTTGTCAAATTCAAGCAGTGGAAAACCTTGATTGAGAAACAGACCGGGAAGCAGATCAAGCGACTGAGAACTGACAACGGCTTGAAGTTTTGTGGAGGAGAATTTAACAAGTTTTATAAGGATCACGGTATTGTTAGACACCGTACTGTGAAAGAGACTCCACAGCAAAATGGACTTGCAGAACGGATGAACAAAACTCTCTTGGAAAGAGCAAGGTGTATGCTCTCGAATGCTGGTCTACCAAAACAGTTTTGGGCTGAAGCTGTTAACACAGCTTGCTACTTGGTTAACATATGTCCATCTTCAGCTATTGGTTTCAAGACTCCGGTAGAGGTTTGGTCAGGTATGCCAGCCAAATATGATAATTTAAAAATATTTGGTTGTCCTGCTTATGCTCGCATGAATGAAGGTAAACTTGAGCCTAGGGCAAGGAAATGAATTTTCCTTGGGTATCCTGAAGGAGTAAAAGGCTACAAATTATGGTGTCCCAAGACTTCAAAATGCATCATTAGCAGGGATGTGACCTTCAATGAAGCAAAAATGTTGAATTCCCAAAAGGAATCATCAGGTGGAGAAGAAGACAATAGTGTTACGAAGAAGGTGGAGCTTGAGGTGGAGCCTGAGACAAAACATCCTCAAGATAACCAAGAAGATACAAAGGAAGAGCAACATCCAGTCGAGAAAACGAGTACACATTTGCAGCATTATCAACTGGCAAGAGACAGGCAGAGAAGGGAAGTTAGACCTCCTCAGAAGTATGGATATGAAGATGTAGTCGCTTATGCTTTAAATGTAGCTGATAATGATGAACCACAATCATACCATGAAGCCATGTCAAATGATGAGTCTACCCAGTGGCTTGCTGCAATGACTGAAGAGATTGAATCTCTTTATAAGAATCATACTTGAGAACTTGTTGAAAAACCAGACAACCAGAGGATAGTAGGGTGCAAATGGGTCTTCAAGAAGAAAGAAGGAATCCTCGGAGTTGAAGATGCAAGGTACAAAGCACGATTTGTGTCAAAGGGCTTTACACAGAGAGAATGTATTGACTTTAATGAAATCTTCTCTCCAGTGGTTAAACATAGCTCTATACGAGTCCTACTTGCCATCGTTGCTCATTTTAATTTAGAGCTTGAGCAATTGGATGTCAAGACAACATTCTTGCATGGTGAACTTGAAGAGCAGATTTACATGAGTCAACCTGAAGGGTTCAAAGTAAAAGGTAAGCAAGAACATGTTTGCCTATTAAGGAAATCTTTGTATGGTCTTAAACAATCTCCTAGACAGTGATACAAACGCTTTGACAAGTTCATGCTTGGAAGTGGTTATTCTAGGAGTAAATATGATAGCTGTGTGTATTACAAAAAGCTCGAGGATAGATCATATTGTTACCTACTTTTGTATGTTGATGACATGTTGATAACCTGTAAGAACATGTTAGAAATAGATTGTCTCAAGGATCAATTGAGACATGAGTTTGAAATGAAGGATCTTAGAGCTGCACAGAAAATTCTGGGTATAGAGATCTACAAGGATAGGAAAGCAGGTGTCTTATTCTTATCACAAAAGAAGTATATAGAAAAAGTGTTAGACCATTTTGGCATGAAGAATACAAAGTCTGTTAGTACTCCATTAGTAGCTCACTTCAAACTCTCAGCAGCTTTGGCATCCCAGACCAAAGAAGAGGAAGAGTATATGACACATGTCCCTTATACCAGCGCAGTCGGCAGTATCATGTATCTCATGGTATGTACAAGGCCAAATATTTCACAAGCAGTTAGTGTTGTTAGCAGGTACATGGCGAATCCTGGGAAAGCTCATTGGCAGGCAGTGAAATGGATTTTACGTTATTTGAGAGGTACAATTGATGTTGGTTTAATATATGGTAGAAGTAAAGACACTACAAAAGATATCATTGGATATGTCGACTCAGATTATGCCAGAGATCTTGACAAAAGGAGATCTCTTGCTGGATATATATTTATGCTATGTGGATGTACTATCAGTTGGAAAGCAACTCTACAATCAATTGTTGCTTTGTTAACTACTGAGGCAGAGTACATAGCGGCAACAGAAGCAGTAAAAGAATCCATTTGGCTCCAGGGACTAATTGATGAGTTGGGTATACAATTGAAAGAAGCTATAGTCTACTGTGATAGTCAAAGTGCGATACATCTGACTAAAAACCCCATGTATCATGAAAGAACAAAGCACATTGATGTGAGGGTGCATTTCATTAGAGATGTGATTGCAGAAGGGATTATTACAGTGAAGAAGATAGGTACTACAGACAATCCAGCTGATATGTTAACCAAGCTAGTTCCGGTAAACAATTTTAAGCATTGCTTGGACTTGATTGGGATACAAAGCAGGTGAAAGGGGTATGGAGGAGAGTAGCAGAAGAAAAACTATAGGAGTCTTTTAACCAAGGTGGAGATTTGTTAAAGTTAATGGTTAAAAGACAAAGGCCACCCAACCATGTGACTAGTGGACTAATAATTTTGGCTAGTGGAGCAATCACTTTGGCAATAATTAAGAAATTATTGCCAAATTATTAATCACTACATGTGGCTGAAATCTTGCTGAAATCTGCAGCACGTTGGGGGATTCATGACCACATATTGGTCATGGATTACAACTATAAATAGCCATGAGACTCACCTTAGTTCTCAAGCTCTCAAGGAGTTCTTTCTTCTTCCTCTTGTTCTCATAGTGAGAGAAAGGCTTGTGGGTTAAAGAGAGGTTTGAGTAAAAGTGTTCACTACATGTGGCTGAAATCTTGCTGAAATCTGCAGCACGTTGGGGGATTCATGACCACATATTGGTCATGGATTACAACTATAAATAACCATGAGACTCACCTTAGTTCTCAAGCTCTCAAGGAGTTCTTTCTTCTTCCTCTTGTTCTCATAGTGAGAGAAAGGCTTGTGGGTTAAAGAGAGGTTTGAGTAAGAGTGTTATTGAGTGTGTCTGTGAGGTGTGAGTGGTAGGCTATTAAAGCCAAGCTTTGACTCTAAGAGAGTGGTGTAGCTTGGGTTAACCTTATAGGCAATTGGGTGTGAGTGAGGAAAGTTATTGTATTCCTTTTATCATAGTGAAAGATTCTTGCTGCTCTCCGGTCATGGACGTAGGCATATTGCTGAACCACGCTAAATTCCTGTGTCCTACTATTGTTTAGTTATTTTTCTTGCACATTTAATTTCTCTATATCGAGGGCTATCCACAACAGGTTGCTTACCCAATATAGATGTGTATATGTTCTTTTATGTGTGTGAATTCTAATACCGACTTATAGATATAAATATGCAAATTTGAGAATAGTTCAAATATTAGTGAAGATGATCCATAATGGTTTGAGAATTTATTAGAATATGTTATATATATAATGTATCGGGTATATTTTTAATCCCAATTGTAATATTCCCTAATTTTTTTTAAATAATAATGTTTTGCTATAAAAATATATATTTTTATTATAAATAATTATGTTTTACTAAAAGGAAGTATATTTTTAATTAAAAGAATTATTTTTTTGCTCAAAATAATTATATTGGATTTTAATAAATTTTTGTTGTATTTTTAGAAATATTCTTTCTCTTATTATATATAAAGATATTTATTTTGTGATTTGTTTTATTAAGATTTTTATAAAGAAAAATCATGATTTAAGAGTTTAACTAGAATGTAAATTTTTAGAATTTTTTAGAATATTTTAGGATGAAAAATTGAATTTATATGAATTTATATAAAAGAAATCCTATTATTTAATTATTAAATAATAATATTATTATTATTATTAAAAAAAAGAAAGGAACGGCAAGCAAACCCACGCAGCAAAGTCGGTGAGAAGAAAAAAAAACTCTCTCTCTCTAAAATTTTTAAAAACTTCTCTTTAAGATTTCTCCAATTCTAGATGTCCAATTAAGATACCGGAGGTACCGTTGGACTCGTCGCGACGAGAGCTTCAAACCCCACTGATCATTTTCGTCGGACGTTCGCCGAAATTTTGCCGGAATTTTGTGAATAGTATCTTCAAGGTAAATTTTCTAAAATACTGAATTTTTGATGGTTTTTCAAGATTTCAACTTAGGGATTTTGTTAAAGATGTAAAATATTAGTTGTAGGATAAAATTTACGGTCAGAAAATATGATTTGGTGGTTTAATTTTACAAAATTTACTTCGGTAAATAGTAACTATGAACAGTGCAAATAGTGCCTATGAACAGTATTCTGAGCGTAAATAGTGCTTTCAGCCGCGCGTGAATAGTTCCAGCGTCCCGGGATCATTTTTTTAGGTTTTTGGACCCTCCGGACTCATTTTTAATATCTAATTGATCAAATTCAGATGGAAAACGTAGATTTTGGGGCTGTCCAATCTGGGGCCCTTATCTTGTGAGTGAATATAATTTACTATAACGCATTTTTAAATCTATCTCATGTCCATGCATTTAAAACAAAGTTTTAATTATGAATAGCATAAATTGAATTTCATGTTTATATTGATTTATATTCTTAGAAGTTATAGGACATGCAAAACATACCTCTAATAAGTCCCTCCTAAATTTATGATGAAAATGTGGTATTATGATACACTTTATTGAATCTTATAATTGTATCATCTTTCTTATTGTTTCATATGATTTGTGTTATAAATGATACCTCACTGTTTCATGAATATGGTGAAATTGAATTTGTATTTGAGTTTCAAATGTGTCATTGATACTGGATATTATGGTTTATCTGGACTGAAATGAAAATGTTGTATTTCTGATTTTGGAGAATGAATTTCTATGCCGGAACTCTGTCCGAGGAATATCTTGGAAGGGAGGGATATATTTTGTCTTAAAAAGAATTTTAACCTCATAATTTTTAATTTTTCTTTCAGCTTATATTTTTGATTTATTAAACTAGTTTATTTTGGAGGAATCATTGATAGAAACACTGTTAGCTAGCGACAGAGATAGCTAGCCTTGGTGCACCATGAAACTTTAGCTAGTAAGAAAGTTGCTAGCCCCTTGTGCGAACGGGTACATGAAAATTGAATTATGAATAAGTATGGAGTTGAGTATGTTTCCTCCAATAACCAATGGCAATTGGCCTGGTTACTTATGATGAGAATGAGGTGATTTACCCGTCCTATTGCTGTGTGCTTAGGACAGTCAACATATGGAAAGGTTAGGGAGTTGAGGAGAGCTCCTCCCAACCTTATGATATGAATTATGAGAATATGGTGATTTACCCGTCTCATTGCCATGTGCTTGGGATAAAACAATATATATGGTGATTGCCCTTACCAGGCTTTGTGCTTAGGTATAAAAATTATAATTATGGATCTACTTTGAGTCCTCTTCTAAATATTTTTTTTATATAAAGAGTTATCTTTCTATTTTCTTATATGATTTTGAAATTATTGTTTATTATACTAAATCTTAAGATTTTAGATTTTCTTTTAACAAAATTTACCTTCTTTAAAGCTTTAGTTTGCTGTTATATACATTGGTTTAAATAATGTTATATTCTACCATAATTTCTATTTATGAAAACTCGTGCGAATGGTCTATTATGTTTCAGTTATAGTAAACTATATTTGCTCACTGAGTTGTCAAACTCACTACACGATATTTCTACATTTTTTTTTCAGATAGTTGACCAGCTAGACGACATGATCTCTGGGTGAGCCTACTTTGTTTCCAAGGCTCGTAGATTTTAATTTACATTGTACTTGTACTCTAGAGTTGCTCCATATATATCACAGACAGGATCTCAGCTTCCATTTGCAGAGTATTTATGTATATTTGAGATAATTGAAATTATATAGTATTAGATAATTAAGCTCTCAAATGAATGTGATTATGTGTTTGGTTACAATTTATACTATTTATGAGAAAATCATTTATATGTATTATACTAGAGGCTTATGGGATGAGATTATTCTCAAAACCTATGCCGGTTACGTATTCCTATTTTGGGTCGTGACACCAATGGTGTAAAAAGTTCTAACCAAAAAGTTTAATATCATGATTTCTCGTAACTTATGATGCTTATACTATGAACACATATAAATATGTGAATATTTATGTATAACGGAATCTCAAATAATATTTAATGTTAGCAACCCTAATGGACATTGAGTTATTAAGCAATGATATATGTTTATAAGATTGGAGAAAATGAAAAATGAGATATAACTACCAAAAATAAAATTTCTTTATTTACGTGAGTACATGGATATAAAGGTGTGCATCGGTCGGGTTCGGGCGAGTTGAGGGTGTCACCCAGCCTGCCCGACCACCCATCGGGTCAAGAAATTGCAATATGAAACCGCCTGTATTCTGATTAATCCGAAGATTACGGGTTGGCTTGGGTTGTTATGTATCAACGGGTTGATGTGGGTTGCTGCGGGTTGGGCTAATCTGGACCAGAAAATTGGGTTGAGCATTGAAATTATTGATTTTAACAGCACCCAAAACCAACAGTTTGGAACATTAAGCATATCAAGAAGAAACACGTACCAGCCTGGAAGGAAGCCTCGATGAAAATGGTTTAACAATTAACACTAACAGCACCCAAAGCCTTGATGAAAATATGCAAGAAATCAAGACAGCTAAGTTGAAGAACAGACAACTAAGCACAAGAAGAAATATCAGAAATTCAAGCGTGAGATTCCAGGCAACCAAAATACTGATTAAAGTTTTGAAAGAGAAGGAGAAGGGGAGAAACTTATCGGAGACAAGAAGTAGAGCAACCGTGGAGTCGTGGACGATGGAGGCTTCAAGTACGATGGCCGAGTTGAGGCGGGTTGGGGCTTCGGGTGAGGGAGGAAGAAAATACATGAACTCGGGCTTCGAGTGTGTGCTTGTGTTCGTCCCTTTGACGACGGACGAGAGCTGAGCTGAGGCCGCCTGAGGTGGTTTGAGTGTGGTTGATTGGAAGGGGAATCGCAATCGAGAGATTCGAAGGTGAGAGTGAGAGTTGAGGCCGAGGGAAATCAAAATTGAAGGAGAAAGGGGCTAGGTCTTCGGGTGAGGGAGGAAGAAAAGAGAAAGGGGCCGCCAGAAGTGGAACGACGTCGTTTAAGGCATAAATGGACTTTTTCTTCCGACCTTCGGTTCGGGTCGGGTTGGACGGGTTTTTTGAGCCCTAACCCGACCCGACCGACGTTACCCGATTTTTACATTTTTTTTAACCCATTGCAACCCAAAAACTTGATTTCATTCACCCGAATATCTATATTTTCATCGGTTTAATTCGGGTTCATTCGGGTTAATCGGTTTGTGAACACCCCTACATGGATATGTGTATGTACACTTTATAAATACAAATATCAGTAAAAAAAATGAATGAAAGTGATATGACTAAATCTGATGATTATTGTATTTGATATGTAGTGATAGAGAAAGTAACCACTATAGATATAATGATTATAATAATGGGATCACAATAGGTTATCATTAAATACTGAGTAAAATGATACTTTATTTCTAAAACTTGAAAAAAATGAAATAAATAAATAAATTAATAATAATTACACTGAACTCTTTTTTGAAAACACTGTCAGCTAGCGGCAGAAATAGTTAGTCTATGTACACCTTGTAACCCTAACTAGCAAGTGAGTTGGTAGCCCCTTGTGTAAAAGGACACATTAGGATTAGATTGTAAATAAATATGGAGTTGAGGTATGTCTTCTCCAATAACTAGTGGCATTTGGCCTGGTTACCTATGATGAGAATGTGGTGATTTACCCGTCCTATTACTGTGTACTTAAGACAGTCATCATATGGAAATGTTAGGGAGTTGAGGGAAGCTTCTCCCAACCTTATGATATGAATGATGAATATGTGATTATTTATCCGTCTCATTGCTATGTGCTTGGGAAATACTTATATTAGAGTCCCTTCGTGTGTCCTCTTGAGCGGTGGTGGGACAAACCTCAATTGGGATGCTGAGTTTAGGCAAATCCTACACTAACAAAATACGAAAGGGAGTTTGAACACTAATAAAATATGTATGAGATAATTTGCCCACTTTTACTGTGTGCTTAGGCAAAGTAAGGAATGCAGCTTCGCCCAAGGCAGATAACAAGCTTCCATTTCCAGCATCCTCTTTCCAAACAGCATATTCACTTACAAAAGCCTGTAGAATAATTAAATTATGAATTAGATTCATCAGCCATTCATCAAATATACGGACATATATAAATGAATGGTAAAAATAAGAAGTGCTATTAATAACAACCTTTGCACCATTGCGTGGAACGGAGTCGAACTTGTTATTCTTAGAGTAGATGTCGTTGGCATTTGTATAAATCTGATAAGAAAGTTAGAGTATTAAAATGGATGGTGTCTATAGCAAGTTTCTCAACACAAACAGAAGTATAAGTAAAAGAGGTTAGGATATTACATGAAAATCATACAAATCAGCAGGGTGTTCCAAGGGCTTAGTAGTAGCATCGCAATTTGAGATGATTTGCATATCTGGGTAGGAACATTTTATAGCATTGTAGAACTTAAGGTAGTTTCCTGCAGGTCAATATAGGAATATCGAAAAGAAAAAAGTTTCATTAAAAATAAGAAGCAAAATAAGTAAGAAACAACTTATAAAGAAATTGCATATATACCTTGGTAGTTATACTTGCCGCAATCCTCGTTACCAATGGCAACATATCGAAGGTCAAAGGGGCAGGGTGTCTATAAGCAGCTCTTATTTTGCCCCACTTTGAGGTGGAAGCACCTCTTGCAAACTCAATGCCAACGAGGGCTTCCTGCAGATGCAAAATGCAACCCAATCATTGTAAATATTGAAAGAGGAAAAAAATAAAATAAAATGGACTCACAAAAAGAAAAGACAATGGATTATACTTGCACAAAAGGAGCGATATAGAATGTGTTAACTTCGTCATGATGACTGATGCCTAAAATGAGATATTCAATATGATTAGCCACTCTTCATCTGTAAAAGAAAATTTAGAGAAATTAAGGAAAAAAATATATCGTTGTTAAATACCCCATACTGGCACTGCCTTTAGGTCCTCTGCTAGCTGTTCAAATAATAGAGTATAATGATTGATACGCCGGAATGAGGTAAATATAAAGGCCAATAACTATAATTGGAAAAAGGGGCCTACTTGAAGAAACTCTTGTTGGTTTAGGATTTAGTTGTTGTTCGGTTACTTATTTTTAGCTTACTGTTGTTGCTGCTGTTATATAATTCCTAGTTTGTAGGGACTAGTTGTTAGTATTTGAACGTTGCATGTTTCATGCAATCACGTAAATCACGTACTACAGTTTAGGAGATGTGCTAGTTGTGGGTTGTTTTTCTTTCTGTTTTTATTATGGCTATTTAAAGCCATCTGATGCAAATAATAAAGTAGAGTTGCATTCCCCATATTTCTTCTTATTTTCTGAGCTCAACAAATCTGGTATCAGAGCCAGGTTGAGAGTAAAGTGTGAGTGACACACTGCGAGAAAGAAAAGTTGAGGATTTTAGTGAAATACTAAGAGGTGAGTGTGAGATGGCAGGAGAAGGAAGCAATAGCAACTTTGCTCTACCGAGTATTGCCAAGTTTGATGGAGACTATGATCACTGGAGCATGCTAATGGAGAATCTCTTGCGATCGAAAGAGTATTGGAGCCTTGTTGAGACCGGCTACATAGAGCCTGCTGAAGGAGAAACCATGACAGTTGCGCAAAGGAAAACACTAGAAGAACTGAAGCTGAAGGATCTCAAAGTTAAGAATTATCTCTTCCAGTCCATCGATAAATCGATTTTGAAAACTATCATTCAGAAGGACACGTCCAAGCAATTGTGGGACTCAATGAAGCGCAAATATCAAGGGAATAGGAGGGTGCAGCGAGCTCAACTCCAAACTCTTCGTAGAGAATTTGAGATCCTAGAGATGAAGAATGGTGAATCAGTCACGGATTACTTTTCAAGAGTGATGGTGGTGGCCAATGACATGAGAAATTACGGAGAAGACATGTAGGACGTGAAAATTGTCGAGAAAATTCTACGTACACTCACAGATAAGTTTAATTATATTGTTTGCTCAATAGAAGAGTCGAAAGATATCGAATACCTTTCTATAGATGAGTTACAAAGCTCTCTGCTTGTCCATGAGCAGAAGTTTCGAAAAAGTAACAGTGATGAACAAGCTTTGAAAGTCACAAGTGTTGAGAAATTTGGAGCAAACAGGGAGGAAGATAGAATTGGAGGAAGAGGCAGAGGACGTGAGGTTTTCAGAGGCAGAGGAAGAGGGCGAGGTCGACAAAGTTTCAACAAGGCTGTAGTTGAATGCTTTAAGTGCCACAAATTAGGGCACTTTCAATATGAATGCCCTAGTTGGGAAAAGAGAGTAAATTATGCAGAGCTTGACGAGGAAAATGAACTCTTGTTGATGGCTCATGTTGAGATGAATGACTCTAAACGTGAAGATTTGTGGTTTCTAGATAGTGGATGTAGCAATCATATGTGCGGCAATAGAAAATGGTTCACTGATATTGATGAAGAATTCAGGCACTCTGTGAAACTCGGCAACAATGCAAGGATGTTGGTGATGGGCAAAGGGAGCATCAAGTTAGAGGTAGATGGCTTGACTCACGTAATCAGTAATGTTTACTTTGTCCCTGAACTAAGAAATAACCTGCTTAGTATAGGTCAATTGCAAGAGAAAGGTTTAACCATCTTGATACAACATGGGGTCTGTAAAATTTATCATTCAAAAAGCGGACTCATTCTGCAGACTCCAATGACTGAAAATCGCATGTTTGTACTTTTGGCTAATACTGTGCTCACAGACTTCTCCACATGCTTGCAAGCTTCTTCAGATGATCTAGCACACTTATGGCACTGCCGTTATGGTCACCTAAATTACAAGGGACTCAGAACGCTGCAATATAAAAATATGGTAAATGGGTTACCTCAAATAAAAGCCTCTGCAAGGGTTTGTCATGATTGTTTGGTGGGAAAGCAAAGTCGGGATTCAATTCCGAAGAGCAGCCAGTGGAGAGCCTCACAAAAATTACAATTAGTGCATACAGACATCTGCGGACCTATTACTCCTACTTCAAACAATGAAAAAAGGTATGTTTTGAGTTTTATTGATGATTTCAGTAGAAGGATGTGGGTTTACTTTCTAACTGAGAAGTCACAAGCTTTCACCATGTTCAAACGGTACAAAAGTTTAGTTGAAAAGGAAGTTGGTTCTCCTATTTGTTGCTTGAGGAGTGACAGAGGCGGAGAATTCACATCCAATGAGTTCAACGAATTTTGTCAATCCAATGGCATTAAACGTCAGCTCACTGCCGCCTACACTCCTCAGCAAAATGGGGTGGCTGAGAGAAGGAATCGGACGGTCATGAATTTGGTGCGTAACATCTTGTCTGAGAAGAAAATTCCTAAGAACTTTTGGCCAGAAGCTGTAAATTGGGTTACTCATGTTCTTAATCGAAGTCCAACACAAGCTCTTCAAGATATAACTCCTGAAGAAGCATGGAGCGGAGTCAAACCAAATGTTGAGTATTTCAGGGTCTTTGGCTTCATTGCTCACTTCCATATTCCAGATGCCAAGAGAACAAAGTTAGATGACAAGAGCTGTAAATGTGTTCTTCTTGGTGTGAGTGAAGAAACTAAGGGTTATAGGCTGTACAATCCCTCAACAAAGAAGATTATTGTGAGTAGAGATGTCGTGTTTGAAGAAAATGAAAGCTGGAATTGGGGGAGGAGTGTAGAGGAGGTAAAACTTGATGTATTGGATTGGGGAGATAATGATGAGAACTTGAATGATCTCGGCAACAATAGTGATGAGGAGATTAGGGAACAAAATGACGTGTCGACTGGAGAAGCTACTGATAATTCCTCTTCAAGCAGCTCTTCTCAAGCAAGTCCACAAGCAATACAAGAAGAAAGAGAAAGGAGGCAGCCTGTTTGGATGGGTGATTATGTAAGTGGAGCAGGTTTGGGATTAAGTGATGGAGAAGGGGAGCTGCACAACTTAGTTGTGTTTACTGCCAATGAAGATCCGGTGAGCTTTGATGAAGCTGTGAGTCAGTCTAAGTGGAGAATAGCAATGAAGAAAGAGATTGAAGCTATCAAAAAAAATAATACTTGGGAGCTAGTTGATAGGCCTTTAGGTGTGAAAACTATAGGAGTAAAATGGGTGTTTAAAACAAAGTACAATGAGAAGGGTAAAGTGGATAAATGTAAAGCTCGATTGGTGGCAAAGGGATATGCTCAACGACTTGGCATCGATTACACAGAAGTGTACGCACCAGTGGCTAGATGGGATACTATAAGAATGATCATTGCATTAGCAACACAAAAGAATTGGAGCATATATCAGCTGGACGTCAAAAGCACTTTCTTGTACGGAGAGCTCACAGAGGCTATTTTTGTCGAGCAACCACAGGGGTTTGAAGTAGAGGGAGAAGAAAGCAAGGTTTACAAACTCAAGAAAGCACTCTATGGGCTCAAACAAGCCCCTAGAGCCTGGTATAGCAAGATTGAGAATTACTTCGTGAAGGAAGGGTTCCAGAAATGTGAGTTTGAGCATACACTATTCATCAAAATGGATGCAGAAGGTATGTGTTTAATTGTGAGTTTATATGTAGACGACTTAATTTTTACTAGAAATTGTGAGAAAATGTTTGTCAAGTTTAAAGAGTCCATGATGCAAGAGTTTGAGATGAGTGATCTCGGCAAGATGAGGTATTTTCTTGGTGTGGAAGTGTTACAATGCACATAAGGTATCTATATTAGCCAAAAGAAGTTTGCAAAGGAATTACTTGAAAGGTTTGGCATGGATGGATGCAATTCAGTTCATAATCTGATAGTTCCTGGTGTGAAGATTGGAAAAGACGAAAATGGAGTTAGAGTGAATGCTATCGTGTATAAGCAAATGGTGGGGAGTCTGATGTATCTAACTGTAACACGACCAGACTTGATGTTTGTTGTGTGTATGGCTAGCAGGTTCATGGCACAACCCACAGAACTTCATTTTCAGATTGTAAAAAGGGTGTTAAGGTATGTAGGAGGAACTGTGGAGCTGGGAATCTTTTACAAGAGAAGAGGAGATGAGATGTTGCAAGCTTATACGGATAGTGACTATGCCGGAGATTTGAGTGATAGGAAGAGCACGTCGGGATATGTTTTCTCTTTGAGTGGAGGTGCCGTATCTTGGATGTCGAAGAAGCAACCTATTGTCACTCTGTCAACCACTGAGGCAGAGTATGTTGCAGCTACTTCTTGTGCTACGCAAGGTATTTGGATGCAAAGAGTGTTGGAGAAGTTGGGACTCTCACAAAGTAACAGTGTTATTATCAAGTGTGATAACAGCTCCACTATAAAGTTGTCAAAAAATCCAGTGCTTCATGGGCGCAGTAAGCATATTGACGTTAGGTTTCATTTCCTTCGAGACTTAACTAGAGATGGGAAGGTGAAGTTGATTCATTGCGACTCCAAAAATCAAGTGGCTGACATCATGACAAAACCACTCAAGCTAGAAGAATTTGTGAAGCTGCGAGAGTTGCTGGGTGTCTGTGAAGTGCCAAGAATAAACTAAATGCTCATAGCAATTAGTTTAGGGGAGGATATGTTGGTTTAGGATTTAGTTGTTGTTCGGTTACTTATTTTTAGCTTACTGTTGTTGCTGCTGTTATATAATTCCTAGTTTGTAGGGACTAGTTGTTAGTATTTGAACGTTGCATATTTCATGCAATCACGTAAATCACATACTACAGTTTAGGAGATGTGCTAGTTGTGGGTTGTTTTTCTTTCTGTTTTTATTATGGCTATTTAAAGCCATCTGATGCAAATAATAAAGTAGAGTTGCATTCCCCAGATTTCTTCTTATTTTCTGAGCTCAACAACTCTAAAAAACCAAATCCATCATCAGTCCAATAACCCCACATATCATTGAAGTGGCCAGGTCTGCTCTCCCATGATCCAATGGTATCTTTCCACCTATATGCATTTCTCAACCAGTCTCCTTCAACGTAACAATCACCGGGAAATCTAAGAAATCTTGGTTTCAAATCTGCCACCATTTTATAAAGGTCGGATCGGAAACCATGTCCCTGGGAGAGGAAATATAATATGTGAGAAAAAAAAGTGGCGTTTTGTGTGTGGTTAAAAACAAATTCAACAGACATTGTGAGTATGCATGGGCATAGCTGAGACTTGGTCCAACCATATGACCCCTCTTTTAGTTGTTGTTATTTGAAGGGTTGAATTGAAGTTTGATGCCTGGGCCTCAAGCATAGTCTCCATCTTTGTCCACTTTGCAACTTGCAAAGCAGAAGCCCTGTAGATGTCAATTATTTGTTAGTATATATATAGAAAATGATAATTCTGTGAGAGTAGCATGTTTATATTAACTTGATGTCAGCTGAAGCCAGTTCTTGTCCATCGTTTGATCCTGTCAATGAAACTTTCAGATCAATTGGTCCGATTGCGCGAACATAGAAGACCACTTCGTATTTCTTCCCCCTCTCAATATTCTGAAGAAAAGAAAAATACGTACTACTGTTAATAATGGTATTATAAGGAAGTAGAAGGATATGATAATTATAAAATCAGGTATATGAAATAGTCTCACCATGCCCCAAAAACCAGGGTTAGACACACCAACGCCTGCTGGGAAAACCTGGGGAGAGGAACAAAGCACATCCATTCGAAGTGCAACCGGGTTACGGCTAAAGCATGAGGAAAGATCGGTCGATACAATTATGGTTGATTCATCACCAATAACTGACCAAGGGTAGATGTTTGAGGGAACCATGTGGCCCCCAGATTCAAAACCTGGAAAACAAATTCATGTTTAGAATAAACAATTGAGTTTTTTCAGGTCAAAACAATGGGAGCATGATGACCTCTGTTGCTCACAAGCTCTGCCCACAATCCTCCAGCGCCAGCATGATTAATCTCCTACAAAAAAGAAAAAAAAAATGGTTTTGTCATTATTGGGACTGTAGTCTGATACGTAACCTCAAGTTTAATTTGCATGAAAAACTTTCATATGATAATATATACTATACGCGGTATCAAAGACACCCAGTTGTAACTAGAGCTTAAACACGAGACCAATATTAAAATTTGCATGGGTTTTGAACTACGATTTCCGTTGGAAGAACAAAAGTGCTCACCTCAAAAAATACAAACAACAACTAAGCCTTTTCTCACTAGGTGGGGTCGGCTACATGGATCAAACGGCGCCATAATGGCCTATCATTGATGAGATCAATAAATAAGTTATTAATTATTAAATTATTTTTAATAGTTTCACTTATTGTTTTCTTTGGCCTCCCTCTACCTCTAATTATTGGACTATTCTCCATCCGATCAACTCTTCTCACTAGGGCTTCTGCAGGTCTTCTCCACACATGGCCAAACTACCTTAAACGAGTTTCAACCATCTTCTCCACAATAAGTGTTATCCCAACTTTTTTTCTAATGCACTCATTTCTAATCATATCTTTTCTGGTATGTCCATACATCCAACGCAACATTCTCATCTTTGCAACATTGAGTTTATCTTCATGTTGTCTTTTAACCGCCCAACATTCCGTACCATACAATATAGCAGGTCTTATAGCCGTACGGTAGAATTTTCCTTTAACTTTGAACAGCACTTTTTTATCACAAAAGACACTCGAAACTTTCCTCCATTTCATCCATCCAGCTTGAATCCTGTGGTTTACGTCCTCCTTTACTTCACCGTCATTTTGTATAATGGACCCGAGATATTTAAAACTTGTAACTTGTTTTAATATATAGTCTCCAAGTTTCACGTCTACATTCGTATTTGCTCGTCTCTTACTAAAAATACATTCCATATATTCTGTTTTATTTCTACTTATCTGGAAACCGTGTGTTTCTAAAACTTGTCTTCATGACTCTAACTTCATATTTATTTCCTCTTTCGATTCACCAACTAATACTATATCATCTGCAAGCTCACCTCAAAAAATACTCCGAAAAAATACTGGGGCATTGGCCTACCAGATGCAGCATCTACAATTAACGTAGATGTCTGGTTGCCATCAGCAGTGCATTGAAGAGCAATAGAAACAAGAACAAGTATGATAGAGAGGACAACAGATGTTTTGGAAGAAGCCATTCTTATTGTGAATTATAAGAACTGTTTATGAGATGTCCTTTTGTGTTCTGACTATGAAGTATTTATATACACGATTTCGGTAACAAATCTTGTTTTTTTTTAAGATGAAGCTTATCAAAAATAACTTCCATATGCTATTGATACACTGTGTCTATCTAAAATATTTCCCACAGATAAGGTTAGAACTACCTAGTGTAATAAACCTCTTAATTTAATATTTTAATATTAAAATTAACGAAATATTCGAGAGCACAGATTAAGGAAAATAAAGAAAACTTCAAATAATACTGTATGATGATATATCTACGTTTAATTTATTTATTTATCTTATTCTTATGTGATGAGGATTACAGTTTATGTTACTTTTCTAATTCAAAAATTTGAGTTATACTATACTTTTTATTTTTTTTTATTATAAGGACTTCAACTTTATATGATAAAAAATTTAAAATAAAATAATGCCAATATTATGACAACTTCCATAAGAAAAAATTATTGCGTTATACTTGTTATTTATCAATTAATTTAGAAAGTTAATTTGGTTTTTTTTTTCCTTTTATTTTTTCGTTATAAAGAAAAAACACAACAAAGCAACACCACAAAGAATGCAACCGAACATAAACAATAAAAAGCAGCAGAAAACAGAACCAGAACAGAATCAGAACTCATCTGCGCAAACATTAAAGTTAATTTCGTTATAGTTGCTGAAACAGGGTAAAAGAGACAAGAAGAAGAGAAACTGATGGATATTTTCATTACTTAAGAAAGAGTACAATAGCAGTATTTATATAGGGACGTCTCCCCTCTGATCGCTACATTCACGTGTACCACGCTTTACATCTTAACTGAAGCTTAACCACTATTTAATAATCTAACAAGCTGCTATACTATCTTACACACTCACGGCCTCCCTCAAACCCAGTGGGGGCGTTTGACCACGTTGTGTTTGGTTCGAAACTTTTCAAATGAGACTCGAGACAAGGGTTTTGTTATTCCATCAGCAATTTAATCCTCAGAAGAAATGTGGCTCACTATGATTTCTTTTTGTATGGCCTTGTCTCTTACAAAATGGAGATCTAGTTCAACATGTTTGGTTCGTTGGTGAAGGATAGGATTTTTAGTCATTAGCATAATGGATAATGGGGACACTTGGCAGCTGTACTTTAAGCTCTTTAAGGACTAATTGTACCAAAGTCATCTCAGCAACAAAATTCGCCAAACTTTTGCACTTAGCCTCTGTGTTGGAGCGAGAGACCACGTGCTACTTTTTGGACGTCCATGATATTATATTGGAGCCAAGGTAAATGTAATTACCTGTGATGGATCTTCGGTCAGCTGGGTCTAGAGCCCAGTCAGCATTACAGAATCCAATGAGATCCATGGATGAAGATTGTTGTAATAGAAGACCATAATCGACAGTACCTTTGAGATACCTTAGCACCCTTTTCTTTGCTTTCCAATGGATATCCAAAGGATAATGTATATGCTGGCATAACTTGCTCACACAGTAAGATAATTCGGGCCTTGTTACTGTTAAATACTGGAGAGATCCAGCCACTGCTCGATACATGCTGGGGTCATGAAAGGCTTCACTCTTAGTTGATGACAGCTTATCTCTTGCTGCAAAGGAGTTGCAATGGGTTTAGCATTTTGAAGATTAGCATTGGCAAGCAAGTCTCGGATATACTTAGCTTGGGGAAAAAACAATGCATATTCTCAAAGCCTTTGAACTTCAATACTGAGAAAGTAACTTAATGGCCCTAGATCCTTGAGAGGAAATACTGAATTAAGTTGAGAAATCTTAAGAGGTACAGCAGTAGAGGAGCTACTAACAATGAGGATATTGTCCACATACACAAGCAAATAAGTCATTTCTTGCTTGGTGACTCTAACAAACAAGGAGGAGTCACATCTACAGAAAAGCCAAACCTGCAACGGGTAGATTTAATTTGTCCAACCAAGCACGAGATGCTTGTTTTAAACCATATATAGACTTGTGAAATTTGCAAACGAAGGATTTATGTGAACTTTGAAAACCCGGAGGTCAATGCATATAGACTTATTCTTGCAAAATGTCATTGAGAAAAACATTGTTTATATCTATTTGGTGAACCGTCCACTTGTATGCAAGAGAGAGAGTGAAGATGATGCGAATTGTAGTGGGTTTAACAACTAGACTGAATACTTCATTATAGTCACAGCTTTCGGTTTGTTGGAATCCTTTTGCCACTAGTCTAAGTTTGAATTTATTCAAGGAATTTGAGTTCTGCTTTATTCAAAAAATCCACATACATCCAATTGCTTTTTTGCTAGGAGGTAGCTTCACTAATGTCTAAGTGTTATTTTTAATTAAGGCAATAAATTCCTATTCCATCGCTACCTTCCACTATGGACTCAGGAGAGCTTCTTCAATAGTCTCAGGTTCATTTTCTATCAAAAAGACCTTGGGTTTAAAAATTCCATCCTTTTCTCTAGTTATCATTGGGTGACAAGGAGTCAATGTGGGATGTGTTGTAGACTCCAAAGCTAAATAATCTCTAGTTGTAGATGGTACTGCAAGAGTTGGTATTGACTCAGTAGTGTCTCTGGGAGATGTTGCAGAAGACTTACTGTATGCAAGATTTCTACTGACTGAGGGAGGTTGCTAATTTGAAGTATTGGGAGCTGATGTGTAAGTAAACCAAGTGATGATTGAATGAACTGGAAGCAAACCTAGTGATGATTGAATAAACTGGATTGACAGGTGGATGTGCAGTAGGAAAAATCACCTTTTACTGATCATCAGTGATTGATTTTGTAGATTTAACTTTGTTGAATGGGAATCTTTGTTCATTGAACACAACATTTCTGCTAATATAAATTCGGCCAGTTGGACTAGAGGCATTTATAGCTTTTGCGTTGAAGACTGTAACCAATGAAAATGCACTCTTCTGATCTATAATCTAGTTTGTGGGAGTTATAGGGTCTCAGTAAAAGAAAGTAGGAACACCTGAGGACCTTCAAATGTAAATAATATGGAGGACATAATTTCTAAAATGGACTGATATTGTTGAGTATTGAAGTGGATAACCGATTGATGATGAATACTGCAACTAAGAACGTCTCATGCCAGTACTTTATAGGCATAGATGTTGTTGCCATCATAGATAACCCAGTCTCAACTATATGCCCGTGTTTCCTTTCTATTAACCCATTTTGTTCATGGGTGTGAGGGCAAGAAAAACAATGGACAACACCTTGATCTTGAATATAAGAACTATGTAAAGGCCTTATACTCACCCATGGAATTAGATTGTAACACCTTAATTTTATAATTGAATTGGACTTCAACCATAACTTTAAATTGTTTGAACACAGCTAGTGCCTCTGAATTTGCTTTTAAAAAGTAAATCCAAGTGTGACTAGTATAAGTGTTAAAAAATGTGATGTAATATCTGTGTCCACTTGTAGAAAGTATTAGGGATGGTCCCCACAAATTAGTATGCACAAGTTCCAAAGCATGGGAGTAAGTAGAAGTAGACTTTGGAAATGGTAATTTGTGACTTTGGCCAAGGTAACAAGAATTACATAACTCTGATATCTCTCTACTGTCAACAAAAATATTATAAGAATCAAGTACTCTAGATAGTGTTATTGAATAGCAGTGGTCTAATCTATTGTACCACACTTTAGAGGTTTTATTACAAGAAAGTAGAGAACTATTTGTTGTATGAGTTACTGGAATTTGAGACACCAATTAAGATGACAATTGGTTTGCTAAACTAGAACTTAAAGTCAAGAAACTTGGATAATTTGGACTTGAAGACTGATTTAGGTGTTGCAACTCAAATTCTGTGAAGGTGTATAATCCATTTTTAAGCTGACCCTTCAAAAGAATTCTGTGGGAAACCTAATATTTCACAAAGCAAACGAACAAATGAAATTCAAAGTACACCATATTATCTTTAGCAAACTATGAGATGCTCAACAAGTTCTTTCTCATATTTAGCACATGCAATAATTCCTTTATAAATAAAAATAATGAATTATAGGGAGATTTAACAGTGGAATATCCCATATTTGAGATGCACAAACCTACACTGTTGTCGACGTGAACTTGTTTATGCCCTCTGTCACGGCCCCAAATGATGGAACACATGACCGGCACGGCATAAGGGTTTCCCCCTAGCCGCAAGCCTAACACATAGCATGCACAGACATCCAGCACACAATCCAGAATACATAATAAATATAACTAGCCACATATGCCACATCCAATATCAGAAAATACTGTTTATATGTATATTTATATATATCTCATGAATCCAACATCTGTGATTCAACTTGGCCCAAGGCCTCATAATACCAACATAGTTGTAAAACATAAACTTTGTTTTCCAAACAACACATCAAAGTACACAAGAAGCGAGAATCCTGCCTGTAAATTCATGGAGATACACTAGACATAAACTAAACTATACAACCAGTACAACAGAGCCTTGTCTAAACTGGGGCTCACCAATGCTATATTCAGCCTCCTACGGAGCTGTAGCTGGATCAAAGTTTCTCTGACTCTCTGTGGGGAAGAAACAGAAGAGGGGTGAGATTACCACATCTCAGTGAATGGATAAATCACACTATAACAGAAACAGGGCAAATCAAGCACGAGTGTTTCGCAATGGGTTTAATAATTGAAATCCAAATGTAAAGATAACAATAGAAACATTAAGCATTTAACCATAATTTATTGAAAGAATGCTAAACAGTTCAAATGTGTGTTCAAAAGATAAAACATGATTAAATCAATAACCGTAAGCAAATCAATTATGCATGGTAAGTAATACATGAAGATATTTATGCAATAACAATGATGAATGAGCTTGTTTAGAAATATTTAATCTTTAAGAAAAATGCATCAGTTTATTGGAGGTCTTTCCTAACAGATCTATCATCTCCCCCAAGCACACAGCAAGGGTAGGGTAATCACTGTAGGCGTAGACATAAGTCCACCCTAAATTTCCCCAAGCACATAGCAATGGGTATGGCAATCACTGTAGGCGTAGACATAAGTCCACCCTAAATCCCTGTGTCTTAGGCAGTCATATGCCCGTCACAGTATCCTAGGCCGAAGCCTTAACATGATCATGGTGCACCAGGGCTAGCACTACCTGCGGCTAGCTAACAGTGATCTAAAAGGGTCCCTCCAATAGAAAATATTTGAAATATGCTATTCAAAAAGTTTAAAGTAAAACATTTCAATAACTTTACAATAAAGCTATAATTCTCCATCTAGCTCTTTTCATGCATAAAATTCCGTTCTAAAATATATCTCATCCATGAATTCCCATGGAGACCTTTATCATCATAAACTTTCCCTTTAAACATATCGTCCGTAGACGTCACATAGATGCTCATCATGCATCAAATCATTTCATGGTTAACTTAGTTCATTTTTATGACTAAGTTCGCATTTCTATAAATCTAGCTCAAATGGAGAATTATCAGCCTAGATGCTTGCCCTGCATACCTAGAGTTTAACTAGAATTTAAATTTATAATTTCTAACATGGTTGGAATATATTGGTTTCCAAAGCGGTAAAACAATTTAGCATACATTCCAACTAGTTAAAATCATACGAGAGAGTTATAAATCAAATTCTTAAAACATGCGCTATAGTATGAAAAACCCACTCACAGGTAAGGGCTCCATATTGGACAGCCCTAAAATCCTAGTTCCTGGTCCGAATTCGGTAAAACAGATCCCAAAATCGAGTCCGGAAGGTCCAAAAGCCTTAAATGAGCTTGGTTACTGTTCACCGCCGGAAACACTATTCACCGCCACTATTCACCGCCGGAAAATACTATTCACTGTCACAAAAATTTTACCGAATCAACAAAACAATTTCATATTCTAATATTTATCTAATTTCTGAATCCATCTACGGAGTCAGATTTCTAATTAGAAGTCCCTAAGTAAGGTTTTTCAGAACTTACCTTTTACCGAGATTTTCTACTTCAGATCTACGGCGATTCAATTGTTGATTTGAAAAATTGATCGGTCAAAACTGAAGTACTCTTCGTCCTGAATCCAATAATACATTCAGTTTTGAGATTGGAAGCCCTTAAGCACTCCAAATCGAAAGATAAAATTTGAAATTACTATGCACTCACTATGCATGCACTATTCCTCTTTCTTTTTTTTTTCTTCCTTCTTTCTGATACTTCGCCGCCCCGATTTTCGTTTATCGTTCGTTTTCGTTTTTTTTTTTATAATAATAATAATTATTAAATAATTAATAATAGAATTTTATTTTATAAAAATTCATATAAATTCCATTTTTCATCATAAAATATCCCAAAAATTCTTAAAAATTTTCATTCTCATAAATCTTTAGTTAAACTCTTAAATCATAATTTTTCTTAATAAAAATCATAATAAAATAAATTTCAAAACAAATATCTTAATTCATATTAAAAGAAAGAATATTTCTAAAAATACCATAAAAATTCAATAGAGGCCGGTATAATTATTTTAAGCAATACAATACTTCTTTTACTTAAAAGTCTACTTACTTTTAGTAAAATATAATCATTTTTAAACAAATAAAAATATATTTGCTTATAGCTCGCCAAAACATAAATTCTCATATTTCTTTTGTAATTATTTAATCCATGTAATAAATATACATATTTTCTACGGTTCTTATCTCTATTGTCAAAATTCTCTATTTTATTCTAAATTTCCTTTAATTGGAATTTTCGTTAAATTTTACGGTTATTACATTCTTCCCCCCTTAAAGAAATTCGGTCCCCGAATTTCATCACCACAGTTGCAGATAAACACTAATCTCATTGTTCAAATAAATGCAAATATCTAACGCGTATATCCTCCTCTCTTTCCCAAGTAGTTTTCTCAGAAGAATAATTTTTTTCCATATCACTTTTACTGTAGGTATTTCTTTTAACCGTAACTTCTTTACTTGTCTGTCTACTATTGCTACTGGTTGTTCCTCTTAAGTTAAATATTTCTGTAACTGAATCTATGGACACTGTATAATATGTGTAGAATCCGGTAAATATTTCTGTAGCATAGACACATGAAAAACTGGATGGACATTACCCAATTTAGGAGGTAAAGCCAAACAATAAGCCACTGAACCGATCCTATCAAGAATTTCAAATGGTTCTATATACCGAGGGTGTAACTTCCCTTTCTTTCCAAATCTCATTACCTCTTTCATTGGTGAGTCATTAAAGAATATGTGATCACCAACTGATAATTCCTAGTGCTCAATATTCATAGTCCTTATAAACTTTTGACTTGTATTGAGTTTCCAATATTTTTTTTTTCTAATCAATTTCGCTTTATCAATAACATCTTATAATAAATATAACTCCACTAAGTCATTTAACAGAACATTTGTAACACCTCTTACATAAGGCTTAAATCTTCTAATATCATTTTATTATAGACAAATTCTGCTAAGAAATCTCCTACCAATCTCAAAAACATATGCTTGAAGCATGCTCTCCAAGCTAGCATAATCAATTTAGATAAGTCATATTTTATCTATTGCATGTTATTCCAAATTAGATTTCCAAAGTTTAACTTTTCTCAATTCACTCACATATTAAGAAACCTATGATATTCATGTAAAACTTCAAATGATGACATTGTATATTGGCATGATAATTACTGCTATGAGCAAGTTCAACTAAGGACAATTAATTTCTCCAAACTTTCACCACAATAATATAAAGATACTTAAAGCATAACTTCTAATGTATAAACACATTATTTAAATTTAGTATCAGTCATACTATAATCTAATAAAGATTCTTAGACTTCCTGAATAAATTTCTTGAGATAATATATTCAATTCGTACTTGTCAACATACCCGCCAATGAAAAATTTCACTTGTATCTTCTTTTTACCATTATACTAGTACCATTTTTTATATCTCAGTATATCCTTATTACCTCGGGTAATCCATATTTACAATCTATGGCTTCTTCTGAAATCTCTTTTCTCAACAATTATTCATACGTGAATTTCCAATCTCAACATAATTCACATTTTAAATACTAAATTCGATTTAGCATAGTCTAAACCTTTAACACAAATATCTTGATTACTTACATTATTTTCGGACATGATTCTCAGAATATTCTCCATATTTCCAAATTAATAATTCAAAGATCAATTTAAATCATACTTTCTATATTTTATCCCTCAAGAACTTCAGTACCACTAATTCACTTTATTACATTCCTCAAACCACCATAAGGCCATCATTTTTTTTTCTATTCCTTTCATCTAAAAATCGTTATATAGTTCGGTGTCTAAACTCACTATTTTAAGTTATATTCTTCCAAGATTTCATTCATTAGTCACTTCTAACCAATTGAAATCACAAATTTCCTACTTTTGTCTTATCTATCTTCCAGTAAACCCAATATGTTCACATCCTTCTCTTATAACATTTTTCTATCACTATCCAATCCTTAAGCAATCCTAACATATCTTACTTTCACTATTCATATCATGTCTGCCACTTATCCATTTCAATTCATTTTCACACATTCATATATTTTCATGACATACTATCCAAATATCAAACATCACCCAAGTCACAATCTTGACAAACGAAATAGTCATTTACTCACTCACCTATTAGAAAACTTACGGTATTTTATGTAAAACTTCTGCCCAAAACTTCTTAAAATGCTATCTAAAAACAATCTGTGAACTATAGTTCTCGATCAGATATAATCGATATCAATACCTTATGAAGTCTTACTATCTTATTCAAAGACAAGTTTGAACCTATCTATAATCACCCATTTTTATTCAGGTACTCTATCTGATATTGTAATTTTGCAAGTTTTTGATATTCTACTTTTACCTGTTGACAAGTTAATCATCGAGATACAAAATCAACTATATCTTTCTTCATACTGTCCCATCAATAAATTTCTTTTAGATCTTTATACATTTTAGTTACCTCAGGATGAATTGTATATATGGATCTATGGGCTTCCTCTAAAATTTCTTCCTTAAGTTCTTTATTAAATACACACAATCGCTTGCCCAATCTTAGAATTCCTTTAAAGTCTACAATAAATTTAATATCACTGCCATTCTTGACCTTATTCTCTTTACGTGCTTAATATGGGTCACAGTCATAACTACTGTACATATACATGCTTGCCGTCATTTTTGAAATTTTCACCTTCAATTTAGCTAATCTCCGCCAATCACTCACATAGTTGTTCTCATTATGTCTAGCCTATTCGCATAGCTATTATAAGTATGTCTTTCTCTGAGTTCTGTAAATGCACACATTAGTATCTTTATTTTCATACTCAAAATTTGGGTGTGTGCAGCTATGGAGGGAACTGCATTTCGTCAATTTCGAAATGTTTGCGTCTTTTGTGGTTCCAGTCTTGGAAAGGATGGAGAATATGTGAAAGCAGCACAAAACCTGGGTATGGTGCTGGCCAGGAGAAAAATTCATCTAGTCTATGGTGGAGGTAACCGTTGATTGATGGGGTGTGTGGCTACAGCTACACATGTAGGGGGATGCCAAGTTCTAGGTATTATTCCTACAGCTCTAGCTGCATCTAACATCGTAGGAAAGACAATTGGGGAAGAGTTTAGGGTTGCATCCATGCATGAGCGCATGGCTAGAATGATGAGCAATGCTGATGCCTTCATTGCCTTACCAGGTGGTTTTGGTACTTTAGAGGAGATTTTCCAAATAGTCTCTTGGGCACAACTAAATATGCACCACAAACCGATAGGTTTGTTAAACGTTAACCACTTCTTTGATGGTCTGTTATTTTTCCTTGATCATGCTGTGGAACAAAGGTTTATCCCACACTCAGCACGACGAATTCTCATCTCAGCTTCAGATGCTGAGGAGCTGATTGATGCTTTACAAGCATATGTTCATGTACCTGATCCAATTACAGCTCAAATAGAATGGACAACAGACCATAGCAAAAAGCGCAAATTGGACTTGGATCTTCATCTGTAACTATAGCAAGATGTGGACATTGCTGTACCGCTTTTACTTTCTTATGGTTATCTTAGATACCATCTTGCTAGCCACATACCTTAAGAAAGTACTATTACTAAGTCAAAATTTATATTTTGAGAACTTAGCATATAGCTGATACTCCCTTGGAGTTTGTAATACTATCTTTAAATGTTGCTTATGATCCTTTGAACTCTTGTAATATTTTAGTATATTATCAATAATTATAATAAAAAATTAATCCAGGTATGGCTTCAATACTCTTTTTTTTATTAAGTCCATGAATGCAACTAGGCATTTGTCAGACTAAATGACATCACCAAGAACTCATAATGCCATAACGAGTCCTAAAAGAAATTTTTCGAATATCCTCTTCCCTTATCCTTAATTGATGATATCTATATATCAAATCAAGTTAACTTTTTTTTTTAGAAATGTTGAGCACTTTCTAACTGATCAAATAGATCATCTATACGAGGTAATGAGTATTTATTCCACATTGTCACTTTACTCAACTGTTTATAATCTATGTATAATCATAGTGATCCATCTTTCTTTTTCACAGATAGAACTGGAGTACTCCAAGTAAAAGTACTAGGGCTTTTAAATCCCTTGTCTGACATGTCTTGTAACTATTTATTTTTCAGTTCTTTAAGTTCAGTGGGTGCCATTCTATATGAAAATATAGACGCTGGCCAGGAAATAAATCAATACCAAATTCTATTTATTATTTCGGGGTAATCCTGGCAATTCATCATGAATTATATCAAAAAATTCTCTAATCACTGGAACTTGATTTACAGTGGTATACTTTATATCAGCATCTCTCACCACTGCCAACTATCCTTGGCACCTTTTTGTAATCACTTATGGACTGCTAAAACAGAGATTAGGTTACTGGGTATCTCACTAAAATTTCTTTGTATCAAGAGAGAAAATTCTCCAAAAATATTGAATTTAATCACCTTCTAGTGACATGTCAAAATGACAGGACATAATCCCAACAAATTCATTCTCAATATCACATCACAATCTACCATATCTAGACAACCGGGTACAACGGAGGTCACATTCAGAAATCATCATACCAGAGTTTGACCCCTTCCGTACCTTGGTGGTATAGGATTTGCCTAAACTCAGCATTCCGCTGAGGTTTGCCCTACTACCATTCAAGAGGACACGCGAAGAGACTCTGTATAGGTCTTTTCCCAAGCAAACAGCAAGGGAAGGCATATAACATCTCATATAACTGGCATCTCGCTATAAAACAGATATAGCCCAACCGTCATTTAACCATGCCAACATAGCATACTATAAACTGACTTACTTGAACAAAAAGACAACCTCCTATCGAACCCCTTTAGCAGCACCGTGAGTATAAGCATGTCTGGATTCATACCCATACTCAAAGTCCTACTTAAAGGTCCGTTACTCCATGAACACAGGGAAACCTAAATGCTCTGATACCATATTGTCACGGCCCCAAATGATGGAACACATGACCGGCACGGCATAAGGGTTTCCCCCTAGCCGCAAGCCTAACACATAGCATGCACAGACATCCAGCACACAATCCAGAATACATAATAAATATAACTGGCCACATATGCCACATCCAATATCAGAAAATACTGTTTATATGTATATCTATATATATCTCATGAATCCAACATCTGTGATTCAACTTGGCCCAAGGCCTCATAATACCAACATAGTTGTAAAACATAAACTTTGTTTTCCAAACAACACATCAAAGTACACAAGAAGCGAGAATCCTGCCTGTAAATTCATGAAGATACACTAGACATAAACTAAACTATACAACCAGTACAACAGAGCCTTGTCTAAACTGGGGCTCACCAATGCTATATTCAGCCTCCTACGGAGCTGTAGCTGGATCAAAGTTTCTCTGACTCTCTGTGGGGAAGAAACAGAAGAGGGGTGAGATTACCACATCTCAGTGAATGGATAAATCACACTATAACAGAAACAGGGCAAACCAAGCACGAGTGTTTTGCAATGGGTTTAATAATTGAAATCCAAATGTAAAGATAACAATAGAAACATTAAGCATTTAACCATAATTTATTGAAAGAATGCTAAACAGTTCAAATGTGTGTTCAAAAGATAAAACATAATTAAATCAATAATCGTAAGCAAATCAATTATGCATGGTAAGTAATACATGAAGATATTTATGCAATAACAATGATGAATGAGCTTGTTTAGAAATATTTAATCTTTAAAAAAAATGCATCAGTTTATTGGAGGTCTTTCCTAACAGATCTATCATCTCCCCCAAGCACACAGCAAGGGTAGGGTAATCACTGTAGGCGTAGACATAAGTCCACCCTAAATTTCCCCAAGCACATAGCAATGGGTATGGCAATCACCGTAGGCGTAGACATAAGTCCACCCTAAATCCCTGTGTCTTAGGCAGTCATATGCCCGTCACAGTATCCTAGGCCGAAGCCTTAACATGATCATGGTGCACCAGGGCTAGCACTACCTGCGGCTAGCTAACAGTGATCTAAAAGGGTCCCTCCAATAGAAAATATTTGAAATATGCTATTCAAAAAGTTTAAAGTAAAACATTTCAATAACTTTACAATAAAGCTATAATTCTCCATCTAGCTCTTTTCATGCATAAAATTCCGTTCTAAAATATATCTCATCCATGAATTCCCATAGAGACCTTTATCATCATAAACTTTCCCTTTAAACATATAGTCCGTAGACGTCACATAGATGCTCATCATGCATCAAATCATTTCATGGCTAACTTAGTTCATTTCTATGACTAAGTTCGCATTTCTATAAACCTAGCTCAAATGGAGAATTATCAGCCTAGATGCTTGCCCTGCATACCTAGAGTTTAACTAAGATTTAAATTTATAATTTCTAACATGGTTGGAATATATTGGTTTCCAAAGCGGTAAAACAATTTAGCATACATTCCAACTAGTTAAAATTATACGAGAGAGTTATAAATCAAATTCTTAAAACATGCGCTATAGTATGAAAAACCCACTCACAGGTAAGGGCTCCAGATTGGACAGCCCTAAAATCCTAGTTCCTGGTCCGAATTCGGTAAAACAGATCCCAAAATCGAGTCCGAAAGGTCCAAAAACCTTAAATGAGCTTGGTTACTGTTCACTGCCGGAAAACACTATTCACTGTCACAAAAATTTTACCGAATCAACAAAACAATTTCATATCCTAATATTTATCTAATTTCTGAATCCATCTACGAAGTCAGATTTCTAATTAGAAGTCCCTAAGTAAGGTTTTTCAGAACTTACTTTTTACCGAGATTTTCTACTTCAGATCTACGGCGATTCAATGGTTGATTTGAAAAACTGATCGGTCAAAACTGAAGTACTCTTCGTCCTGAATCCAATAATACATTCAGTTTTGAGATTGGAAGCCCTTAAGCACTCCAAATCGAAAGATAAAATTTGAAATTACTATGCACTCACTATGCATGCACTATTCCTCTTTTTTTTTTTTTCTTCCTTCTTTCTGATACTTCGCCGCCCCGATTTTCGTTTACCGTTCGTTTTCGTTTTTTTTTTTTTTATAATAATAATAATTATTAAATAATTAATAATAGAATTTTATTTTATAAAAATTCATATAAATTCCATTTTTTATCATAAAATATCCCAAAAATTCTTAAAAAATTTCATTCTCATAAATCTTTAGTTAAACTCTTAAATCATAATTTTTCTTAATAAAAATCATAATAAAATAAATTTCAAAACAAATATCTTAATTCATATTAAAAGAAAGAATATTTCTAAAAATACCATAAAAATTCAATAGAGGCCGGTATAATTATTTTAAGCAATACAATACTTCTTTTACTTAAAAGTCTACTTACTTTTAGTAAAACATAATCATTTGTAAACAAATAAAAATATATTTGCTTATAGCGCGCCAAAACATAAATTCTCATATTTCTTTTGTAATTATTTAATCCATGTAATAAATATACATATTTTTTACGGTTCTTATCTCTATTGTCAAAATTCTCTATTTTATTCTAAATTTCTTTTAATTGGAATTTTCGTTAAATTTTACGGTTATTACACCCTCAGTATTGAGTTTTCTGCATCAAATTTTGATTGTCTAGTGTTACATGATTCGTTACCCCAGCATTTATATACCAAGTCGGATCAAAGACATTTCTTGGACCTACCGTCATAGATGCTAAATTGCTAAGTGATTTTTGATTTGAACCATATGAATGATAAGGAGGATCAATGCCAGAAACATCCTGAAATGAATGATCAAATCGATAATAACAATTCATAGCTGAGTGTCCAAGTCTTGAACACACTTGGCAAACAATATATCCTCTGCCTTTGTGATTTCTTCTTCTACCATCATGAAAACCACCTATATTATTATGTCTTCCATTGAATCCAGAATAACCACTTTCGTAGTTGGAATGGAACCCGCGACCATAGTTTGAAGGACATATAGAATATCCAAAATCTCTACCTTGAGGCGTTGGTTTTTGAATGACATTAACACTGGCTAAATTAATCTGCTTCACATTCTTTTCTAGTCTTGTTTCTTGTGCAAGAAGTGGAGATTCGATCTCACTGATGATATAAGGATCTCTCATTGTTGTAATAGATGTTATAAATGGCTTGTATTCATTTGTAAGTCCTCCAAAAATGTAATCTATGTGATCGTTAATTGTCATGAAGCATCCAACAGCAACAAGAGAGCCCACTGCACTTTTAATCTTGGGTAAGTATTTTGCCATCGACAAATCATCTTTCTTTATCGTGTGAAGCTGTGTTTTCAGCTGAACAATCCATGCATGAGTATGAGATTCAAAGAAAACTCATATATGTTCCTAGACTTTGTAGGTATATTTACAACCTACCACTCGGGTGAGCATGTTGACAGACAAGGAGGAAAGAATCCAGGAGTTAATCCTGCAGTTCCCATTCAAGATAATCATAATTGATTTTTCCACTATCTTCATTAGTTAGTGTTTTGAATTTAGCCGGAATCGAGTGCGGACCTTCAAGAAAAAGAACTAACTGTTAACCCTTCATTGCTGCCCAAACTTGTTTCCACTTCAGGAAATTTGTATCATCCAACTTTATCCAATTTTATGGATATCGAATTATTAAAGGTAGTAATCTTATTCTTTTGGTTACTGTTTATAAAGGAGGATGGAGAAGACAAAGCTAGATCAAACTCCATGGTAGGAGCTTACTTGGCACTTGCTCTAATATTATGTGAATTACTATTTGATCTTAAAAGTTTAAGTCATTAAGTCATGACTCATCAAACGATATCAACTTCCAACATCTTTGACTGTGTTACCAGCTCCAGGATTTTTCTTTTCTACTTCTTTCTTTCTCTGTTATTTTTTTTTTTTACCAAGGATGGGTGAGTGGAAATATTACAATCCATAAACTCTTTGGATACAAAGGTTCTGATACCATGAAATAGGGTAAAAAGAGAAACTGATGGATATTTTCGTTACTTAAGAAAGAGTACAATAGCAATATTTATATAGGGACTTCTCCCCTCTTATCACTACATTCATGTGTGACACGTTGGCTTTACATCTTAACTGAAGCTTAACCACTATTTAACAATTTAACAAGCTGCTAAACTATCTTACACACTCAGCTGCTACTATAAAGTACTGCACTCACAAGAAAAAAAATCACAACAACATAAGGGAGGAGAGTAGCGCTAGGCTGAGAGGAAGGGGGAGGTGTCGAAAGAGAATGCTGACTTACTGCATAAGAGTAAGAAGAAGAAGAAGGTATCGAGTAGGGCTCATCCTTTTGATCCTGCTACCATAAGCTATTAGCATATGTTAACGAGTATGAGTCAGAATATGGAGATTTCAGAGTTTGAGAAGAGTGAGAGTGAGAATGATGAGTGATGAGTTGGAGAATCCTATAGTGCCAATGTATAAGTTGAAAGGTAGATTTTACGATATAGAATATGAAGGTTTGCATTTTTCGTGCTATCGTTGCGATCGTTTTGGTGACTATATAGGAGGCTACCCAGATAGAGATAATTCTGCGGTTGAAGGAGAGATTGTAATATTTCATAATTATATATATATATATATATATATATATATATATATATATATATATATATATATATATATATATATATATATATATATATATATATATATATATATATATATATATATATATATATATATTAAATAATTATGTTTTATTAGGACAAATATATTTGTCACATCTTTAATTTAAGGGCACGTAAAACGCATTCTTTATAAATATATATTTTTCATAATATGTATAATACACTTTTTTATAAAATATTATGTTTTGTAAAAAAATGTTTATTTACTTTTTTATTTTTAAATTTTTTAAAATTTTAAAACATAAAACTGTATTTAAAATTTTTAAAACCATAATATTTTTATAATTATTTTAATTTTTTTAACTTGTATAAACAACACCAACAAGTAAAATTTTTTTCATTAAATATAATATGTACAAACAATATTGAAACATAAAAATCATTTAAAAAAATTTAAAATAGGCATAAAAAATTTGTATATAAAATTTATGTGCCAAAAAAAAAAGTTTAGTAAATTTGTATATAAAATAAAGTTTAAAATTGTAAAACATTTTGATTTTATAGATTGTCAAAATTCTATTATTCTGTAAAAAAAATTATTTATTGTTTTTTATTTTTATTTTTAAGAAACGTTTTTTGAATTTTCAAAAATTTTACAAACTTATTGTAAGATGAATGAATAATATTAAAAAAAATTCATAAAATTAATTTTGCGCTCCATGTTTCCGTTTTTTATATTGCAATTAAGTAATATTTTTATTAATTTACATGCAATAAAAATTTTCAAGTTAAATATCTATACACACAAAATTACTTTTTAGGAAAAAAAATTTAAGTACAATTTTTAAAAACTTCATCATTAAATTTTACAATAAAAATAAGAAATGTATTTACATTTTAATATAGCATAATATACTTAATCGCATCTTCCTAGATGCAGTTAAGTAATATTTTAATTAATTTACACTCAATTAAAATTTTCAAGTTAAATATTTATGCACACGATAATTACATTTTAGAAAAAACATTTAAGTACATTTTTTAAAAATTTTGACATTAAATTTTACAATAAAAATAAGAAATGTATTTACATTTTAATATAGCATAGTACAGTTAATCGCATCTTCTTAGTTGCAGTTATTTATTATTAAGGGAACCCCTTAAATTTCTCATATTTTTATGCAATTACATTATTATTATTCAAATCACCACGGGGAAAAGAAATATCAGCCATGATTGGCTTCTTTATGTGGTCGTGAGCAGTCACTTGAATTATATAATAAAAACAAATAAAAAATAAAGAGAGAGAAAAACGGTTAATACTATTTAAAGCCATCAATGTGAGCCTTCTTCTGTTGACTATGGTACTCTTGTAGGATATTAATAATAATAAATATATGGGGCTTTTGCCTTTGTTCAATTTTGTAAAGTTAGATTCTAAACGGTAAAAGATGATCCGAGTTTGTAAAAGTATTTAAGTGTGATCGTATATTAGAAACAATAATTAAACTAATAGATTTAATTTTTAAACTTATTTATTTACTTATCTTTAATTTTAAAATTTTATTAATTATATAAATTAATTTTAAATTAATATTTAATCTATTATTAATAAATAATTTTTTATTCATTAATAGTATTTAAATTATAATATACAATAAAGATAATTTTAAAATTTTTTTTTTATCATGTGTCATAATTTAAATATTATTAATAAAAAAAATTATTTATGAACAATGATAAAATTATTTTTTATTAATTTTTTTAAATAAAAATTTAAATTAAAGATAGAATATACCAATTGAGAATCAGAGTAAATTTTTAAATTTATTAAATATTTATAAAAAAATTATAGATAATTTACTATGAAAAAATAAATAATAAAATATGAATTCAATCTTATAATTATTAAATTATAATCCATTTATCACTTGATGGTTTTGATAGACAATTTTTAGTGCTATCAAATTTTGTACATTAATTATTTATTAAAAATTAAAAATTAAAATTTGAATTGAAAAAATTAAATCTTTTAAGGACCAAAAAAATGAGTAGTACATCATTCAATAAAGCAGTTAAGAGAACTTGATACCAATACTCTTCATTGAACAACACTTTAATTACTTAAGATTCCTACGCTGAATCCCAGTCTTGCTACTACGAGCTTCAATAATTAATGAGCATTGCGGTAATAAAGGAGAGGCTGAGAAAGCATGCCCCCTTTGTACTAAAAATTGAAGGCTAAAAGCTAGATAACGAAAAAGTTGACACCTCCTCCTCATTGAAATGCACGACACATGCTCGAGTTTTTGTCCCAACTATCCAAAGGACAAATTTAAGCGGCTTTTTAACTCTTTTTTGAGAGTTAAGCCTTTTATAAAATTTTTAATTGAAATTTGAAGAAAAAAGTTGTAGATTAAATGGATTAAGGTGCAATTTTTTTTTTTTTTTTACTAAAAAGAGGATAACTTTTCAAAAGAGAAAGGGAATAGCTTTTAAGAAAAGAATAGAAAAAAATTAAGAATTTTTTTTATTTTTTTTTTAAAATTATGTTTAAAAATTATTTTACAAAAAAATATAAAAAAATTTATTTGATAGAATATTTTTAAAATATGTTGAGTATGTTTAATGACTGTTTTTAATTATTTAAAAAAATTATTTGAAAACTGTTTTTTTATTTTTATTTTGAAATTAAATTCTGAAAACACAAAAAAACAATTCAAAAAGCAATTGAAAGTTGTTTTGTTATAGAACACTTAAAAAATAAAAAATAATATATTTTTAAAATAATTTATTAAATATATTTTTTTACTTTTATCTTACCGAATACTTTTTAAGAAAAAAAAGCAAAAAATAGAATCAAACAAGTAAGTTATTTTTTTATTTTTTTTAGATGTTTTAGAAACAAAAATAAGAAATAAAAATAACTCTTTCTTGTGTTTATTTTTTTTAAAAAAATATTTTTAAAATAAAAATTAAAAACAATTTTTTAACAATTTTTTTATTTTGCAAACAAAAAAATATTTTTAAAATTAATTATCAAAGATAGCTTAAATTTTTTGAAGAAAAAGGAGAGCTCTCACAAAAAGGGAGGATGATGAAAGAGTTTTGAACCAAAAGAAAAAAAATAGTAATAAGAAAGAAAAAAGTGAGTGTAATTGATGACAGCCCCCAAATCAGGATATTTCTTGGGGATTAAGGTTTGGTGGATGGATTAGGATGAGACAATATGCATGAGCCAAATGCAAGTCAGCACGTTAAATTGACCAAAAAAATTTTTACCATAAAAGAACCAACTTACCATATTATTTATTGTCCTCTCCTCTCTATCTCTCTAAATTAATTGTTTAAAGCAAGGGAAAAAGGAAACTATTCATTAAGCTTAGATTATCTAAAATATTCAACATTTCCATAAGAAAAGCAACAACTTCATTGTAATTTTCTGGGTTTTGTTTGCTGGTACTAGTAATGGGCATGTGCTTCCTCCAAATTGGTGTCTTAACACGAGAAGGATAGATAGTGCTCTCGTCATTATCACTACTGCGGTCATACCAATCCCGGTTGAACACGGATCGCAAGTACAATGCTAAACTCATCGCAATAGCCTGACAAAATGAAATGAAGAAGTAAAAAAAATTCATGTTTTGAAGTTCCCTTTTTTTTTTCCTTCAATCGTATGCGTTTTTCTCTCTTGCATAACTTCGTGGATCTTTTATCAAAGGCTATTTTCATCCAAAAGTTAACCACAGTTAAATGAAAATATATAAATAATTTTACTATAATTTTTAACATGTCGTACAAAAGTTTTCATACTTGAATTGTGAACAAAGTATGTGTTTATGATGCCTTTGTGTTAAATAGTAAATTACATATTATTGTTTGACCCAAAATTAATTTGTCCTCTATAATTTAAATTGTGTTATTTAACTCTCTTTAAATTTGTTATACAATTATATAATTACCTTGCAGTATTTTTTTAAGAGGAAAATGCATTTTGCTACCCTGATCTATGGGTGCAATTGCAGTTTCCCCCCCTTTCTTTTAATTTGGACAATGTCTCCCCCATTTTTTATTTTTGTGGCAATCTCCCCCCTCCATCTATTTTTATTCTTAAATATAATATTTAGATACTTGAAATATCTTAATTATTCCTCAAATTTTTTTAAAAAATTATTTTTCGTATTTTAAAAAATACTTTATTTTTAAGAGTATGTTGAGAAATGAATTTTTGTTAAAATAAAATATTTTTTAAAATACGAAAAATAATTTTTTAAAAAAAATTGAAAGATAATTAAGACATTTCAAGTATCTAAATATTATATTTAAGAGTAAAAATAAATAGAGGGGGGAAATTGCAACAAAAATAAAGAATGGGGGGGGACATTGCTCAAATTAAAAGAAAGGGGAGGAAACTGCAATTGCACTCATAGATCAGGGTGGAAAAATACATTTTACCCTTTTTTTAATTTAAATCTTGACAATATAATTATGTGAATGTAAAAATGATAAATAATTTTATTATTTGAATTATGCTGTACTTATATTTTGCATAATTTTATAATATTTTTTTAAAATTATTATTAAAATCAAGATGATATATTAAAATCGAATTTGTTAATTTAATTTCATTAGTAGTCTTATATATAATACTATGCAACAGTACAAATAAATGAAATAGAATATTAATAATTAAATTATTAATTATTTTTACATTCACGTTATTATTTCTATTAAGATAACATACTACTTAGAGTTTAAATGACACATTTTAAATCACAAGAAAACAAACTAATTTTGGACAAATCGCACGAGATAAACTATAATTGACCCAATGTTAAAAAATTAATTTTAACTAAGAAATATGGACTTCTAACTATTTAGTCATATAGATCTTAGTATTATGTCAATTAACACTAACTCAAAAATTTAAAATATTAATTAAATGGTTACAAATAGTTTTATTATATTATGCAAGACTCTTTACCTGTAATAAAAAAATCGCAAGAGTAATCCATATGATGAATTTCCAATTGATATTCACAAAATGGTAGACTGATCGAGTGAAAACTACCACTTCTATCTTTCGGCAAAACCTGTAGAATTTTGAAGTTTAGCTGGTTTAAGTTAAAAATATGCTATTTAAACATCTTAAAAAAAGAAAAGAAAAAAAAAAGGAAAGGAAAGGAAAATAGGACCACACTGCCTCTTTCCAGTTGTGTTCTATGAAAATGAAAACAGCAATCACTAATTCGACCTGGACAAGTGCAATTAAGAACAAAGAATACTAAAACATCTTTAAATTTCTAGAGGGAATATTAATTTAAACCCAAAAAGTGAAGAAAAAAATGAAAAGAGTAAATTACATTCTATCTCATTTGAGATTTGTGAAAATTACACTTACATATCTATAGTTTTAGTTTAATTATATGAAAATATTCATTTTATTACAATTGTTAAAAAAATTTATACTTTGTGTATTTTTTCCTTAAAAATGTATAAATAATTTAATATAATATAATATAAATAATTAAAAATCGAATTAATACATATAAAAAAATTAAAATAAAGAAGGGTAAAGTAATTCTTTTTAAAATCTTAAGAAGGTATGAGCGCAGATTTTATAAATTTTAAAAAAATTATCTTAATTTGAAATTAAAAAGACGTAAATATAAATTTTATAAATTTCAGAAAAAGTAAAAATAATAATAATAAAAAACATAATAGAATTGTAAATTGAAAAGAGGAGATATTAAAGGATACAGAGTATAAACAACAGGCTCCTTAATGCTGTTCCAACGTTTCCAAAACAGGAAATAATGAAGAGGGCTGCACCTATTCCAATTATAATGAATATAAACCTGCACAAAATATCACCCAGTGAACCATATATTATTATATATTTTTCCGGGAAAAAAAATCCTGAGTTCATATTTCACATCATAGCAAAGCTTTGTTGATGAATAATAGTTTTTATTTTAATTTAATTTTGAGTGAATGCAAGTGTATGGTTTCTAAACTTCATAGGAGATTGTTATTTTAATTTGAAATTAGAAATAGCGTGTTTCAGTGTAATTTTTATAAATTTAAAGAGAGATAATTGTAATTTACTTTTAAACAAAAATTAAAGGTACAAGTATTAACATTGAGTACTGGTTTTGAATAGAACTCACACACTTGCCAAGCTTTAGGAACTGAATGAGAAAGTGGTTTAGATGAATCATTTATGGCAAGCGAAAGGCGATGAGCAATAATATTGTAAGTGGGTTTGAGAACACGAAGCTTCTTTGGAGGCTCTTGTTTCCACTTGACAAAGCAGTATAATCCCATTATGCTCAATCCCCATGGGGTGAAGACGATGCTGATCAGCTGCAAAATGAACTCCCAACAATGGTCTCTTAGCCATTGTTCTTCTGTCACTAAAACTATATCAACAATGGAGATTTATTCAAAGTCCTTTAGTTTAGATTCTTGGTTCTTTTACGTCTCTTGGTGTTTCTGAGACAAATTAAAAGGAAAATACTAGCATTCAGCAGACAATTTTTCTTGGCTTTCTTGTATTTTTTCTTCAAATAATAATTATGCTGAATTACGTTAAACCTATTATGCATTCAAGTGACGGATGAGTTCAGGTAATTGCCAATCGCCATCCTTTCATATTTTTTTGGGATAAGACGGGTTGCAAGAAATATTTTTATAAACCTCTTGACTTTAAAGTGATATTTTATTTTCTATTAAATTAAAAAAATGAATTAGTTGAAGTGAATACAGACTAATTTGATGTCATCTCACCGTGGTACCAAAAAAATATGCACGCTAGATATAATTTTTTAGTAAATTTTATATTTGATATGTTTATTTATAATAAATTTAAACTATATATGTACTTATTTTTTATGAACTGAATTTATAAAAAAATCCCTAGGTGTGCCAAATTGCCAGTAACTGTCTTTCCATATATTTTATTATGTATTAGAAAGTAATAAGTTGTGTATGTGCATGAACATGAATTAGCATTATTTTTTATATCCAAAGATTAAAAGAAATAGTAATATATATCACCAAGTAACACTCACTTCTTTCTTTTCTTTCCAAGGTACTTGAGTTCTTCCTTACAAGAAACCTTCATCCTTTTACACTTTCTATTAGCCAAGATAGTTCACTATTTATAAGTTAATCCCTTTGGGTCATTAGCTTGCTTTTGGTCATTCACAAGTAGTTTTTATTATTCTATCATTTTTAAGTTTGGTATCTTAGATGTCAAGCAATTTTTAAGATATTTGTATTTAATATTTAATATATAAAATGTCTAGTATAATTTAAAATATTAAAATTAAATTTGATTATAGTGTATTATCTTTTTAAAAAATTTCAATTTTCATATTTTTTGAATTTTTAAAATTAATTTAAATAAAAAAAATTACATTATTTGAAGCTGCGGGTCAAGTTCAAGCCTAATCGAAATAGAATCAAGTCTTGTCCATGATCAAATCTAATCAAAATATCATATGATGTCATCATTTTGAAAGTATCTCAAACCATCCAAAACTACAGAAGTCTCACAGCCTACCATTTTTGACATTTGTTAATTTTTAAAAATGATCAATTGTATTATTTTTCTCACAAATTTTAACTATTATACTAAACATTAAAATATTAAATAACATGATACCCAAAATATAAAAATAATAAAATATCAGTAAACCAAACTCTTTTATTATTATTTTCCAAATTATTTAAAAAACTTGACTAATTGGTTAGACCTGTTTGATTTAATAACTAATATAAATGGCTTGGCAGTCTAATAGATGGCAGCAAATCTTTTCAAAATGCATCAAAACTATTGTTTCACTTAGTATCAGTTTGTTTATTGACAAAAGAAAGAAATAGAAATAGAAATGAAAATAAGAATAGAATGAAATAAAATAGAATATTGTAATTAAAATTATATTTGGTATAACATGAAAAAAAATGAAATCTCTATTACTTTTTTACATTTGTTATATAAATAATATAGAAATAGAATAAAAAATTAACAAAAAGACAAATATATATTAAAGAATAAAATTATTAAAATAAAATTATTTTGAAATGTTACAAAAACAAAATAAAAAAATAATTAATAATATAAAATTTTGAACTAAATATAATTATGGTGACAAAATTTATTTTATTACATTTTTATGTTTACTTAAAAAATTAATAATTAATTAATTAATAAAAGAATGCTCTAATCTTTTTGTTTTCTATTTTATTTTATTTATTTTATTTTTATCAATTTTTTGAAGTAATACCATCTCCAATTGATAGAAAATAATCTGTATTCTATATGAATCAAGATTCTACTAATTAAACGCAATAATCTGATAAAATAAAATTTAAATTCTTATTTTATTAGCTTATAACTGTAAATCAAATGAAATTTTAGTTTATTACACTTGAATTTTACAACTGCCTCCACTCAGGCCCGAGGGAAGATTATATAGAAAAGGATTGTTGTTTTTACCAATTTATATCACTTTTATTGATGCTTAATGTAGTATTTTAAGCATCAAATATAGCTGGTGCCATTTTCGGTCTTATATGGTACTTTTCTCTTATCAATTCTACTAGGCGACATATATCTGTGTACACATTTTTTAAATTCTCTAAATAGATTCTCTCACTACAAGAAAATTCAGATTTAAAAATGATAAAATTTGTTGTTAAAATTCATTATTAAATGGTATTTAGAGACGAATTCTGTTTGATGCAAAATTTAATAAAATTAACTTTGCCAAATTTTAGTATCCACCAGTTGATAAAATTTTGGAGTTTGTTTGATTCTATTTTTATTTTTAAAAATCATTTTTAAAATTTATATTTAAAAAGTATTTAGTAAAACAAAAATAAAAAAAATTAGTTTGATAAATTATTTTAAAAATATATTTTATTTTTTTATTTTTGAGTGTTTTGGGAACAATAACAAAAAATAAAAAAAATTCCTTATTTCTATTTTTTGTTTAAAAAAATTTTTTTTTCAATTTTTTTCTCAAATAGAAATAAAAATAATTTTAAATGAATTTTTTAATTTTAAAAACAAAAAAATATTTTTAAAAAAAGTTTCTAAATATGCCTTAACTTTTTTGTAGTGTCTCTCTTGTCCCCCTCCCCTTAGATGCCTAACTTTCTAAATAATAGTTAGATTTTAACACATAAATATTGTTTTGTATTAGAAATCTTTTAGGATTCTTAAAAAAAATGAGGCAAACAAGTTTTTTTTTCTACGATTGTTATCAACATAAAAATTATTTTCAAAGAATCTTTTATTTTCGAGAATAAAAAATTATGAAGATTTTCATGTTTTTATTCTCATCTATGAGGGTAGAAATAAAAAAATTTCATGAGAATAAGAAACTTTTTTTATATGTACGTAAAATGATCAAATTACCTATAAAACCTAACCTCTAAATTTTAAATCCTAAACATAACTTCGAAATTCTAAATTTTAAACCCTAAACTCTAAATATTAAATTTAACATCTAAACCTTAAACCCTAAATCCCAACTCATAAACCATAAATCCTAAATTTAATCTCGAAATCCTAAATTTTAAACCCTAAATTTTAAATATAACCTCTAAACCTTAAACCTTAACTTCTAAACCCTAAATACTAAATTTAATCTTGAAACCCTAAATTTGAATTCCTAAATTATAAACTCTAAACCCTAAACCCTAACTCTGACTCTAAAATCTTAAACCTTAAGTTTTAAGTTCTAAACCTTGAACTCTAAATACTATCCCCTAGACCTTAACCTCTAAACTCTAAAACTCTAACCACTACCCTAAACTCTAAATCCCAGAATTTTAAACCATAAAATGTAAACCCTAAATCCTAAAACTCTAAACTCTAAACTCTAAAACCTAACTCCTAAATCTTAAATTCTAAAATTTTAAACCTTAAATTCAAATTTCTAAACCCTAAACCATAACTCCTAAACTCCAAACTCTAAATTTTAAATTCTAAATTTTGATCCTTAAATTTTAAATAAGAAATCTTATTTATTTATTTTTTGTCAAGAAAAAAAAATTATTTTTTTATTAACTTTTTTTTTCTTTATTTTATCATCCTATTTATCGTTCTTTTTGTTTTGAAAGTTTTTCTTTAAAGGTATTTTTAAAAAATTAATTATATTCTTAAAAATATTTCAAGGGAATCAAATATAAAAATAAAAATTTGATGGTAATACAATAAATCATTTTTAAGAAAGTAAAGTGATAACTAAAAATATTTTTTTAACCTTTTTATCTATCTCATTCTTAAAAATTTTATTTTTAAGAATATAATTTTTTTTAAAATAAAATATTTTATGAACTAAACGCCACCATCACCAATGGTGTGGTACATTTATAGGTTTGTTTGCTACGATTGAAAGCAGGATGGTAGAAATTCAACCCATTGAGTTTGAGAAGCTATTTATTTTCTTGCTTAATTAGAACTAAAACATAAAGTATGGTTTAATGAAAATAATTTTGGGTCTATTTGTTTCTTATTTTTAAAAATTATTTTTTATTTTTAGTTATTTTCATAATAAAAAAATTATTTAATAACTATTTTTTATTGTTGTTTCATAAATAAGTTTTAAAAATAAGTTATTTAAAAAAAAAGAGAAAATTATTTTTATTTTCAAAAGATAAAAAAATAAAAATAAAACTATGTTTTCAAAACAATTTATTAAATAATTTTTTTTATTTTTATTCTGTAAAATAAATTTTAAACATAATTTAAAAAAAATATTTTTAAAAAATAGAATCAAACAAACTCTTTATTTTTACTTTGCACAACCAATTATTATAGTTTGAATGACCATTTTTATTTTAACCTCTTTTCTATTTTTTTTTCATGCTGCCACGATTTAATTGTTCTTTAACAAAATATATTTTTTAAAATTATTGTAAAAATCCAAGCCTGCTGTTACTTTCTATTTTTTTTTACCGAAATTAATAATTTAATCTTTGAAAACATTAAACTTGTTGCATATTAATTATTTTAATATGTAATATGTAATGAATTTGATATTTTTAAATATTAACAAAATTATACTATTGATATACACTGAATACTTTAAAATAAAGTAGTCTATTTTCAATCTAAATTTTTTATTTAAAAGGAAAATACTAATCCCTTTATTAATTTTCTCAATATAGTGCATATAATTAAAATGGTAATTTAGTGACTAATTCTAAACTTAGTTTGAGCCAAGATCAAGAGTTGTCTGGAGAACTTTTAATTAATTCTCAATCACCTTCAACCTGCAGATTTCTTATAAAATAGTTTCTGAAAGTTTCATAAAAAAAAAGAAATTTCTCTAATTTTTTTAATATTTCTGGGTGCCTTATCAGAAAGGGAATGAAGAGATAACTATCATCTTTGGGTTTTGAATAAACTGGAAAAATGCTATAAAATTACTGGGCGAAAAAAAAGGGTTATAAAATTTAGCTATATGCAAAGTGCTTTGTAAATACTATTAATTTCTAAGAGGGTAACAAGTTAATGGCCTATTTATTTTGATAGTTTTCAGTTATTATTTTTATTAAAAATTAAAAACAGATATAAAAATATATTTATTTACTTTTTTTATTTTTATTTTTAAAAAATATTTTCTAAATTTTTGAAAATTTTAAAAATGTTAAAAAAATGATTTCAAATTTTTTAATAATATAACGTATTGTAACAATAGTATTTTCGTAATTATTTCAAATTATATATATAATATTTTATTATTTATATAATTATAAAGTGATAAAAATAAAAATAAAATAAAAATATAATCATATAAATAAATAATAATAAAAATAAAAATAAAAATCAAACATATTTTTAAAAATATAAAAATATAAAAAATAAAAATTATTTTCAAAAAATAAAAACAAAAAAAAAATATTTTTGCAAATCACAAGCATCCTAAAATTTTAATCTAAACCATTTAACCTTTTAAAAATAAATTCATAAAACTGTTTATATTATTTTAATTAGACCTGGTTATTTAATTTATATATTTCATGCTTCACTTATAATTTTTATAAAAAATCTAAGAGTTATATATATTGTAATAATTAATAATCAAATTGCAAATTATTTTATGGATGCAATTATATCTTACCAATTAAGTCAATTTTTATTTTCAGATATTCATATTAATATTAGTAGGATACTTGACATGATTGTATTAGGTTTATAGCTTTTTATATACCCATAAAATTTTTTTTGATCTTAATTATTAGAGTTCAAATTTTAAGACCAACACTAACCAAAAAAAAAAAAAAAATTTTATTCCACTGACTTGCCAAGTTTATACAAAAATTTCTTACAACTAACATTACGTGAAGGTTCGGAACATCTTCCCTTTCGATTATGTCCACCTAAAATGGAAGAGCCAGCAAAAAGAACATGAGGAAAGGCCAAGTGAAATAGATATGGGGTAGCTAGCATCCAAGTTTTTCTCTACGAACTGAATCTTTCTCAGCAATAAATTAATGGAATTTCACTGATCTAGCATTATATTTATAGAGATTAACCAAAAGTTTAATTCATGAATGCCCCCTCTCTTATATAAAGGTGGATTATTTTGAGGAGCAATTAGTCTTAAGAATAACATAAAGCAAGAAACCATGAAAGCTGGGGTCCTTTTTCTCTTAGTATTCTTCGTTGTGCTGGTTGAGTCAGAGGATTCTCTTCAGCGTAGCAATTTTCCCGTGGAATTTTTATTTGGGACTGCTTCTTCTGCTTACCAGGTTTAGTTTGACCAGCTTCTTCATGATCTTTGGTTTAACTTGAAGTGTGTGGCTTTATTGATAAAGCACATTCTATGGGGGAACTTCACATAACATAAAGTGTTTGATGTATTTCCTCTGTGAAGTATGAAGGTGCAGCAAACGAAGGCGGCAGGGGACCAAGCATATGGGACACCTTCACTCAGAGATATCCAGGTAAACAAGGCTTCTTTTATTAGTCAAAATGATAGCAATTGATTATAGTGTTAGTGATATCCAAGAGGGACAGATAGAGACTCAGCTCAGATGATTATATCAAAGGATTAACTCTTAAAACGGACTATTCAATTAACTTTTGAGTGCTAGAAAATCTTTTTGAGAGACTTGACCACCAAACGGAATTATTGGAAGGGAGAATTAGAACCTTGCATATAAAAGTTCTAACCTGGCCTCTTCCTGCTTTCTGAGTCCCTTGGACTTAATTCGCCTGTCAAATTAGGTTTCAGTTCGCTAAGAACGGTGGTCATCATCGTTTATTATGGTTCATTTCTCTTTGGTCTCTTTTTGCATTGTCTTCTGGTTGCCCAAGTTGGTAATCATCCCTGACTTTTGTCAACTAACACTCTTTTCTTTTTCTCTTTGTTGGGTGGAAGGGATTAGTTTAATTAATATGCAAATTGTAAGTTTTTCTTTTCATTTTGAAAAATTGCATGGTGATGCTGAAGTTTACAATGAAGTCATTAGCATATTAGTTTAACTCTGTTCAATAATTATTTTAAATACAATAAGACATTTAAATTTGTACTTAAATATTAATTAGTTTACCGTATTATGTTATGAATTCGTGTCAATATTTACTTTTTTTAAGCCATCAATTAAAGATTCATGTGGGAATAGGATTCTTGTTTTAAGATTTGGAAAAGAACTATATATGTTATGCCCAAATCTTGCATCAAACAGAGACTTGAAACCTCCTTTTTCCCTGCATCAGATAAGATAAAGGACAACAGTAATGGAGCTATTGCTGTTGATTCATACCATCGCTACAAGGTACTTGTCTCTTTAACATGCATATTTAGATGGAAATTTTTCTAATTGAGGTTTAATATTTGTCATTCCTCATGATATTTTTGAGCAAACGATTTGGTAGGAAGATGTGGGTACAATGAAAGACATAGGATTTAATGCCTACAGATTCTCTATCTCATGGTCCAGAGTACTATCTGGTGAGAAATATTCTGAACTTCAATAACTATTTTTATTTTTATCTTGAAATATACTTTTGTTTAATTAAAGTTACATAGAGTCTATAAAACATCAATATTTTAAACTCAAAACTGTACTATATGCAATGTGTGTCTTACGAGAGTATAAAACACTGCACTTAAACATTACATATTATGTCTTGCGGTGGTGTTCATACCATGGTTTACTTTGTATTCGTATTGATATCTATTTCTTATCGTAAAATCATGTATATGTTGTATAAATTTGGATTATATATCAAATTGAAATACGAATGATTGAATAATTAGCCTCAAATTGTCATCCTTTGGTTTAGATGGAAGCCTAAGGGGAGGTGTAAACAGAGAAGGCATCACATATTACAACAATCTTATCAATGAACTTCTATCAAATGGTCTATCTCTCTCTCTCTAACAAGTGGGTAACCCAAGTCTGCCCTGTTCTCATTTAACAATGGAATTTTGGCATCCCATGAACACAGGATTGCAGCCCTTTGTAACTCTATTCCATTGGAATTTTGATTTTATATATTGTCAAAATTCTATTATTCTGTTAAAAAAAATATTTTTTTTAAGGAATAATTTTTTAATTTTCAAAAAATTTACAAACATAAAAAAGATGTATTCAAAATTTTTAATAATTATTTTAAACTTATTATAACATGAATAATATTAAAAAATAAAAATAAACATAAAAAATATTTTCATAAGCTTAATTTTGCGCTCCGTTTTTCCGTTTTTATATTGCAATTAAGTAATATTTTAATTAATTTACACGTAATTAAAATTTTCAAGTTAAATATTTATACACACAAAATTACTTTTAGAAAAAAAAATTTAAGTACAATTTTTAAAATTTTTTAATTAAATTTTAAAATAAAAATAAAAAATTTATTTACATTTTAGTATAGCATAATAAACTTAATCGCATCTTCTTAGATGCAGGTATTTATTATTAAGGGAACCCCTTAAATTTCTCATATTGTTATATAATTACATTATTATTATTCAAATCACCACGTGGAAAAGAAATATCGGCCATGATTGGCTTTTTTTTTTGGTACAATGATTGGCTTCTTTATGTAGTCGTGAGCAGTCACTTCAATCATATAATAAATAAAATAAAATAAAAAATAGAGAGAGAAAAACGGTTAATACTATTTAAAGCCATCAATGTGAGCCTTCTTCTGTTGACTATGGTACTCTTGTAGGATATTAATAATAATAAATATATGGGGCTTTTGCCTTTTGCCAATTTTGTAAAGTTAGATTCCATTATTCCAACCGGTAAAAGATGATCCGAGTTTGAAAAAATATTTCAGTGTGATCGTATATTAGAAAAAATAATTAGACTAATAGATTTAATTTCTGAACTTATTTATTTTTAATTTAAAATTTTTGTTAATTATATGAATTAATATTTAATTATTATTAATAAAATAATTTTTATTCAATAATAGTATTCAAATTATGATAAGCGATAAAAATAATTTTAAAAAAGATGAATAAAAAAATTATTTATAAATAATGATAAAATTATTTTTCATTAATTTTTTTAAATAAAAATTTAAATTAAAGAGAGAATATACTAATTGAGAGTCAGAGTAAATTTTAAAATTTATTAAATATTTATAAAAAATTTACTATGAAAAAATTAATAATAAAATATGAATTCAAACTTATAATTATTAAATTATAATCCATTTATCACTTGATGGTTTTGATAGACAATTTTTTGTGCTATCAAATTTTGTACATTAATTATTTATTAAGTGTCTAATCAATGGATTTGATATTTTAAAAAATAATAATTAATGTACAACAAAATTAATAATTTAAAAATTAAATTATATATTTAAAAAAATTTAAAATTAAATTAAATAAATTTATAAATTTTAAAACTAAATTGTTAATTTATTAAAAAAAAGTGTACTTATTGGCTTTCCCACTATGCACTTTTTTGGATGGATTCATCGACATGCAAATTTAGCCGCAAATTGACTTGCCAAATTAGGAGTTAGAAGGATGTGCCCCTTCAGTTGGTGTCATCACCCCCATCCTCTACGGCAATGAATATATTACATAAAATTATCTTTAATATGACTTCTTTATAAATCGAAATATTATTATTTTCAAAATTTAAATACAATTACTAATGCAACCAATTAATATTGAATTGTTGGAGATACATGTTTATATATAATTTTTGTTAGTTTTTTTTTTCTTTTGTTTTATTTCTTTCGGTTGTTTGTAAAAAAAATTATAATGAAAAAATAATAATAATTGAAACATTAAATTAAAAATTAAAATTTGAATTGAAAAAATTAAATCTTTTAAGGACCCAAAAAACGAGTAGTACATCATTTAATAAAGCAGTTAAGAGAACTTGATACCAACACTCTTCATTAAACAACACTTTAATTACTTAAGACTCCAACGCTGAATCCCAGTCTTGCTACTACAAGCTTCAATAATTAATGAGCGTTGGGGTACTAAAGGTCAAAGGAGAGGCCGAGAAAGCATGCCCCCTTTGTACGTTATAAAGCCACTAAAAATTGAAGGCTATAAAGCTAGATAACGAAAAAGTTGACATTCCTGATTCAAATGCACGAATTAAGGTGTTAAATTTTATCTTGAGATATCATTTTGATAATTTTAAAAATAAAAATATTTTAAAAACGAAATTTTTTTTAAAAAAATAATTTAAATAATTTTAAACAATATTTTTTAAAATTTTAAAATATTTTTATATAATATTAATAATATAAATATATAAATTTATGTTAAAATTAATTTAAATTAATATTTAAAATTAAATAATAAATAAACATATTATTACAGTAAGAATTCTAACTTAAATTTCAGTAGTATTCAATAATATCTCTCTTACATCTATCTTTCAATCTTTTTTAACTCTTTCGTAGTTTCTATTTTTAAGTCTCTCTCTGTCAACCATAATTTTGCTTCATGTATCTCTTTCAGGTACATTCCTTTTTTTTTGTCTTTCAATATCTCTTTTCATTATTTTTGTAGTTTTTTCTTTAAAATAAAAATAATAAAAAAATAATGTCATGAGAATAAAAGAGGAGAGTAGGAAAATGACAAAAATATTGTAATTTATGAGAGAAAATAACTTGATATTAGATGTGATGTGATGTGATGTTACTTCCAGATTGTCAATTTTTTCATTTTTTAAATTGATTTGGTACTTTTTTATTGAAACAACTCGAAACAAAAGTATTTCTATTGAAACAACTCAAAATAAGAGTATTTTCACCAAAACAAAAGTATTTCTATCAAAACAAGAGTATTTCTAACAAAATATTCTACAACATAAAAGTGTTCACAAGTTCAATTTGGTCGATTTTAAAGAATAAACTAAATCGAATCAATTTTATGTTTATAAAAAATGAACCTATTCAGTTTGAGTTTGATCTATGAAACCGAACCAAACCAAACCTGTAAATACTTGGTTTGGTTTGGTTCGATTGATCAGATTTTTTTTCTACCTTTGGCCCTTGGTTAATGCTTCAACTAAGGACTCACTGTCGTCGTAGGCCGAAGACAAAAATCTCTTGTCGTGGTCGTTGGAATCTGCCTAGGCAAGTTACCTGTGGATTTCAAACTACAAGTGTGCCACCGACTGAACACAAATGGAGAAAAGACCGGTCGTAGTGGTGAATTTGATGTTGCTGCTCGCAGGTGTGCTGTTTGCTCTCCTCCCTAGGTCCCTTCCCGCTCATAAGCTTTCCTTTCCCTCGGAACTCCATGACCCAAAGAAGCCCCTACCTTGCGATCAACTCCAAACTAGGTCGCAAAGAGAGCATTCAGGGTCTGTGTCTTGTGAAATGTTTTAGGATGATGCGAGTCTTGAATAGTGAAAAAAAAATCTAGTGTAGATTTTGTGTAGTCCTCCAGCCGAAAGTAACTAGTAAGAGCAGACAGCTCAACCACAATCATAGGTCACATCCGTTGAAAAATTGATTTAAATTTTTTTTGAATCAGAAGAAAAAAATTGAATTTTTTTAATAATGTGTTGTCAGCTCAAGACTTTTGAAAATTGACTTTGTGGGGAGACAGGAGAAATTGAATGTACTATCGCGTAATCCCAAAGAGCCACATAATAATACTTAAAAGATGGGTTAGTGTCACATCCCTACTTTTGGGACGCAAAAATCTCTCATATCCGATAAACTTTACTATTATGTACTTGTAAATAATTTCACAATATAACATATCCGAGTATTACCATATGTTTATAAATTTGCAATACTAATTACAAATCGACCACATAATATATCATAACAAGATAATATCATATATTTACACATTTTCAGTATAGCTAATTATACATGCCAAGTCTACACTTATCAGTTTTACAGCGGAAACAAGGATCCTGCCCGTGACGTTCAGAGCAACTCTAGAATACAAATATATTACAAGTTTACATACTGAGAGCCTAGAAACAATTTAGGCTCACAACTTAAATATGACACCCAATCGATCAAGTAGCCGCAGGATCAAATTCTGGGTCTTTATTTGAAAAATATATCAACCACGTGTAGTGAGTTTTATAACTCAGTGAGCAGTTAATATCTCCTATAACCTCTCAGATCAACATAATGATGTACTCTTATTTTAAAAATTTATCATATTAAAATCTACCGTTCAGAAGTATATCCTTATGGGACCCGCATTTTCAAAATATTCTCAGTTCCAATTACATTCAAATATCTGTAATCACATATGATACAAATTGATTTTAAATCAAATTTGATATGCATTAAAAATCAATTCTTTTATATAATGCTCAAGTATGTTACAACTATCAATAAACTCAATAGATAAATATGGAATGTGAGTTCATCACCCTTCTACCTCCTCACATTACCATAGTCACAACCACAATAGGTAATTAGGAAATATGAGTTCATCACCCTACATCAAATGCAATGCATAATTATAAAACATCTCGCCATACAATTATATTTAGCAACTTATCACTTTACATATTATTCAAAACAGAGCTTTCAGTCTCAGTACAAAATCTTTTATCATAAATTTTCCAATCAGAGGAATCATATAATCATGCCTATATTCGAGGCAAACATAACATTGTAAAATCAATGTCACATGCATATCCTATTTTCTTTGCCATGTAATGTGAAATGCATTTAGAAATAACGTATTTAAAGCATTTTAAAATCTATTTCAAAAATCATACTCTTCTTGAACTAAATATCATTACTCAATCATTTCAAATATTCCAAACCCTTTTCAAAAATATATGAACATATAAATAACATGTAATCATACTCATTTATCAATGAAAAGTTCAAGAAGAGTAAAAACAAGCTATAGGAAGAATTATTTACTCACCACTTTGAAGTACAAAGTTGGACACCCTTAAAATCCTAATTTCTTATCCAAATTCAGCAAAATAAACTCCAAAATCGAGTCTGGAACTTCCGAAAACCTTAAAGCGACTCCGGATTTGTGAAATTTGGCCTCCGAGAGCTCGGTCAACGCAGGTCAACGCAGGTCAACGCAAGGAGGTCCGGCTACCACGCACTACACGCGTCGCCCAAGGAGCTACGCGTGGGGGCGCGTGCAGTGGTGGATTTGGCTGAAATTTGAGATCCAAAGGTTTCGGTGCCTTCTGGATCGATCTACGATGTTAGTTTTTGCGTTTGAGAACTAAAAATAGGAGTTTCAGGGGTTACCTTTTTAGTCGATTTTTCCTTCAATTTTTTAGCTAATTTCTGGCCAATTCTCCAAAAACCAATCGGATGGATTTGAAGAACTCTTCATCCTGAGTCCGTTGGTGGTGGTGGTGTCGAAATTCGAGGTCCGTAGGCGGAGAAATCTTAGAGAGAAGTTAGAGAATTTTCGGGGAGAATTTTCTGAAGAGAGATGAAAAAATTTGCAAATGACCAATTTCCGAAGTGGTTGAGGCCCTTAAAATATCCCGGGGGACATTTCTGCAAAATTTCACTTTTTGAGGGAGGTCCTTGCAAAATTTTCTTATTTACATTTTAACCCCAAAACTTTTAAGAAATTACATTTTTGCCCCAAAACATAAATTTCTCACATTCCTTTTATAATTCTTTAATCCATGTAAATAATAACTTATTTTCACTGGGTCCTAACTCCATTTTCGAAATCCTCTCTTTAAATTTCAAATTTTCTTTAATTGAAATCCCCATTTTCAAAATTATATTTTTTATTCCAAATTTTCTTTATTTGAAATTTTCGTTAACTTTACGGCTATTACATTCTTCTCCCCTTAAAGAAATTCGGTCCCTGAATTTCATCACCATAGTTGCAAATAAACACTAACCTCATTGTTCAAACAAATGTGGATATCTGGCGCGGATGTCATCTTCTCTTTCCCACGTAGCTTCCTCATATGAGTGATTTTGCCATATCACCTTAACCATAGAAATATCTCATGACCGCAACTTTTTCACTTGTCGATCAGCAATAGATATCGGCTTTTCCTCATAGGTTAAATTCTTATCCAATTGAATTTCCTGGGGTTGAATGACATGAGTAGGATCCGGTAAGTATTTCCATAACATAGACACATGAAATACTGGATGAACATCACTCAGCTCTGGTGGCAGAGCTATGCGATATGCCACTGCACCTATTCTGTCCAATATTTCAAAAGGGCATATATACCGAGGGTTTAACTTCCCTTTCTTTCCAAATCTCATTACTCCTTTCATGGGTGAGACTTTCAGAAACACTTGTTCACCCTCTGAAAATTCGAAATCCCTTCGTCTATTGTCAACATACGCCTTTTGTCTACTCTGAGCTGCCTGCAGCCTTTCTCTAATCAGCTTTACCTTGTTCAAAGCTTCTTGTACAAGATCTGGCCCTATAAATTTAGCCTCGCCCACTTCGAACCATCCAATGGGAAATTTGCACCGTCTACCATACAAAGCTTCAAATGGGGCCATCTGTATACTAGTCTGGTAACTATTATTATATGCAAATTCAGCCAAAGACAAGTACATATCCCAACTTCCACCAAAATAAAAAATGCAGGCTCGGAGCATGTCTTCTAAAATATGAATCGTACGCTCAGACAGACCATCAGTTTGGGGATGGAAAGCTGTGCTCAAATCCAATCTCGTTCCTAATGCTTTTTGAAAAACTTTCCAAAATCGTGCCGTGAACTGCGGCCCTCGATCAGATATAATCGATATAGGGACTCCATGTAGCCTAACTATTTCATTTAAATAGAGCTTTGCATATTGAGTTACGTTGTAGGTTGTTTTCACAGGCAGAAAGTGTGCTGACTTCGTCATGCGGTCTATAATGACCCAGATAGAATCATTTCCTTTGGGAGTCCTTGGTAATCCCATGATAAAATCTATAGTAATTCTCTCCCACTTCCATTCTGGTATTTCTATTCGCTGATGTTCAGCTTTTACCTGCTGGCATGTCAAGCAATGGGAAACATATTCCGCAATATCCCTCTTCATATCGTCCCACCAATACAATTCCTTCACGTCTTGGTACATCTTTGTCGTTCCTGGGTGTATGGTATATGTAGATCGATGTGCTTCCTCCAAAACTTGTTTCCTCAAATCATTAACATTTGGGACACATAATCTTCTACCGTATCTTAATACACCTTCAGTATCCACTGAGAATTCAGAATCCTTACTATCCTTCATTTCACTCTTAATCTTGAGCAAATTAGCATCCTTGTCCTGATCGGCTTTGATTTGCTCAATTAAGGAAGATTGGAGCTGTACATGAGCCAATAATATTCCCGGTTCTTTTACTTCAAACTTTATCCCCTTACTTTCTAACTTAAAGATTTCTTCTAACTTATATGAGCCAAACTTCCTATGGACTTTCTGCTTAGAGCATCAGCTACTACATTTGCTTTACCTGGATGATACAAAATCGTACAGTCATAATCTTTCAGTTGTTTCATCCATCTTCTTTGCCTCAAATTAAGATCCTTCTATTGAAAAATATACTTGAGGCTCTTGTGATCTGTATAAATCTCACAAGTTCTTCCATACAGGTAATGTCTCCAAATCTTTAGAGCAAATACTACAGCTGTTATCTCTAAATCATGGGTGGGATAATTCTGTTCATGCTTCTTCAACTGTCTGGATGCATAAGCAACTACTCTTCTATTTTGCATTAACACACAGCCTAAGCCAACTCTAGATGCATCACAGTATACTACGTAATCTCCAGTATCCGTAGGAATGGTAAGGATTGGGGTTGTGGTCAAGCACTCCTTTAGTTTCTGAAAACTCCTTTCACAAGCATCAGACCACTCAAATTTTATTCCTTTGCTAGTCAATCTGGTCAAAGGAGCAGCTATTTTTGAAAAATCTTTAACAAATCTACAGTAATAGCCTGCTAACCCGAGAAAACTACGAATTTCAGTTACTGTCGTAGGGCGTGGCCATTGCTGTACTACTTCTATCTTTTTGTGATCAACATGAATACCATCTTTGGTAACCACATGCCCTAGGAACGTAACACTACTAAGCCGAAATTCACACTTTGAAAACTTAGCATACAACTGATGTTCTCTTAGGGTTTGCAAAGCTATCCTTAGATGTTGCTCATGCTCCTCTGAACTCTTTGAATACACTAGAATATCATCGATAAATACAATAATAAACTTGTCCAGGAAAGGTTTAAATACCCTATTCATTAAGTCCATAAATGCAGCTGGGGCATTTGTTAAACCAAATGGCATTACTAAGAACTTGTAGTACCCATATCGAGTCCTAAAAGTAGTTTTTGAAATATCTTCCTTATTTATTTTCAATTGATGATACCCAGATCTCAGATCAATTTTTGAAAAAATTTGAGCACCTTGTAACTGATCAAACAGATCATCTATTCTGGGTATAGGATATTTATTTCGTATAGTTACTTTGTTCAACTGCCTATAATCAATACATAAACGTAAGGATCCATCCTTTTTCTTCACAAAGAGGACAGGAGCACCCCAAGGAGATGTGCTAGGTCGAATAAAACCTTTATCCAGTAAATCTTGCAGTTGCTCCTTCAATTCCTTAAGTTCTGCGGGTGCCATCCTATAAGGAGGTATGGATATTGATTGTGTTCCGGGGAGAAGATCAATACCGAACTCAATCTCTCGGTCTGGTGATAATCCTAGCAACTCTTCAGGAAATACATCAGGGAATTCTTTAACTACTGAAACCTGCTCTAAACTTGTATACTTCATATCAACATCCTTGACTACTGCTAAATATCCCTGGCATCCTTTTTATAACAGTTTATGAGCTGTTAAAGTTGAAATTAAATTACTAGACTCCTTACTACAATCTCCTTGTATCATAAAGGAAGATTCTCCATGAACATTAAACTTAAACACCTTATGATGACAGTCTAGAATGGCATGGCATGATGCCAACCAATCCATTCCCAAAATCACATCAAAGTCTATCATATCTAGAACTATCAAATCTATAAGAGTGTCCTTGCCTTCTATCGAAATCTCACATGATTTATACACATCATTTACTAATAGGAATTCTCCCATTGGAGTAGCAAACATGAAAGAACAATGCAAACTAGTAAGATCTCTATCCAAGTTCTTAGCAAAGCATGGTGATATATAAGAATGAGTAGAACCAGGATCGAACAGAACATATGCTTTATGGGAACATACTGATAATGTACCTGTCATAACTGCATTTGAGGCCTGAGCATCCTGTCGTGTCAAGGCAAAAACTCGAGCTGGTTCTCGGCCTCGACTTCCTAATCCTCTACCAGTACCACCACTACTTGCTTGAACTGAAGCTGCTCTACTCGGTCATGCTGGCACAGATGCAGGGGGTGAAGCTGGTTGCACTGATGCTTGACTAAAACTTCGTAGTTGTGGACAATTTCTCATCAGATGACCCATTTGTCCACACTTAAAACATGCATCAGTTTCTCTGCGACACTATCCAGTATGGGACCTACTACAATTTGGACATGGTAGAATTGATCTTGAGTCTTGTTGACTCAGGGGTCTCATATTTCTTTGGAACATTCTCTGGTTATTAATGTTAACTGATGGCTGGTTAGAACTACCAGCTCCTGTTTGAGTAAAACGCTGTGGATTTTGAAATCTTGATCCACTAACAGTAGGATTATATCTAGTCTGAGCATTACTATCTCAATCTCTTTTCCTTCTCTTAAGACCTTCTATGTCAGCTTGCTCTCATGTTTCCATCATTCTAGCACAGTTCACGGCTGCTGAATAAGTTGAAAAATGGTCCATCTGAGGACCCACCGACTTAAACAATGGGCGTATCAATCCCAAAAAAAATCTCTTAATTTTATCCTTTTCAGTAGGGACCAGATATGGTGCATATCTGGACAACCGGGTAAAACGGATGTCATATTCAGAAACTGACATGTTTGGTGTTTGTTTCAATTCCTCAAACTCTCTGGCCCTCTTGTCTCTTTCACTCATTGGTAGAAAGCGATTCATAAATGCTTCCTTAAATTCGTTCCACTCCATTGGTAGCAAAATAACTGCCCGTCCTTGTACAAGTGTCTCAAACCAAACTTGGGCCACATCATATAGTTGAAAAGACACCAATTCAACATATCTTCTACAAGAGCACCCCAAGGCTCTGAAAACTCGTTCTACAGCATCAATAAATATTTGTGGGTTTTCCTGAACATCGGACCCAGAAAAAGTCAGAGGTTTTAACTTAAGGAATTGTGGTAATGACACCTCAATCCCTCTAAGCTTGTCCTCTTGGTCAGCTGTTCTTCCTAGTTCTTGCACTTTAGGAGCATGTTCTGCTGGCTGGCCTTCCCTTCTACCCTATTCCACTATAAATCCAGCCAATGTTTCTAAACTTCTATGTGTACCAGCAATCATATCAGCGTTTCTATCAGGTGGCTTCTGAGGGGTTTCTACTCTTTCCTCAGGAACTCTATCAGATACAGGAGTCTGTTCATCTTGTCTTGGGGTTCTTAGACCCCGTGCAAGTCCTCTACCTCTACATCTTCCTCTAGGTCAGCCTCTACCACGGCCTCTTTGTACTGGTATTGTAGATTATGAAGATTCTTCTGTAGAGGGTGCACGATCTACAGCTTCTTCTCTAGTGACTGCTCTAATTCTTGGCGGCATCATTAACTATACAGAATAAAACACCTCTTTAAGATACTATAATATGTATTCAAACTTTACTCAAGGAATTTAAAGACACTTGGAATAGAAAGGAAGTGAATATCCTATAGAATCCCTCAGTAGTACCTGAAGTATAAATATGTCCGGCTCATATCGATACTAAAGGTCCTACTAAAGAATCATTTGCTCTAATTGTCACAGGGAAACCTAATGCTCTGATACCAACTTGTCACATCCCTACTTTTGGGATGCAAAAATCTCTCATATCCGATAAACTTTACTATTATGTACTTGTAAATAATTTCACAATATAACATATCCGAGTATTACCATATGTTTATAAATTTGCAATACTAATTACAAATTGACCACATAATATGTCATAACAAGATAATATCATACATTTACACATTTTCAGTATAGCTAATTATACATGCCAAGTCTACACTTATCAGTTTTACAGCGAAAACAAGGATGCTGCCCGTGACGTTCAGAGCAACTCTAGAATACAAATATATTACAAGTTTACATACTGAGAGCCTAGAAACAATTTAGGCTCACCACTTAAATATGACACCCAATCGATCAAGTAGCCGCAGGACCAAATTTTGGGTCTTTATATGAAAAATATATCAACCACGTGTAGTGAGTTTTACAACTCAGTGAGTAGTTAATACCTCCTATAACCTCTCAGATCAACATAAGGATGTACTCTTACTTTAAAAATTTATCATATTAAAACCTACCGTTCAGAAGTATATCCTTATGGGACCCGCATTTTCAAAATATTCTCAGTTCCAATTATATTCAAATATCTGTAACCACATATGATACAAATTGATCTTAAATCAAATTTGATATGCATTAAAAATCAATTCTTTTATATAATGCTCAAGTATGTTACAACTATTAATAAACTCAATAGATAAACATGGAATGTGAGTTCATCACCTTTCCGCCTCCTCACATTACCATAGTCACAACCACAATAGGTAATCAGAGAATGTGAGTTCATCACCCTACTGCCTCCTCACATTACCACTAACTACAACTTCAATAGATCAACAGGGAATGTGAGTTTATCACCCTTCTGCCTCCTCACATTACCACTGTCATCATCACAATAGGTAATTAAGGAATGTAGGTTCATCACCTTACTGCCTCCTCACATTACCACTAATACCACCTTCACAATACCGTCTCAAGCCATATAATCCCATTATTACTCATCAATACATATATATATAAACATGTATAAAAGTGCATATCCATCAAATGCAATGCATAATTATAAAACATCTCGCCATACAATCATATTCGGCAACTTATCACTTTACATATAATTCAAAACAGAGCTTTCAGTCTCAGTACAAAATCTTTTATCATAAATTTTTCAATCAGAGGAATCATATAATCATGCCCATATCCGAGGCAAACATAACATTGTAAAATCAATGTCACATGCATATCATATTTTCTTTGCCATGTAATGCGAAATGCATTTAGAAATAACATATTCAAAGCATTTCAAAATCTATTTCAAAAATCATACTCTTCTTGAACTAGATATCATTACTTAATCATTTCAAATATTCCAAACCCTTTTCAGAAATATATGAACATATAAATAACATGTAATCATACTCATTTATCAATGAAAAGTTCAAGAAGAGTAAAAACAAGTTATAGGAAGAATTATCTACTTACCACTTTGAAGTACAAAATTGGACACGCTTAAAATCCTAGTTTCTGATCCGAATTCAGCAAAATAAACCCCAAAATTGAGTCCGGAACGTCCAAAAACCTTAAAACAACTCCGGATTTGTGAAATTTGACCTCCGGGAGCTCAGTCAACGCAGGTCAACGCTAGGAGTTCCGACTACCACGCGCCGCCCAAGGAGCTGCACGTAGGGGTGCGTGCGGTGGTGGATCTGGCTGAAAGATCCAAAGGTTTTGGTGCCTTCTGGATCGATCTACGATGTTAGTTTTTGTGTTTGAGAACTAAAAATAGGAATTTCGGGGGTTACTTTTTTGGTCGATTTTCCCTTCAATTTTTTAGCCAATTTCCGGCCAATTCTCCAGAAACCAATCGGATGGATTTTAAGAACTCTTCGTCCTGAGTCCGTTGGTGGTGGTGGTGTCGAAATCCGAGGTCCGTAGGCGGAAAAATCTTAGAGAGAAGTTAGAGGGTTTTCGAAGAGAATTTTCTGAAGAGAGATGGAAAAATCTGCAAATAACCAATTTCCGAAGTGATTGAGACCCTTAAAATATCCCAGGGGATCTTTCTGCAAAATTTCACTTTTTGAGGGAGGTCCTTGCAAAATTTTCTTATTTACATTTTAACCCTGAAACTTTTAAGAAATTACATTTTTGCCCCGAAACATAAATTTCTCACATTTCTTTTATAATTCTTTAATCCATGTAAATAATAACTTATTTTCACCGGGTCCTAACTCCATTTTCGAAATCCTCTCTTTAAATTTCAAATTTTCTTTATTTGAAATTTTCGTTAAATTTACGGCTATTATAGTTAGTTTCGTGGACATTAAATAGAATAAAAAAATTTGAAAGATCTTCCTAGAGAGTGAGAACTATACAAAAAATTAAAATATATGACCAGTTGTTGAGTGGCTCAAGGACGAAGCAGTAGTTATTAATTTCATGCATTAAAGTGTCTGTGAGACAAATTCATTCGGTAAATGTAAAATAAAATAATAATAAAAATTTATATTAATATATTAATATGTTGATTAGGTTTAAATTTTTTTTGAATCAAAAATTGAACCGAACCAATCGATTTTTTTATATAAAAAATCAATTTGAACCATTTTTAATTGGGTTTTTTTGTTGCTCATTAGTTTAGGTTGGCTAGGTCAATTTTGTTCGGTCTAGATCAGTTTTGTATACCCCTACCATAACATAGTAATTTTAATCGAAATGAAATAATTTTTTAATAAATATTTTGTTTCATTTCGATAATTTTGTTTCATGTCGATGACTTTGAAAACGAAAACATTTCGATGAAAAAAAAAAGAAATTTAGTTCTCTCCACGAACACATGCCTGTGTTTTTGTCCAACTATCAAAATGACAAATTTAGGCACGGAAATATTTTTTTTTAGAGTTAAGCATTTTATAATTTTTTTTAATTAAAATTTGAAGAAACAAATTGTAAATTAAATGGATTAAGGTGCAAATTTTGAAGAAACAATTTTTTTTACTAAAAGGAGGATAAATTTTCAAAATTTAAAGAGGATAGTTCTTAAAAACAAATTTAAGGGTTTGTTTGATTTTATTTTTTTTAAATTATATTTAATTTTGTTTTACAAAATAAAAGTAAAAGACGTCTGATAAACTATTTTAAAAATATTAAACATGTTTAGTGACTTTTCTTAAAAATAGTTTTCTGTTTTTAAAATAAAAAATTCATTTAAAAATAATTTTTAATTTTGTTTTGAGAGCAAGTTCCAAAAATACATTGTTTTTAAAAATAAAAGAACAATAAATAGTTATTTTTATTTTATGTTTTCATTCTCATAACACTCAAAAAACAAAAAATAACAATTTTTTAATACAATTTATGAAATAGATTTTTTTACTTTTATTTTACAGAACAATGTTTTAAAATAATTTTTTTAAAAAAAGAATCAAACAAACCAGTTATTTTTTGTTTTAAAAAATAATTTATTTTAAGAATTTTTCAAAATAAAAACAAAAAGTAATTTTTAAACAAGGTTTTTTATTTTAAAAACAAAAAATTGTTTTTAAAAATAATTATCAAGAGCTCTCAAGGAGAGAGAGGATGATGAAAGAGTTTTGTAATAATCATAAAATTTAACAAAAATTTTAATTAAATAACATTTGGAATAAAAGAGAATATTTTGAAAATTAGGATAAGAACCGTAGAAAATATGTATATTTACTACATGGGTTAAAAAAAGTACAAAGAAAATATGAGAATTTACGTTTTGGGACGTAATTTTTATTTTTTTCAATGATAGTATTTTACTATAAACAAATATATTTTTATTTGTTTAAAAATGATTGTGTCTTATTAAAAGTACGTAGACTTTTATGTAAAATAATTATTGTTTTATTTAAAATAATTATATTGGCCTCTAATAAATTTTTGTTTTATTTTTAAAAATATTCTTTCTTTTAATATGTATAAAGATATTTATTTTGAGATTTGTTTTATTAAGATTTTTATCAAGAAAAATCATTATTTAAGAGTTCAACTAAAATTTTATGAGAATATAAATTTTTAGAAATTTTTGAAATATTTTAGAATGAAAAACGGAATTTATATGAATATATATAAAATGAAATCTTATTATTAAATTATTATGATTATTATTAAAAAAAAAGAAAGAAAGAAAATAAAAAGGGGAAGGGACAAACATCGGAGATAGAAACCGAGGAAGGAGCGTTGAAAATTTTTTCTTTAGATCTGGAGTGCTTATTAGCTTCCGATCTCTAAAACGAGGATACCACTGGATTCAGGACAAAGAATACTACGATTTTGACCAATCAATTTTTCAAATCAGCCGTTGAATCGCCGTAAATCTGAAGTAGAAAATCTTAAAAAAAGGTAATCTCTAAAACTCTTACTTAGAGACCTCCAATTGAAAATTTGTCACCATAGATGGATTTAGAAACTAAATAAACTTTAAGATATGAATATTTTTGACAATCTGACAGCTTTTTGTTTGTCGTAAATAGTGATTTCCAACGAGTGAATAGTGATTTCTGACGAGCGAATAGTGATTTTCAGAGGGTGAATAGTATTTTTCGGCGATAAATAGTATCTTTCGTAGGTGAACAGTGACCAAGCTCCTCGAGTCACTTTCTAGGTTTTTGGACTCTTCAGATACATTTTTGAGGTCTATTTAATCAAATTGAGATTGAAAAAGTGCATTTTAGGGCTATCAAATCTTGGGCTCTTACTCTGTAAGTAGATGATTCTTCTATGACTTGTCTTTACTCTTCTTGAATTTTAAATTGATAAATGAGTATGTTTACAAGTTATTTATATTTTTATATGTTTCTGAAATGGTTTAGAATATCTGAAATGGTTGCAATATGATATTTAGTTCAAGAAGAGTATGACTTTTGAAATGAATTTTTAAATACATTGAACATGTGATTTTTATATGTATTTTTCATTATATGGAAAATGAAATATGTTATGCACATGATATTGATTTAAACAGTGATATGTTTTCCTCGAATATGGACATGTATACGTGATTCCCCTAATTGGAAAGTTTTGACAGAGGAATATACTGAGAATGAAAATGCTGTATTTTAATAGTACATCTGTTTTGATTAATATGGAATATAAGATTACGGTTTTATGGAGAAATCTTATTGGAAACACTGTCTGCTAATAGTAGGTCATGTTAGCCCTGGTGCACCTTGATTGTCTCAGCTAGTAGAGGGGGTGGTGCTAGCCTCGTGTGAGGGCCAACACACGGGAGATGATATGTGAAGGAGAGTGGAATGCCTCCTCTATGGGCGAGATGCCAGTTATATGATATGTAATTTTGCCTTCCCTTACTATGTGCTTGGGAAATACGCATATAGAGTCCCTTCGCGTGTCCTCTTGAATGGTAGTAGGGCAAACTTCAGCAAAATGCTGAGTTTAGGCAAATCCTATATCACCAAAGTACGGAAGAGGTTAAACTCTGATATGGTAGTTCTGATATGGGATCCTCCAAATGTTTTCATAAGAATTATATTGATACATAACATGATTTTATTACCATTCTTACAGCATTACTTGTGAATTGAATATGAATATGAATTTGAACAGAGATTATTTGAAATGTGGGTCCCATATGAATGTATCTCTGAATTGTATTTTCAATGTGACAAATTTTTAAAATAAAGAGTACATTCATATGTTGACCAAAGAGGTCATAAGAGGTGTTATCTGCTCACTGAGTTGTAAAACTCACTACACGTGGTTGATATGTTTTTCAGATAAAAATCAAGAGTGTGGTCCTGTGGTTTCTTAAACGACTAGGTGTTGTACTTCTGTAGTGAGTCTAAATTGTTTCTGGGCTCTCAGTGTGTAAAATTTGTAATATATTTGTACTCTAAAATTGCTCTGAACGTCATAGGTAAGATCTTTGATTCTGTTGTAATATTGTCAAGTGTAGCATTGACATGTATAATTAGTTATATTGAAACCTTACAAATGTATGATATTATCCTGATATTGCAAATAAATAAAGATAAAGTTATCGGATAATAGTGTTATTCACGTTCCTAAAATTAGGGGCGTGACAAGTTTTGAACTAAAAAAAGAAAAAATAATAATAAGAAAGAAAAAAGAGAGTGTAATTGATGACAGCCCCCAAATCAGGATATTTCTTCGTCATTAGGGTTTGGTGGAGGGATTAAGATGAGACAATACGCATGAGCCAAATGCGAGTCAACACGTTAAATTGACCCAAAAAAATTGACCATAAAAAAGAAGCAACATACCATATATACAAGAACATAATTATTTATTGTCCTCTCCTCTCTATCTCTCTAAATTGTTCTAGAGAAAATGTAAGGGAAAAATGAAACTATTCATTAAGCATAGATTATCTAAAATATTCAACATTTCCGTAAGAAAAGCAATAACTTCATTGTAATTTTCTGGGTTTTGTTGGCTGGTACTAGTAATGGGCGTGTGCTTCCTCCAAATTGGTGTCCCAACACGAGATGGATAGATAGTGCTCTCGTCATCATCCCTATTGCTGTCATACCAAGCCCGGTTGAACACGGATCGCAAGTACGATGCTAAACTCATTGCAATAACCCGACAAAATGAAGAAGTAAAAAAAAAATTCATTTTTTCCCCCTTCAATTGTTTGCGTTTTTCTCTCTCGCATGCAAAACTTAGGGGATCTTTTATCAAAGGCTATTTTCACCCAAAATTTAACCACGGTTAAATGAAAATATATAAATAATTTTACTATAATTTTTAACACATACTCTTGAACAGAAGTTTTTATACTTAAATTGTGAACAAAGTATGTATTTATAATGCCTTGCGTTAAAGAGTAAATTACATATTAATGTTTGACCCAAAATCAATTTGTCATCTATAGTTTAAGCTGTGTTATTTAACTCTCTTTAGATTTTTTATACAATTACATAATTATCTTGCAGTATTTTTTTAATTTAAATCTTAACAATATGATTAAGTGAATGTAAAAATGATAAATAATTTTATCATTTGAAGTATGTTGTACTTATACTTTTGATGTGATCTTAATTAAGCATGATTTTAATACCTTTATGCTTACCTTTTGTTTGATTTAAGTAAAATATAATTAGGAATTAGCTTAGTTTTGTGTTTTGTGTTGTAGGAACAAAGGAAAAAGAAAATGGAAGAAAAAGATAAGAAAATCATGAAGAATGCTGATTTCTGACCTTTTGTCACTAATGGAAGCATATCTCACTCATTTGAGCTCCGATTGAGCTGATTCCAGCGGCTATGGAAAGAAGAAACATAGAGCTACAACTTTCGTGTTCGGAACTTTGGCAAAATCCAGCGTTTTCTAGGCACCGCGGCGCTCACAATACAGCAACGCGGCGGCCCGTCATGGATGTCTCGTAGCGCCGCGGCGCTGGTTCTTGGCGCCGCGGCGTCCTTGCCCCAGAACCACGAGTGCCGCGGCGCTGCATGGGTGCGCCGCGGAACCCCGTGGATGAAGCTTTGCAGCGCCGCGGCGCTGAACTTATGCGCCGCGGCGCCGCCGCTCCGGAAGTCGCGATTTTAGAGTTTTTTTGCCTGATTTGAAGCCTAATTGATGGAGATTTGACCTAAAAACTTTCCTACTTCGACTAGGAGGGTTTAATCTATAAAAAGGAAGGAAAGTAAGCAGAGAAGGTATCTATTCATTCAGCAAAGAATTCATTCAAGTTCTCAACTCTTTTCTTTACTTCTTGTTTAGTTTTCTATGGCCCTGCGCGGCTAATTTTCTTTAGTTGGTTGAGGGAGATTGAAACCTCAAGGGATTTGATGTCATTGTGAGATACGAATTTAATTTCATTGCATTCAATCTTAACCGGGTATTGTTTATTCATCTGTTCTTGTTTTCTTAATATTATGCATGTGATTGCTAGGAGGCCTACTAGTATATTGTATGTGTAGCTGCTGAATTAGGTTTTGAACAAAGCTTTTATTACTTGATTCGTGAAGCAAATAGGATTAAGGATTTTGGATTATAAATCGTTAACCCTATGATGAATATCAACTAAATTGAATATAACCGATGTGCTTGTATTCGTTTAGCTCTATTAGTTTCTCTTGTTCTTCATGCGGTTAATAAGTTATGCTTTACCGATGTGCTAAAGGATTGCTTGTTAATTAGAGTATAATTAGTGCGATTGTTATTAATTTACTAGGCTTAAGGAGGAACTGGGATAGAATCCCAATGATAGATATTTGGTTTAAGATTGATAATTTTGTCAATGATTAATGCAATCCCTTGATGGTGAATATCGACCGAAACCAACGCTTTTCTCATTAATCACTTTCTCTCAATTATTTTTGCTATTGTTTACTTAATTTTAATTGCGACTCTCAATTCCCCCCTTTCTGAATCACATAAGGTAATTCCAGTCTCTGTGGGATCGACCCTTACTCCCACTACTACAGGTTAGTGTTGAGGTAAGGTTTTAATTTGGGCGTGCCTGCGACAGTGCGCACCAAATTTTGGCGCCGTTGCCGGGGACTGCGTCATTACTTTTGTGATTTTTTTTCTTTCTTTTCTTTTTGTTCATAACTTTGAATATGGCAGCCAATTTTCAACAATTTGGCACTAGGCTGGGCTCTCCATTAAGATATGCTGGTGAGGTATGTAGTTCTTCCCTTGAAGAGCAACTTGCAAATTTAACTTCTCTTGTTCGTCAACGTGTAGAAAATATGCAAAGAGAGAAGTGCTATGGAAATTATTCAGCCATAGGGCATCCTTCTTTTGGGTACCCAACTTTCTATGATGAGTCATTTGAGCAGGTAAATATGGTTAATGATTTCCATGAACCACAACAAGTGAGGTATGATTCTTATTCAAACATGTACAATACTGGATGGAAGGATCATCTCAACTTCAGGTATGAGAATGCACAAAATAGTCTTGCAGAACAAAATTTTGCAAATTTTCAGCATACTCAACAGGTCTATTATCCTAGACAGAATACATCTCAGGATTTTCAGGAAAGTACTCCTTTAGAAGATATTGTTAAATCTCTTACACAAAGTACTCATCAATTTCAACAAGAGGTAAGGGCCAGCATTGAAAGCTTAACAAATCAAATTGGGCAATTAGCAACAACAGTCAGCAGGCTAGAGTCTCAAAATTCAGAAATTGAAAGTCTAGCCCCAGCATCGTTAATGCAAAAGGAAGAAAATTCTGCACTAAATGAAAAAGATGACTTGGAAGTTGACACTAGTAAGCCTACTAGGAAAGAGGTTATGGAATGTACCCTAAATGTCAAATTTGACGAGAATGTTATAATAGGAGAGGGAGCACCAGAAGTGTAGTAAACAGGTAAGGACTTTTCTATGTTGTTATCAATTTCTAATAAGATGCCTGTACCTTCTATTTTGCAGTATTCTGACCTAGGCTTAAAGAGCCTCCCTAGCCATTTAAAGGGCATATACAGTGGAGAACTACCCGCAGTTATAACTTCAGATAAATATGCCCTACTCAAAGATAGAGGAAAGTTACCGCATGCTTTGGTAGAATCTCAAAAGGATGAAATTAAATTAGATGCCAAAAGCTACTCAAGACATCGGTTATTTCCAGGTAAGTTGAGTTCTCATTTAATTAAATCTTTGACTAATGCTAACTTCCCTCTTCATAATGCAGCTGAACCTCAGAATTCTGTACATTCAAAGGCAAGCCAATTCAAAGTTGACATCAAGGATCCTCCTTGAATGACATAAGGAGCCTTGAGTCGAGCCAACGACGTTAAACAAAGGCGCTTATTGGGAGGCAACCCAACATAAAAAGAAAAAGAAAAGTGGGAATCAGAAATATTCATGGTCCAGTAATGCAACATGCGCATTCCACTCCAAACAAATTCAGGGAAGTTCTCTTAACTCATATTTTTTTTCTCTATCTTTCCCTAATTCTTATCTTTCTTTTACATTGAGGACAATGTAAAGTTTGAGTGTGGGGGTGGAAGTTTAATTGTCTGAATCATTGTGACCCGATTATGAGCATCAATTTTCTGTTTTTCACTATTTATGCACTTTTATTGCGTTTAGCAAGTTGAGTGATTGTGTGAGTATTCAATTTATGTTTTGGGATGTTAGGCACAACCAACAGCCAATGATATGACTATCCAAATTTTTTTTTTAGCTCTTGAAAAATGTAGAAACTTCATGGTTGTATGCGATTTTATCCCTTTTGCAATTTATTACTTTTGAATTTAGAATCCTGAAATATTTTGCACAATAAATTTGGGCATTCAATTTATCTTTTACTTAGAAAAGGTTTATATAATTCAAAAATATGTAATGATCTCAACAGGATTCTAGAACTTATTTGAATGCTACTTGAGGCGAAATCCTAGGTTAATACTATTATTTAGGAGATGATTTAGGCATTATTGGATAGATTGAGCCTTTCTAGCCTAACCTACACAATGAAATATCCTTAGTTCCTCTATTTTGAGCTTAATGAACTTTTTCTTCTAAAAACCACAAATGAGCCGAAAGCCAAATTTTGTATGAATATCCTTATTTTTGATCCTATTCACTCACTCCATGATTATTTTTCTGAATACTTGTGTTGTAGAGCTTTATTTACAGAAGAGTGGAAAGGTGGAGCAAAGAAAAGAAGAGAATTATCCAAAGAAGAGAGAAGAAATATCCAAAGAGGATAAAAACAAATTTTATGGCTGAAAGAAAAAAAAAATTTTTGAGAATCGAAGAAAATGATGGATCAAATTCAATTGAAACAAGAAAATGAGTGTGGGGGGAAAATCTCCCCAAATTTATAAAAGCTCAAGAGATCATATTTAATCATGTGGTGCTGGGTGATTGAGCCTAAATTTGTATCCTTTATCCCACCTTATATCCTGGCCACATTACAAGCTAAATAAAGTCCTATTGATCCTAGAAGTAGTTTTGGCCTACATTAGTGGAGAGTGGCATGAAGAATAAGCATATGGAAATCCTAAACTACTTAGAGATCTACAACCAAAATTTTGGGATATATAAACTCATCTGGGTAAAAGGAAATTTAATGGCTCAAAACACACACACACTTGGGATTCAAGAGGATAAAATAATGAATTACATTTGGGTTAATTTTGTGTATGATTATGATCTTTCGAAATTTTTCTCAAACATATTTTTATGATATGAGGCAGAAAGTTTGGTAAGCCTAACACTTACTACATATATTGATTTTTGTTTTTATCTTTAGGGATTATTTTGCTTGAGGACAAGCAAAAGGTTGAGTGTGGGGGTATTTGATGTGATCTTAATTAAGCATGATTTTAATACCTTTATGCTTACCTTTTGTTTGATTTAAGTAAAATATAATTAGGAATTAGCTTAGTTTTGTGTTTTGTGTTGTAGGAACAAAGGAAAAAGAAAATGGAAGAAAAAGATAAGAAAATCATGAAGAATGCTGATTTCTGACCTTTTGTCACTAATGGAAGCATATCTCACTCATTTGAGCTCCGATTGAGCTGATTCTAGCGGCTATGGAAAGACGAAACATAGAGCTACAACTTTCGTGTTCGGAACTTTGGCAAAATCCGGCGTTTTCTAGGCACCGCGGCGCTCACAATACAGCGCTGCGGCGGCCCGTCATGGATGTCTCGTAGCGCCGCGGCGCTGGTTCTTGGCGCCGCGGCGTCCTTGCCCCAGAACCACGAGCGCCGCGGCGCTGCATGGGTGCGCCGCGGCACCCCGTGGATGAAGCTTTGCAGCGCCGCGGCGCTGAACTTATGTGCCGCGGCGCCGCCGCTCCGGAAGTCGCGATTTTAGAGTTTTTTCGCCTGATTTGAAGCCTAATTGATGGAGATTTGACCTAAAAACTTTCCTACTTCGACTAGGAGGGTTTAATCTATAAAAAGGAAGGAAAGTAAGCAGAGAAGGTATCTATTCATTCAGCAAAGAATTCATTCAAGTTCTCAACTCTTTTCTTTACTTCTTGTTTAGTTTTCTATGGCCCTGCGCGGCTAATTTTCTTTAGTTGGTTGAGGGAGATTGAAACCTCAAGGGATTTGATGTCATTGTGAGATACGAATTTAATTTCATTGCATTCAATCTTAACCGGGTATTGTTTATTCATCTGTTCTTGTTTTCTTAATATTATGCATGTGATTGCTAGGAGGCCTACTAGTATATTGTATGTGTAGCTGCTGAATTAGGTTTTGAACAAAGCTTTTATTACTTGATTCGTGAAGCAAATAGGATTAAGGATTTTGGATTATAAATCGTTAACCCTATGATGAATATCAACTAAATTGAATATAACCGATGTGCTTGTATTCGTTTAGCTCTATTAGTTTCTCTTGTTCTTCATGCGGTTAATAAGTTATGCTTTACCGATGTGCTAAAGGATTGCTTGTTAATTAGAGTATAATTAGTGCGATTGTTATTAATTTACTAGGCTTAAGGAGGAACTGGGATAGAATCCCAATGATAGATATTTGGTTTAAGATTGATAATTTTGTCAATGATCAATGCAATCCCTTGATGGTGAATATCGACCGAAACCAACGCTTTTCTCATTAATCACTTTCTCTCAATTATTTTTGCTATTGTTTACTTAATTTTAATTGCGACTCTCAATTCCCCCCTTTCTGAATCACATAAGGTAATTCCAGTCTCTGTGGGATCGACCCTTACTCCCACTACTACAGGTTAGTGTTGAGGTAAGGTTTTAATTTGGGCGTGCCTGCGACAGTGCGCACCAAATTTTGGCGCCGTTGCCGGGGACTGCGTCATTACTTTTGTGATTTTTTTTCTTTCTTTTCTTTTTGTTCATAACTTTGAATATGGCAGCCAATTTTCAACAATTTGGCACTAGGCTGGGCTCTCCATTAAGATATGCTGGTGAGGTATGTAGTTCTTCCCTTGAAGAGCAACTTGCAAATTTAACTTCTCTTGTTCGTCAACGTGTAGAAAATATGCAAAGAGAGAAGTGCTATGGAAATTATTCAGCCATAGGGCATCCTTCTTTTGGGTACCCAACTTTCTATGATGAGTCATTTGAGCAGGTAAATATGGTTAATGATTTCCATGAACCACAACAAGTGAGGTATGATTCTTATTCAAACATGTACAATACTGGATGGAAGGATCATCTCAACTTCAGGTATGAGAATGCACAAAATAGTCTTGCAGAACAAAATTTTGCAAATTTTCAGCATACTCAACAGGTCTATTATCCTAGACAGAATACATCTCAGGATTTTCAGGAAAGTACTCCTTTAGAAGATATTGTTAAATCTCTTACACAAAGTACTCATCAATTTCAACAAGAGGTAAGGGCCAGCATTGAAAGCTTAACAAATCAAATTGGGCAATTAGCAACAACAGTCAGCAGGCTAGAGTCTCAAAATTCAGAAATTGAAAGTCTAGCCCCAGCATCGTTAATGCAAAAGGAAGAAAATTCTGCACTAAATGAAAAAGATGACTTGGAAGTTGACACTAGTAAGCCTACTAGGAAAGAGGTTATGGAATGTACCCTAAATGTCAAATTTGACGAGAATGTTATAATAGGAGAGGGAGCACCAGAAGTGTAGTAAACAGGTAAGGATTTTTCTATGTTGTTATCAATTTCTAATAAGATGCCTGTACCTTCTATTTTGCAGTATTCTGACCTAGGCTTAAAGAGCCTCCCTAGCCATTTAAAGGGCATATACAGTGGAGAACTACCCGCAGTTATAACTTCAGATAAATATGCCCTACTCAAAGATAGAGGAAAGTTACCGCATGCTTTGGTAGAATCTCAAAAGGATGAAATTAAATTAGATGCCAAAAGCTACTCAAGACATCGGTTATTTCCAGGTAAGTTGAGTTCTCATTTAATTAAATCTTTGACTAATGCTAACTTCCCTCTTCATAATGCAGCTGAACCTCAGAATTCTGTACATTCAAAGGCAAGCCAATTCAAAGTTGACATCAAGGATCCTCCTTGAATGACATAAGGAGCCTTGAGTCGAGCCAACGACGTTAAACAAAGGCGCTTATTGGGAGGCAACCCAACATAAAAAGAAAAAGAAAAGTGGGAATCAGAAATATTCATGGTCCAGTAATGCAACATGCGCATTCCACTCCAAACAAATTCAGGGAAGTTCTCTTAACTCATATTTTTTTTCTCTATCTTTCCCTAATTCTTATCTTTCTTTTACATTGAGGACAATGTAAAGTTTGAGTGTGGGGGTGGAAGTTTAATTGTCTGAATCATTGTGACCCGATTATGAGCATCAATTTTCTGTTTTTCACTATTTATGCACTTTTATTGCGTTTAGCAAGTTGAGTGATTGTGTGAGTATTCAATTTATGTTTTGGGATGTTAGGCACAACCAACAGCCAATGATATGACTATCCAAATTTTTTTTTTTAGCTCTTGAAAAATGTAGAAACTTCATGGTTGTATGCGATTTTATCCCTTTTGCAATTTATTACTTTTGAATTTAGAATCCTGAAATATTTTGCACAATAAATTTGGGCATTCAATTTATCTTTTACTTAGAAAAGGTTTATATAATTCAAAAATATGTAATGATCTCAACAGGATTCTAGAACTTATTTGAATGCTACTTGAGGCGAAATCCTAGGTTAATACTATTATTTAGGAGATGATTTAGGCATTATTGGATAGATTGAGCCTTTCTAGCCTAACCTACACAATGAAATATCCTTAGTTCCTCTATTTTGAGCTTAATGAACTTTTTCTTCTAAAAACCACAAATGAGCCGAAAGCCAAATTTTGTATGAATATCCTTATTTTTGATCCTATTCACTCACTCCATGATTATTTTTCTGAATACTTGTGTTGTAGAGCTTTATTTACAGAAGAGTGGAAAGGTGGAGCAAAGAAAAGAAGAGAATTATCCAAAGAAGAGAGAAGAAATATCCAAAGAGGATAAAAACAAATTTTATGGCTGAAAGAAAAAAAAAAATTTTTGAGAATCGAAGAAAATGATGGATCAAATTCAATTGAAACAAGAAAATGAGTGTGGGGGGAAAATCTCCCCAAATTTATAAAAGCTCAAGAGATCATATTTAATCATGTGGTGCTGGGTGATTGAGCCTAAATTTGTATCCTTTATCCCACCTTATATCCTGGCCACATTACAAGCTAAATAAAGTCCTATTGATCCTAGAAGTAGTTTTGGCCTACATTAGTGGAGAGTGGCATGAAGAATAAGCATATGGAAATCCTAAACTACTTAGAGATCTACAACCAAAATTTTGGGATATATAAACTCATCTGGGTAAAAGGAAATTTAATGGCTCAAAACACACACACACTTGGGATTCAAGAGGATAAAATAATGAATTACATTTGGGTTAATTTTGTGTATGATTATGATCTTTCGAAATTTTTCTCAAACATATTTTTATGATATGAGGCAGAAAGTTTGGTAAGCCTAACACTTACTACATATATTGATTTTTGTTTTTATCTTTAGGGATTATTTTGCTTGAGGACAAGCAAAAGGTTGAGTGTGGGGGTATTTGATGTGATCTTAATTAAGCATGATTTTAATACCTTTATGCTTACCTTTTGTTTGATTTAAGTAAAATATAATTAGGAATTAGCTTAGTTTTGTGTTTTGTGTTGTAGGAACAAAGGAAAAAGAAAATGGAAGAAAAAGATAAGAAAATCATGAAGAATGCTGATTTCTGACCTTTTGTCACTAATGGAAGCATATCTCACTCATTTGAGCTCCGATTGAGCTGATTCTAGCGGCTATGGAAAGAAGAAACATAGAGCTACAACTTTCGTGTTCGGAACTTTGGCAAAATCCGGCGTTTTCTAGGCACCGCGGCGCTCACAATACAGCGCTGCGGCGGCCCGTCATGGATGTCTCGTAGCGCCGCGGCGCTGGTTCTTGGCGCCGCGGCGTCCTTGCCCCAGAACCACGAGCGCCGCGGCGCTGCATGGGTGCGCCGCGGCACCCCGTGGATGAAGCTTTGCAGCGCCGCGGCGCTGAACTTATGTGCCGCGGCGCCGCCGCTCCGGAAGTCGCGATTTTAGAGTTTTTTCGCCTGATTTGAAGCCTAATTGATGGAGATTTGACCTAAAAACTTTCCTACTTCGACTAGGAGGGTTTAATCTATAAAAAGGAAGGAAAGTAAGCAGAGAAGGTATCTATTCATTCAGCAAAGAATTCATTCAAGTTCTCAACTCTTTTCTTTACTTCTTGTTTAGTTTTCTATGGCCCTGCGCGGCTAATTTTCTTTAGTTGGTTGAGGGAGATTGAAACCTCAAGGGATTTGATGTCATTGTGAGATACGAATTTAATTTCATTGCATTCAATCTTAACCGGGTATTGTTTATTCATCTGTTCTTGTTTTCTTAATATTATGCATGTGATTGCCTACTAGTATATTGTATGTGTAGCTGCTGAATTAGGTTTTGAACAAAGCTTTTATTACTTGATTCGTGAAGCAAATAGGATTAAGGATTTTGGATTATAAATCGTTAACCCTATGATGAATATCAACTAAATTGAATATAACCGATGTGCTTGTATTCGTTTAGCTCTATTAGTTTCTCTTGTTCTTCATGCGGTTAATAAGTTATGCTTTACCGATGTGCTAAAGGATTGCTTGTTAATTAGAGTATAATTAGTGCGATTGTTATTAATTTACTAGGCTTAAGGAGGAACTGGGATAGAATCCCAATGATAGATATTTGGTTTAAGATTGATAATTTTGTCAATGATCAATGCAATCCCTTGATGGTGAATATCGACCGAAACCAACGCTTTTCTCATTAATCACTTTCTCTCAATTATTTTTGCTATTGTTTACTTAATTTTAATTGCGACTCTCAATTCCCCCCTTTCTGAATCACATAAGGTAATTCCAGTCTCTGTGGGATCGACCCTTACTCCCACTACTACAGGTTAGTGTTGAGGTAAGGTTTTAATTTGGGCGTGCCTGCGACAGTGCGCACCAACTTTGCATAATTTTATAATAATTTTTTAAAATTATTATTAAAATCAACATGATATATTAAAATTGAATTTGTTAATTTAATTTCATTAGTAGTTTTATAATACTATGCAACTGTACAAATAAATAAAATAGACTATTAACAATTAAATTATTAATCATTTTAACATTCACCTTATTATTTCTATTAACATAACATACTAGTTAAAGTTTAAATGACACATTTTAAACCACAAAAAAAATTAATTTTGGATAAATTGAACGAGATAAACTATAATTGACCCAATGTTAAAATTTTAATTTTAACTAAGAAAATATGGACTTCTAACTATTTATTCATATAGATCTTAGTATTATGTCAATTAACACTTAACTCAAAAATTTAAACTATTAATTAAATGGTTATAAATAGTTTTATTATATTATGCAAGACTCTTTATGTAACATCCCCGATTTTTTCTTATGTTACTAATTGAAATTTATTTCTTTCAGAGAGGAGAACGGATTTTGGATCTTATGGGAGGATTAAATTATTTTACTTAAGTCAAAATAAGATAGTAAAAATAGTTCAAATGGCATTTAATTTATAGAAAATAAGGGGATGACATTAGTGTAATTATGGATGGTGGCAAGGGTATTTTGGAGATAAGGAGGTGGTAGGTAGGGGGTAAGAAGGAAAAAAATAAGGGGATGACATTAGTGTAATTATGGATGATGGCAAGGGCATTTGAGAGAAAAGGAGGTGGTAGGTAGGGGGTAAGAAGGGAAAAAAATAAAATGGAATTAAATAATAGAAGATAAGAAGGAGAAGGGGGAAGTGACGGAGGGGAAAAGAGAAGAAAAGAAAAGGAGAAAAAGAAAAGAGAAGAAAAAGAAAAGGAGAAAAAGAAAGGGGAAGAAGAGAAAAGGGGAAGAATAAGAAGGGAAAGAAGAAAGAAGAAGAAGAGAAAGAAGAAATAAGAAGAGAAAGAGGAAGAAGAAGGAGAAGGAAGATGAAAGAGGAATCAAGCACCGGTTTAAAGGAATTTGAGGTAGGTTTAACATCTTCTAATCAATTTTGTAAAAATGATATATATGCTTTTAGATTTGTTTAAATGTCATTTTGAGTAGCATGTGATCTGGATAATTATGTGAAATTATATTTTGGATGCTTAGACATGCATATGGGTGCATGGAATTATGTAAAAGAAAATTCAAAGAAAAAGATAAATTAAGCTGAATTTCGGAATAATTAAGGAGCTAATATTTTTGAAATTATGAGAACATTCGGTAAGAATTCTAAAGAAATAGTCAACATATGAATTGTAGATATATGTCTTACGGATCTATAGGATTTGGAATTACTTAATTTGGAGTTCATATGAGTGAGATATGGCTGGTTAATTGAGTAGAGGTCAAAATTCAGGATAGTAAAAATAAGCGTTTTTGGTTTAATTGTTTGGGAATAATCCGTAAAGAATCTGAAGAAATTATAAACACAAAAGTTGTAGATAATTATATTAAATTTCTATAGAATTTGAAATTACCTCAATCGGAGTTCGTATGAGGGAGATATGATAGAATAAGTGAAGCAAGGTCACGAAACACGGGCAGGCCGTGTTCTGGGTTGCTTCAACACGGACAGGCCGTGTTCGGGGCTGTTTTTAAGAATGTTTAAAGTGGTTTTCAAGGATGGCCGTGTTTTGCACATGGCTAGGCCGTGTTGGGAGCTGGATTATCATACTTTTCACTGTTTTATGCCTAAAAATAATCTTGTTTGTTGTAATATTTTTAGGAAACATATATTCAAGAAAAATACTTTTAAAATAATTATTAACCATTTGGTATAAAAATGATGCATCATATTATAAATGAAATTGAATGGCAAGCGTAAAGCTCATGGCGAGTTGCTTGATAAGTTTACATTCTATTTGATGAATATGCATTAATATATATGTATTTATATGTATGGATGAATATCGACGGGTTGTATGGCTTGATACGGTACCGAGTAGGGGACGCCCTATTAGCCTGAGTGAGCCGGGGGAGGGCCGCTCCAACCGGGTGACAATGGTAATGTGAGGAGGCAGTTGGGTGATGTACTCACATTCCCTGATCACTTGTTGTGACTGTAGTCGATCGGTCACTATGCATATAGCAAATGAGTAAATTAAAAGCCGTGATATTATAAAAAAAATAGATTTTCAGTGCTTGTGTAATATGATAATTATGCATAAACAAAAATTTATGATTTTATTTCAAAATCTTGATAATTCTCTGTAACTTATACAGCTGAACATAACTCCTGTTTTTTCATCATATTTTATTTATGTTAAGTCTACTGGGAACCTTTGTTCTCACTATTATTGTGGTGTTATGTTCAGATAAAAAGAAATGAGATGCGACACAAAATGAAGTTACTGATGGAGATCTAGATGTTAGCACCACCTCCTCACCCTTTGTATTTCAAGGGTGAAGTGCTGTATAAAGACTCTTATTTATGTACTGAAATGTTGTATTATATAAATACAACATGTGTAAGGTTTGTAATGTATATGTAAACATGCATATTGTGTTTTGAAATGTTGTATTGAATAGTTATAACATGTATGAGGTTTGTAATAAATATGTATATATATATTGTGTTTATACATATGGCGTGTTTAACTTGCGTAATGAAAGAAAAAAAAACCCGGACGTTACAAAGTTGGTATCAGAGCGGTCGATCTTAGGCGACCATGGGGTGGGTGGTCACCTAGATTGACTTAGAGGAGTCTTGAATAGTTATGTGGAAACGTTATGTAAGGCAGTAGATAAATTCAATAGGAACGTACTAGCATTTCCTATTTATAATCTTGTGTAGTGTGATAACTCTTGTAAAATTTTGAACTGCTGTTGAGCTTGATCACCGCAATAGTGACTAATATTTTGCTTTTCTAATATAGTGAGTTATGGCACCACCAAGAAGGAATCTACCAGGCAGCGCAGATGCTACCTTAAATAACATAGCCGCAACTATTCAAGTTCAGGCAGCTGCTATGAATCAGATTCTGCAGCATCTTCAGAATATTAATAATAATGACGAGGTTAGGGGAGATGAAAGAAACCGTAATGGGAACAGAACTGGAAATGGTAATGGATGGTCTGAATTTATGGGAACGCGGCCTCCGTCTTTTGTGGGTGCATATGACCCAATAGTTGCTGAGAGATGGCTGATGGAACTCGAGAAGATTTTTGAAGTTCTAAATTGTTCTGATGAGCAGAAGGTCAATTTTGGAACATATATGCTGAAGGAAGAAGCTGAATACTGGTGGAGAGGAGCCAAAGAGTTACTGGTACATCAAGACAGGTAAATTACATGGCACTTGTTCTGAGAGACTTTTCTGAACAAATATTTTCCCAGTAATGTGAGAGCTGAGAAAGAGATTGAGTTTTTTCAGTTTAGACAGGGAAATGGGACCATTGAGCACTATATTACCAAGTTTGAAGAACTGTCTAAGTTCTCAAGTACTTTGAAGAATAATCCAGATGAAGCTTGGAAGGCAGTGAAGTTTGAATCAGGACTGAACCCAAAGCTTAGAAATGTTGTGGTGGCATTAGAGATTCGGAAATATGCCTCGTTGGTAAATAAATGTCAGATGCTGGCGACAAGTCTAAAAGCAGTCGAGGATGAAAAGGAGAGGCAGACTCAGTGGAAGCGGAAGAGAGAGTTTCCGGTTATGGATAGAAATACCAGAGGGAAGAATATTATGAGAGGTAAACAACCAGCAATTGTGGAACCCAGACCTTTTCTGAAAAATCCGGCAACGGGTTAGTGTGGAAAATGCGGGAAATTCCTTGGGAATAATCCATGTTATTTTGATCCAGTTACTTGCTACCAATGTGGACAGAAAGGGCATATAGCATGATCTTGTCCACTGGGAAGAGGGAAAGGTATTGCACGAACTCAACAAACAATAGGAAGAGTTTTCACCTTGAGCGGTGCTGAAGCAAAGACAGCTCCTGATTTGATGCAAGGTACATGCTGTATCAACAATTTATCTCTGAATGTATTGTTTGATTCTGGCATGAGCCATTCTTTCATAGCAATAAAATGTGTGGGGAAATTACAACACTCTATTGCGGAGTTACCATATGAGTTAGCGGTGGTGACATCTACAAGAGGAAAAATAATTACCTCCTCAGTGTGTTTGAATTGTCCTATTATATTGAATGACAGATCCTTTGTAGTGGATCTGATCTGTCTACCTCTGGACGGTATAGATGTTATCTTGGGTATGGATTGGTTAAGTCAGAACCGAGTCCTACTAGATTGATGCAATAAGACTTTTGAGTTTCTCTCGGACCCACCGGAGGACCAAAAGTATAACATTATTAGTGCTCACCGACTCTATAAGGAGATGAGGGATGCAGATTTGAAATGTGTTTTCTTGTATACCATCAACCCGAGTATAAAACGGGAACTGCTTGAGATTCCAGTCATCCGTGAATTTCCAGAGGTTTTTCCCTCTGAAATTTCTGAACCTCCACCGAAGAGAGAAGTTGAATTTTCCATCGATCTAGCACCAGAGGCGAGGCCTATTTCTATCATTCCCTATAGAATGTCTCATGTGGAACTACAAGAGCTGAAGAAGCAGATCGAAGAGCTGTTAGAAAAGAATTTTATCAGACCTAGCGTATCACCTTGGGGAGCGCCTGTATTGTTTGTAAAGAAAAAAGATGGCAGTTTGAGATTGTGTATTGATTACAGGCAATTGAATAAGGTGACTATTAAGAATAAATATCCGTTGCCTAGAATAGACGATCTATTAGACCAATTAAAGGGAGCTACTATTTTCTCTAAGATTGACTTGAGGTCTGGATATCATCAGATCGGAGTTAAAGAAGAATACATTCCAAAAACAGCTTTCAGAACTCGGTATAGACACTACGAATTTTTAGTCATGCCTTTTGGGGTCACAAATGCACCTACAGTCTTTATGGACTATATGAATCGCATTTTTAGACCCTACTTGGATCAATTCGTAGTAGTGTTCATAGATGATATTTTAATCTACTCTAAGAGTGAGGAAGAACACAACCAGTATCTCTGATTAGTACTTCAGGTCTTGAAGGAAAAGAAGCTTTTCGCTAAGTTGGAAAAATGTGAATTTTGGCTAGAAGAAGTGAAGTTTTTGGGTCACGTAATTTCTAAAGATGGTGTGTCGGTGGATCCCAGTAAAACTGAAGCAGTGCTGAAATGGGAGAAACCTAAAACTGTGACTGAAATTAGAAGTTTCTTGAGTTTAGCATGATATTACAGACGGTTTATACAGGGATTCTCTCAAATAGCTTTTCCTTTGACTCGATTGACCAGGAAAGGGAGTCTCTTTAATTGGACTGAAGAATGCGAGAATAGTTTCCAAGAGCTTAAAATCAAATTGACTTCTCCACCTGTTCTAGTTATTCATAACCCTTCTGGATGCTTTGTAGTCTATACGGATGCTTCCAAGAAAGGTTTAGGTTGTGTTTTGATGCAAGAAAGTAGAGTAGTTGCTTATGCGTCTCGACAATTGAGACCACATGAGGAGAACTATCCTACTCATGATTTAGAGTTGGCTGCAATAGTTTTTGCCCTGAAGATGTGGAGACACTACTTATATGGAGCTGTATTTAAAATACAGTGACCACAAGAGTTTAAAGTATCTCTTTGACCAAAAAGAATTGAATATGAGGCAAAGAAGGTGGATGAAATTCATTAATGATTACAAATTTGAACTAAAGTATCATCCAGGGAAGGCAAATGTAGTAGCTGATGCGTTGAGCCGGAAATCGTTGCATTTAAGTCAAATACTGATAAAAGAAATGGAGTTAATTGAGGTATTCAGAAATTTGAAATTATCAGTTATGACTGTTCCTGGTAGTTTGATTGTTAGTGAATTAAGAATTGAAAGTGACTTGAAGACTTAGATTAAACAAGCGCAGACACATGATCAATTTTTACAAAATCGAAGAGATCAGCCTGACTTTGCAATGTCAGAGGATAGAATTATTATGTACCGGGGCAGAACATGTATACCACAAGGAGAGAATTTGAAGGCTAAGATTCTGGAAGAAGCTCATCAAAGTAAGTATACAATCCATCCAGGATCTACAAAAATGTATCAAGATTTGAAAAAATTATACTGGTGGCCAGGAATGAAGAGAGACATTGCTAAATATGTGTCTAAGTGTCTGGTTTGTCAAAAGGTGAAGATAGAACATCAAAAACCTTTTGGGATGTTACAACATTTAGAAATCCCTAAGTGGAAGTGGGATAGTATATCTATGGATTTTATTGTTGGATTACCTAAGACTCAGACAGGGTATTATGCAATATGGGTAATAGTTGATAGACTGACGAAATCTGCGCACTTTTTACCCATTAAGAAAAACTACTCGTTGAATAAATTGGCCCAGTTGTATATGAAGGAAATTGTACGGTTGCATGGAATTCCTAATAGTATCATTTCAGATCGAGATCCTCGATTTACTTCTAGATTTTGGAGAGCACTACAAGAAGCTTTTAGTACTCGTTTGTGTTTTAGTACTGCATATCATCCTCAAACAGACAGTCAAACAGAGATAACTATACAGACTCTAGAGGATATGCTAAGAGCGTGCATGCTAGAGCAAGGAAAAGGATGGGATGGATATCTGTCACTGGCTGAGTTTGCGTATAATAACAGTTATCATTCTAGTATCAGAATGGCACCATATGAAGCTTTGTATGGTAGGAGATGTAAATCACCATTATGTTGGAATGAAGTGGGGGAGAAAAGGTTATTGGGGCCCGAGTTAGTGCAACATACTTCTGAGCAAATACAGATAATTCAAGATAAAATGCGAACAGCTTAGAATCGACAAAAGAGTTATTTCGATAAGAGAAGGAGACCGATACAATTCCAAGAAGGTGACCATGTGTTCTTGAAAATTTCTCCTACTAACAAAATTGGCCGAGCAATGAAAATTAAGAAATTGAGTCTGAGATATTTAGGACCTTATCAAATTCTGAAAAGGATAGGGTCATCGGCGTATCAGATTTCACTTCCTCTGCATTTGTCAAATTTGCATGATGTGTTTCATGTTTCTCAGCTTTGAAAGTATCTACCAGATTCGTCGCACATAATTCAAGAAGAAATAATAGCTGTAGACGAGAATCTAACCTACCGACCGAGGCCGATAGTAATTCTGGATAAAGACATGAAACAGTTGAGAAATAAAACCATTCCATTGGTGAAGGTAGGTTGGGAGAGTTTAACAATGGAAGAAGCCACATGGGAAAGGGAAGATGACATGAGACAGAAGTATCCACAACTGTTTGAAGACAGATAAACCTTGAATTTTGAGGACAAAATTCTTTTTAGGGGGGAGAACTGTAACATCCCTGATTTTTTCTTATGTTAATAATTGAAATTTATTTCTTTCAGAGAGGAGAACGGATTTTGGATTTCATGGGAGGATTAAATTATTTTACTTAAGTCAAAATAAGATAGTAAGAATGGTTAAAATGGCATTTAATTTATAGAAAATAAAGGGATGGCATTAGTGTAATTATGGATGGTGGCAAGGTTATTTTGGAGATAAGGAGGTGGTAGGTAGGGGGTAAGAAGGGAAAAAAATAAGGGGATGGCATTAGTGTAATTATGGATGATGGCAAGGGCATTTGGGAGAAAAGGAGGTGGTAGGTAGGGGGTAAGAAGGGAAAAAAATAAAATGGAATTAAATAATAGAAGATAAGAAGGAGAAGGGGGAAGTGACGGAGGGGAAAAGAGAAGAAAAGAAAAGGAGAAAAAGAAAAGAGAAGAAAAAGAAAAGGAGAAAAAGAAAGGGGAAGAAGAAGAAGGGAAAGAAGAAAGAAGAAGAAGAGAAAGAAGAAAGAAGAAAGAAGAAGAAGAAGAGAAAGAGGAAGAAGAAGGAGAAGGAAGAGGAAAGAGGAATCAAGCACCGGTTTAAAGGAATTTGAGGTAGGTTTAACATCTTCTAATCAATTTTGTAAAAATGATATATATGCTTTTAGATTTGTTTAAATGTCATTTTGAGTAGCATGTGATCTGGATAATTAAGTGAAATTATATTTTGGATGCTTAGACATACATATGGGTGCATGGAATTATGTAAAAGAAAATTCAAAGAAAAAGATAAATTAAGCTGAATTTCGGAATAATTAAAAAGCTAATATTTTTGAAATTCTGAGAACATTCTGTAAGGATTCTAAAGAAATAGTCAACATATGAATTGTAGATATATGTCTTACGGATCTATAGGATTTGGAATTACTTAATTTGGAGTTCATATGAGTGAGATATGGCTGGTTAATTGAGTAGAGGTCAAAATTCAGGATAGTAAAAATAAGCATTTTTGTTTTAATTGTTTGGGAATAATCCGTAAAGAATCTGAAGAAATTATAAACACAAAAGTTGTAGATAATTGTCTTGAATATCTATAGGATTTGAAATCACCTTAATCAGAGTTCGTATGAGAGAGATATGATAGAATAAGTGAAGGAAGGTCACGGAACACGGGCAGACCGTGTTCTGGGTTGCTTCAACACGGGCAGGTCGTGTTCGGGGCTGTTTTTAAGAATGTTTAAAGTGGTTTTCAAGCATGGCCGTGTTGGGAACAGGATTATCATACTTTTCACTGTTTTATGCCTAAAAATAATCTTGTTTGTTGTAATATTTTTAGGAAACATATATTCAAGAAAAATACTTTTAAAATAATTATTAACCATTTGGTATAAAAATGATGCATCATATTATAAATGAAATTGAATGGCAAGCGTAAAGCTTATGGTGAGTTGCTTGATAAGTTTACATTCTATTTGATGAATATGCATTAATATATATGTATTTATATGTATGAATGAATATCGACGGGTTGTATGGCTTGATACGGTACTGAGTAGGAGACGCCCTATTAGCCTGAATGAGCCAGGGGAGGGCCGCTCCAACCGGGTGACAGTGGTAATGTGAGGAGGCAGTTGGGTGATGTACTCACATTCACTATGCATATAGCAAATGAGTAAATTAAAAGCTGTGATATTATAAAAAAAAATAGATTTTCAGTGCTTGTGTAATATGATAATTATGCATAAACAAAAATTTACGATTTTATTTCAAAATCTTGATATTTCTCTGTAGCTTATATAGCTGAACATAACTCCTGTTTTCTCATCATATTTTATTTATGTTAAGTTTACTGGGAACCTTTGTTCTCACTATTATTGTGGTGTTATGTTCAGATAAAAAGAAATGAGATGCGACACAAAATGAAGTTACTGATGGAGATCTAAATGTCAGCACCACCTCCTCACCCTTTGTATTTCAATGGTGAAGTGCTGTATAAAGACTCTTATTTATGTACTGAAATGTTGTATTATATAAATACAACATGTGTAAGGTTTGTAATGTATATGTAAACATACATATTGTGTTTTGAAATGTTGTATTGAATAATTATAACATGTATGAGGTTTGTAATAAATATGTATATATATATATTGTGTTTATACATATGGCGTGTTTAACATGCGTAATGAAAGAAAAAAAAACCTGGATGTTACACTTTACCTGTAATACAAAAATTGCAAGAGTAATCCATATGATGAATTTCCAATTGATATTCACAAAATGGTAGACTGAGTGAAAACTACCACTTCTGTCTTTTGGCAAAACCTGTAGAATTTTGAAGTTTAGCTGGTTTAAGTTTAAAATACGCTATTTAAACATCTTAGAAAAAGAAAAGAAAAAAAAAGGAAAGGAAAATAGGACCACACTGCCTCTTTCCAGTTGTGTTCTATGAAAATGAAAACACAATCACTAACTCTATCTGGGCAAGTGCAATTAAGAACAAAGAATACTAAAACATCTTTAAATTTCTAGAGGGAATATTAATTTAAACCCAAAAAGTGAAGAAAAAATTGAAAAGAGTAAATTACATTTTATCTCATTTGAGATTTGTGAAAATTACACTTACATATCTATGGTTTTAGTTTATATGAAAATATTCATTTGATTAAAATTGTTAATAAAATTTATAGTTTGTGTATTTTTTTCCTTAAAAATTTATAAATAATTTAATTTAATATAATATAAATAATAAAAAATCGAATTAATACATATAAAAAATTAAAATGAAGAAGGGTAAAGTAATTCTTTTTAAAATCTTAAGAAGGTATGAGCGTAGATTTTATAAATTTTGAAAAAAGTATCTTAATTTGAAATTAAAAAAACGTAAATATAAATTTTAAAAATTTCAGAAAAAGTACAAATAATAATAAAAAAAAAACATAATAGAATTGTAAATTGAAAAGAAGAGATATTAAAGGATACAGAGTATAAACAACAGGCTCCTTGATGCTGTTCCAACGTTTCCAAAACAGGAAATAATGAACAGGGCTGCACCTATTCCAATTATAATGAATATAAACCTGCACAAAATATCACCCAGTGAACCATATATTATTATATATTTTTCCGGGAAAAAAAATCCTGAGTTCATAAAAGCTTTGTTGATGAACAATAGTTTTTGTTTTAATTTAATTTTGAGTGAATGCAAGTGTATGGTTTCTAAACTTCATAGGAGATTGTTATTTTAATTTGAAATTTGAAATAGCGTGTTTGAGTGTAATTTTTATAAATTTAAAGAGAGATAATTGTAATTTACTTTTAAACAAAAATTAAAGTTACAAGTAATAACATTGAGTATTGGTTTTGAATAGAACTCACACACTTACCAAGCTTTAGGAAGTGAATGAGAAAGTGGATTAGATGAATAATTTATGGCAATCAAAAGGCGACAAGCAATAATATTGTAAGTGGGTTTGATCACACGAAGCTTCTTTGGAGGCTCTTGTTTCCACTTGACAAAGCAGTATAATCCATAACCCATTATTGTCAATCCCCATGGGGTGAAGACGATGCTGATCAGCTGCAAAATGAACTCCCAACAATGGTCTCTTAGCCATTGTTCTTCTGTCACTAAAACTATATCAACAATGGAGATTTATTCAAAGTCCTTTAGTTTAGATTCTTGGTTCTTTTACGTCTCTCGGTGTTTCTGAGACAAATTAAAAGGAAAATACTAGCATTCAGCAGATAATTTTTCTTGGCTTTCTTGTATTCTTTCTTCAAATAATAATTATACTGAATTATGTTAAACCTATTATGCATTCAAGTGACGGATGAGTTCAGGTAATTGCCAATCGCTATCCTTTCATATTTTTTGGGGATAAGACGGGTTGTAAGAAATATTTTTATAAACCTCTTAACTTTAGTGTGATAGTTTATTTTTTGTTAAATTAAAAAAATAAATTAGTTGAAGTGAATACAAACTGATTCGATGTCATCTCACTGTAGTACCAAAAAAATATGCACGCTAGATATAATTTTTAGTAAAATTTATATTTGATATGTTTATTTATAATAAATTTAAACTATGTACTTATTTTTTATGAACTGAATTTATATAAAAAAAATCTCTAGGTGTGCCAAATTGCCAGTAACTGTCTTTCCTTATATTTTATTATGTATTAGAAAGTAATAAGTTATGCATGTGCATGAACATGAATTAGCATTATTTTTTACATCCAATTATAAAAAGAAATACACCAAGTAACACTTACTTCTTTCTTTTCTTTCCAAGGTACTTCAGTTCTTCCTTACAAGAAACTTTCATCCTTTTACATTTTCTACTAGCCAAGATAGTTCACTCTAAGTTAATTCCTTTGGGTCATGAGCTTGCTTTTGGTTATTCAAAAACAAGTTTTTGGTATTTTATCATCTTTAACTTTAGTATATTAGATGTCAAGCGTTATTCAAAATATATTTGATATATTGGTATATAAGATGTCTAGTGTCATTTAAGATATTAAAATTATACTTGATTATAGACAAGTAGTCTAATTCAAAAAAAAAAACATTTTTAGGCATAAAAAGATGAAGCTTAATTGAATTTGAATTTTTTAATTTAGGATTTGATTAAATTTGGATCCAAGTTGGACATTATTTTCTAAATGGGCTTAATCAAATATATATATATATATATATATGTATGTATGTATATATATATGTGTGTATATATATATATATATATATATATATATATATATATATATATATATATATGTATATATATATATAATATTTAATCTTGTAATTGATATTTAAAAGTAGGTATTATTTTTTATAATTTTTTTTAAATTTCAGTTTTCATATTTTTTGAATTTTTAAAATTAATTTAAATAAAAAATTACATTATTTGAAGCTACGGGACAAGCTCAAGCCAAGTCTAAATAGAATCAAGTCTAGTCCATGATCACATCTAATCAAAGTATAATAAAATGTCATCATTTTGAATAGTATCTCAAACCATCCAAAATTATAGAAATCTCACATCCTACCATTTTTGACATTTTTTAATTTTTAAAAATGATCAATTCAATTATTATTTTTAACAAATTTTAACTATTATACTAAACATTAAAATATTAAATAACATGATATCCAAAATATAAAAATAATAAAATATCAGTAAGCCAAACTCTTTTATTATTGTTTTCCAAATTATTTAGAAAACTAATTAATTAGACCTGTTTGATTTATTAACTAATATAAATGGCTTGCCAGTCTAATAGATGGGAGCAAATCTTTTCAAAATGCATCAAAATTATTGTTTTGCTTAGGTTCCGTTTGTTTATTGGCAAAAGAAGAAAACAGAAATAAAAATAAAATAAAATAAAATATTATAATTAAAATTGGTTTGGTACGATATAAAAAAATGTAATATTTTTTTAATATTTATTATATTATAAATAATGTAAAAATTAACAAAAAGACAAATAGACCCTAAAAATAAAATTATTAAAATAAAATTATTTTAATAAAAATTATTTTAAAATATTATAAATAAAAAATAATTAATTAATTAATAATATAAAATTTTGAATTAAATATAATTATGGTGACAAAATTTATTTTATTATATTTTTATGTTAACTTAAAAAATTAATAATTAATTAATTAATAAAAAATATTCTAATCTTTTTATTTTTTATTTTATTTTATTCCTTCTTTTTTCGTCAATTTTTTGAGATAATACTATCTCTGATCATAAGAGATAATTTGCGTTCTATATGAATCATAATTCTACTAATTAAACACAATAAATTGATAGAATAAAATTTAAATTTTTATTCTATTAATTTATTTTTATAAATCAAACAGAATCTTAGTGTATTACACTTGAATTTTACAACTTCCTCCACTCAGGCCTTAGGGAAAGTTATAAAAAAAAAAAAAAAGATTTTTGTTTTAACCCATTTGCATCACTTTTATTGATGCTTAATGTAACGTTTTAAGCATCAAATATAGCTGGTACCATTTTCTGTCTTATATAGTACTTTTCTTTTATCAATTCTACTAGGCGACATATATCTGTGTACACATTTTTTTTAATTCTCTAAATAGATTCTCTCACTACAAGAAAATTCAGATTTAAAAATGATAGAATTTGTTGTTAAAATTCATTATTAAATGGTATTTAGAAACAAATTCTGTTTGATGCAAAATTTATTGATAAAACTAACTTTGCTAAATTTTATTATTGATTAGTCAATCTGATAAAACTTAAGAGTTTGTTTGATATTTTTTTGTTTTTAAAAATTGTTTTTAAAAATTATATTTAAAAATTGTTAAACAAAACAAAAGTATTTTTTTTTTGATAAACTGTTTTGAATTTTTTTTTGTTTTTGAATGTTTTGAAAATAAAAATAAAAAATAAAAACAATTCTCTCTTATTTTTATTTTTTTGTTTTAAAAATAATTTATTTTAAAAAAATTTCAAATAAAAAATAATAATTTTTAAACGAATTTTTTTTTATTAAAATAAAAAATTGTTTTTAAAAACAGATCTTAAATAGTCCCTAACTTTCTTGTAGTGTCTCTCTTATCCCCCTCCCCATAAATGCCTAACTTTCTAAATAATAGTTGGATTGTAACACATAGGCTCCCCAATGGTGTGGTACATTTATAGGTTTGTTTGTTACAACTAAAAGTAGGATGGTAGAAATTCAACCCATTGAGAATTTGAGAAGCTATTTATTTTCTTGTTTAATTAGTACTAAAACATAAAGGATGGTTTAATGAAAAAAATCTTATTTTTACTTTGCACTACCAATTATTAGAGTTTGAATGCACATTTTCATTTTAACCTCTCTTTCTTTTCATGCTGCCTCGATTTCATTGTTCTTTAACAAAATATTGTTTTTTTTTTAATTATTGTAAACATCCAAGCTTGCTGTTACTTTCTATTTTTTCTACTTAAATTAACAATTTAGTCTTTGAAAAAAATTAAATTTGTTGCATATTAATTTTTTCAAAATTTAATATGCAATGAATTTAATGTTTTTAAATATTAACAAAATAATTAATGTACAAAAAATTGATAATTTTAAAGATTAATTAATGAACTCAAAAAGAAAATTTGAAATTAAAATTACATATGTTTAAAATTTTTAAAACCAAATTGTTAATTTAATATATTTTCTTATGTATGTATAATAGGTAACAAAAAATATACTATTGGCATACACTAATTTTGAAATAAAATAGTCTCTTTTTCCTCTAAACTTTTTATTACCAAAAAAGAAATATACTAATCCTTTTATTAGTTTTCTCAATATAGTACATATAATTAAAATGGGTAATTTAGTGACTAATTCTAAACTTATTTAGAGCCAAGATCAAGAGCAAGAAAACTTGATTGTTGTCTGGAGAAATTTTAATTAATTCTCAACCACCTTCAACCTGCAGATTTCTTATACAGTAGTTTCTTAAAGTTTCATAAAAGAAAAATAATTTCTCTAATTTTTTAATATTTCTGTGTGCCTTATCAGAATGGGAATGAAGAGATAACTATCATCTTTTGGTTTTGAATAAACTGGAAAATTGCTATAAAATTACGGGCAAAAAAAAAAAAAGGTTATAAAATTAAACTATATGAAAAGTGCTTTGTAAATACTATTAATTTCTAGGAGGGTAACAAGTTAAGGTTTCAATCTAAACCATTTAACCGTTTAAAAATAAATTCATAAAACTGTTTATATTATTTTAATTAGACCTGGTTATTTAATTTAATTAATGATTTATTTACTTTATATATTTAATGGTTCACTTATATTTTTTATAATAAAAAATCTAAGAGTTATATATATTATAATAATTAATAATTAAACTGCAAACTATTTGATCCATTTAATTATATCTTATCAATTAAGATAATTTTTGTTTGCAGATATTCATATTATAGTATATTTGATAACTTAAATAAGTTAACTTATAATTTATTTGACTAATTTATAAGTTTGTTTGATTAAATTAAAATTTTTTGATAAACAAATTTATTTGATTAATTTAATTTAACTAAAAGTTTATAAATTATATTTTTCTTTTAATAATATATAATTTATAAATTTTTAATTAACTTTTAAAATTTTAAATTAATTTATAAATTATTTTCATGAAAGAACTTTAATAAAATATTTGACATGATTATATTAGGATTGTAGCCTTTATATACCCATAATTTTTTTAAAAATTAATCGGGTTCAAAATTCTAAGACTAAGACTGACAACAAAAATTTATTCCACTGACTTACCAAGTTTATACAAAAATTTGTTACAACTAACATTACGGGAACTAATGGTTCGGAACATCTTCCCTTTCAATTATGTCCACCTAAAATAGAAGAGCCAGCAAAAAGAACATGAGATTAATGGAATTGAACCAAGTGAAATAGATATGGGGTAGCTAGAATCCAAGTTTTTCTCTACGAATTGAAAACCTTTCTCAGCAAATAAATTAATGGAATTTCACTGATCAAGCATTATATTTATAGAGATTAACCAAAAGTTTAATTCATGAATGCCCCCTCTCTTATATAAAGGTGGATTATTTTGAGGAGCAATTAGTCTTAAGAATAACATAAAGCAAGAAACCATGAAAGCTGGGGTCCTTTTTCTCTTAGTATTCTTCGTTGTGCTGGTTGAGTCAGAGGATTCTCTTCAGCGTAGCAATTTTCCTGTGGATTTTTTATTTGGGACTGCTTCTTCTGCTTACCAGGTTTAATTAGACCAGCTTCTTCAAGTTCTTTGGTTTAACTTGAAGTGTGTGGCTATCTTGATAAAGTACATTCTATGGTGGAACTTCACATAACATAAAGTGTTTGATGTATTTCCTCTGTGAAGTATGAAGGTGCAGCAAACGAAGGCGGCAGGGGACCAAGCATACGGGACACCTTCACTCAGAGATATCCAGGTAAACAAGGCTTCTTTTATTAGTCAAAATGATAGCAATTGATTATAGTGTTAGTGATATCCAAGAGGGAAAGATAGAGACTCAGCTCAGATGATTATATCAAAGGATTAACTCTTAAAACGGACTATTCAATTAACTTTTGAGTTCTAGAAAATCTTTTTGAGAGGCTTGACCACCAAACGGAATTATTGGAAGGGAGAATTAGAACCTTTTATAAAGTTCTAACCTGGCCTCTTCCTGCTTGCTGAGTCCCTTGGACTTAATTCGCCTGTCAAATTAGGTTTCAGTTCGCTAAGAACGGTGGTCATCATCGTTTATTTTGGTTCATGTGGGAATAGGATTCTTGTTTTAAGATTTGGAAAAGAACTGTGTTATGCCCAAATCTTGCATCAAACAGAGACTTGAAAACCTCCTTTTTCCCTGCATCAGATAAGATAAAGGACAACAGTAATGGAGCTATTGCTGTTAATTCATACCATCGCTACAAGGTACTTGTCTCTTTAGCATGCATATTTAGATAGAAATTTTTCTAATTGAGGTTTACTATTTGTCATTCCTCATGATATTTTTGAGCAAACAATTTGGTAGGAAGATGTGGGTACAATGAAAGACATAGGATTTAATGCCTACAGATTCACTATCTCATGGTCCAGAGTACTACCTGGTGAGAAATATTCTGAACTTCAATAACTATTTTTATTTTTATCTTGAAATATACTTTTGTTTAATTAAAGTTACATAGAATCTATAAAACATCAATATTTTAAAATCAAAACTGTACTATATGCAATTTGTGTCTTATGAGCGTATCAAACACTGCACTTAAACATTACATATTATGTCTTGCGGCGGTGCTCATATCATGGTTTACTTTGTATTCGTATTGATATCTATTTCTTATCGTAAAATCATGTATATTTTGTATAAATTTAGATTATATATCAAATTGAAATACGAGTGATTGAATAATTAGCCTCAAATTGTCATCCTTTGGTTTAGATGGAAGCCTAAGGGGAGGTGTAAACAGAGAAGGCATCACATATTACAATAATCTTATCAATGAACTTCTATCAAACGGTCTCTCTCTCTCTCTCTCTCTCTCTCTAACATGTGGGTAACCCAAGTCTGCCCTGTTCTCATTTAACAATGGAATTTTGGCATCCCATGAACACAGGATTGCAGCCCTTTGTAACTCTATTCCATTGGGATCTTCCTCAAGCCCTTGAAGATGCATATGGTGGCTTTTTGAGCCCCAGTATTGTGTAAGCAGTTTTATTATCCACAAAAAGTCGAAAAGCCGATTTTGGTCTTTCAAAAATGGTCTCATTATCAATTTGATTCTGAAAGGCTGATATTAAAATCCAATCATACTTTCAGGAGTCAAAGTGATAAAAACATCTTTGAAGCATTAAATTGATAATCGCACCAGAGAATCAAAAATAGGGGTTTGTCTTTTATGATATCACTTTCACCACTAATACATATATGGGATCCACTGAATGCCTTTGTAATTTATGTAAAATCTGCAACCAGGAAGGATTTTACAGACTACGCAGAACTGTGTTACAGAGAATTTGGAGACAGAGTGAAGCACTGTATCACTTTAAATGAGCCTCTTACCTTCAGCACACAGGGCTATGAATATGGCATATTTGCACAAGGAAGATGCTCCAGCTGGTTGTCCCTAAATTGCAGTACCGGTGATTCAAGTACTGAGCCCTACCTTGTCTCTCACCATCAGATTCTAGCTCATGCAGCTGCTGTCAAAGTCTATAGGGAAAAGTACCAGGTCACTATATAAGTAGACTGAGAAGTAGACAGTGGAACATATTTACCCTAGAAGCATTTCGTACAAAGTTATGTTCATATTAGTATCTTCGATGCTAAGAGGCATTCAAGATATCCAAGTTTGATACACTAGTATATAAAAAGTTTGATAGCATTTAAGACAAAAGCATAGGATGCGAGCATTTTGAATAGTGTTATAAACACCAAAAAATTATTGACATTTCACATTTCAAAATTTTCAGCTTTTTTATCTTTTATAAAATATCAATTTCATTTTTTCTTATAACTTTCAGTTGTTATAACAACCATGAAAATTTTAAATATCATAGTATCCAAAATACCTAGAAATACAAATTAACAGTCGTTGATAGTATGTAAAAATCTAATTGGGAGTTGTTTTATTTTATTTAGATTTCTCAGAAGGGACAGATTGGGATAACATTGAACTCTCCTTGGGTAATGCCACTATCCCAGTCAGAGGCAGACAAAGAAGCAGCATCTAGGGCCCTTGCTTTCTTGTATGACTGGTAAGTTTCTCCTTGGTTTTAGTTATTTTCTTTTGGCTTCACAGAAGTGATTTTGAGTAAACAACGTAATATATGAAATATTCTTTTAACCTGCCTGACTCTAATTATTTCCTAATTTTCAAGGTTTATGGAGCCACTAAATTCTGGTTCATACCCTGCTGAAATGGTTAACAATGCTGGTGAACGATTGCCAAAATTTTCAAAAGAGCAATCCTTGATGGTTAGAGGGTCCTTTGATTTCATAGGAGTAAACTATTACACTGCAAATTATGCTGCCAATGTTCCTTGCACAAGAGAAAATCGAACTTTCTTTGTAGATGCTTGTGTTAATCTCACAAGACACAATAGGTGAAGTACATTATTTGGTTTCAGTTTGATCTTTCTTATGCTGAAGAATATATTTGTTTACTTAAGAACTTGCTTTTTTGAAACAGATAATAGAGAGGGAGTTCTGATTGGTCCAAGGGTAAATGCATAATTTGGAGTAACCTTTAATCATATTCATTTTACTTATTGTTACATTTGGTACAATGTTATATCACCTTTTTTGGTATATCGGATATTATGGTATAAGATATAAATCTATAAAATATTATGGTATTTAGAGTTCTCATGTTTTTTATGACAATTCAAATTTGTCAAAGAAATGATACCAATTGATATTTTATAATACTTAAGTAAGTTAAAAAGTGTATTAAAAGTATTTTGATGTGAGATTTTATAATGGTATGAAATAATAAAATGTCACCCAAAATGATGTTATCCTATAACATTGATATGTTATATGACACCGATATTTTGAATACTAGAATATTAAATACTAGATATTTTGAATACTAGAATATTAAATACAAGCATCTTAGATATTGCTTGACTTGTAAGATATGAGAACAAGGCTGTATACCAAAGGCTTTTAATTGGTGTTTACAATGCAAGAATGTGCGTCTATTATGTTATCACATTGCTTTAATATTGAAGACAAAATCACATTGCCAATATATACTTTGAAAAAGCAACTAGTTTATTTGAGAAAGGACCAAATTTGCAGGCAGCCTCCGACTGGCTATACATTTATCCTGGAGGAATTCAAGATCTCCTGCTTTATACTAAGGAAAAGTTCAACAATCCAGTCATTTACAAAACAGAGAATGGTAATGTTTTAAGAAATTGCCAACAACTTCATATGAATCGTTTATCTGTTTGACTTTGCAAATCTTGTTGTGTCTTCCCTTCCACAAGTCAAATTTCTTCAACACATGCAGGGGTTGATGAACTTAATGATGGAAAAACATCACTTGAAGACAACATGAGAATAGATTATATCAGTAATCATCTTTTCTTTGTATACAGTGCCATACAGTAAGTTTTATTTGGTAGAATCATGCCTTTGGTTAGTTTATGCCTTTTTTATAGAAAAATTGTTAGTTCAATTTATAAAAAATAGATGGATCAATCTATTTATAATGATACGAATAAGTATATTAAAATTAAGTTTTATTAAAAAGCGTGTCTGAAATACATATGTATTTTTTTATAATTAATTTGATTTGCTTATTTTTGTATACTGAATCTCCCATAGAAGTTTCTTTTAATTCTGACAGAAGAGTTCAAATGCATGCAAATGGCTGGGAAGCTGTTAATGTAAAAGGCTATTTTGCATCGTCATTGTTGGACAATTTTGAGTGGGCAGCTGTTCGGTTTGGAATCTTTTACGTTGATGACAAGGATGGATTGAGAAGATATCCCAAGAAATCAGTTGAGTGGTTCAGAAAGTTTCTCCATTAATGACGAAATAGATTTGCGTACTGAAAAAAAAGTCAATGGAAAAAAGAAATGAAGTCATGCAGATACCGAGGAGAACAATTATAGCTTTGGCAGAGGAGAGTCTGGGGGTTGAAGTTGAGGAAACTAGAATTATAATTTACAAGTTGTACTTGGAATTGCATATTATAAACTTGTACTTGGAATTGCATATCAGAAAGTTTCTCCATTATAATTTACAAGTCTTCTATTTTTAAAAGTCTATTACATTTAATCCATTTGTTAATAATCTATAATCTTTATTAATAAACTTACGATGACACGTCATAAAAAGCGTATCATGTTCCCAAATTCTTTAATAAAAAAAGTTTTAGTTTTGGCGGTCAACTAATTGTATAATACAAATGAATTTCAAATAAAATATATATTCATGTATTTTTATATAAACCCCGTCCATGCTATAATTAATTTGATATTTATGTTAATTTATAAAGTAATCTAACTTATGTTAGTCTGTAAGTCAAAATTTGAATTCACCAGTTATGAGATTTTTATAATATTAAGAGTTCGTTCGAGTACATGAAAAAACATTTATAGAGAGAATTAAATTTAATATTTTGAATCAACTTAATCTTATATTTAAAAGATGTAATAATACTCATATGAGTTAAAAAAATTCAAAATTTATTAAGAAAAATCCAACATGAAGACAAATGTCACCAAAATCCTAAAGGAGAGGCTGCTTCTATTTTTTTTTCTCTCTCAACTAAATGCTAATATACCATACTTAGAACTATTTTTTGGAACAATTTAAACATGGAATATAATTTTCCTTCTCCGGAATAATGGCTTCCATGCAATCAATTTAACAAAGCATATAAGAAGGAGATGAGATATTTTTGGACAAAATTGTAATTTTAGTCCCTTAATTTACAATGAGCTTCACTTTAGTCTTTAATATTTTTTTGTTCTTTTCATATTTTACAACTTATCAAACCGCGTTAAATTAATTCTTATTATTAACTCTATTTATTTATTTAATAAAAAATATATTAAATTAACACTATGGCTATTTGATTTGAATTAACAAATATCACATTGAATATTAAAAACTCTCTTAAAATTTAAAAGCACGACAACTTACATTGAAAATATATAGTACATTTTGGGTTAATTTTTTTTTTTTTTAACATTTAACACGCCACTCCGAGTAAATAGAATCAAATATCTATAATGTTCGTTAGCTTTTTTTATAATGTCCTTTGACAAAGTGCAAAACACAAATGGAATTAAAAAAAAATCAAAGTAAAACTTAGTGTAAAATTAAGGAACTAAAATTGCAATTATATCTATATTTTTGTATGGACATTCCCCTAATAAGTGAGTCTTTAGTGGAAATAATTATTGTATAGAAAGTTTGAGTACTACCCCAATAAATACTTTGACAATTAAGCAATTGTTCCTTAAATTTTAGAATTAACTCATCCATGACTTGGAAATAGACTATATGCATGGCAAAATATAAATGGCAATAGTACCAATCTTTTTAGTACAACAAAAATACTTAATACAGACTTAGCAAACGCATCTGCAGTTTGCTCTAAGGATGCAATATGACTGACAAAGATCTGTCTTGCTACCTTCTCTCTCACAAAAAATAAGTCTAATTCAAAATGTTTAGTTCCAATACGTAGAACTGAATTAGCAGCGAGTAACAAACTGGATTGGCAGTGAGTAACACGGCAATTAAGTTGCCACAATAAACTGAAGGCCTTCTTACAAACCAAGGGTAAATGCAACTCTTTTAAGAGAGATTCAATCCAAATTAATTCAGCAACTGCGTTGGTTAGGCTCCTGTACTCAGCTTTAGTACTGGATCTAGAAACCACGCTTTGCTTTTTAGATAATCTTGAAATATCATCTACATAGACTAATATGAATAGAGAGTTCTTTGAAACTTTAAGAAAATAAAGAGGGATCGCATTTACTGCTATGAAAACGAAACTTGACCAATGTGGAAGCCAACCTTCGAAACCAAGTTTAGAGGGCTTGCTTGAGCCTGTATAGACTTTTGTGTAGTTTACAAAATTGTTTAGGAGAGCCAGATTTTAATTGTAGTTTTTCAACTATTATAATATCTTTTTTTATTTATATATCTTATTGAAATAGAGATTTTTTAAATTTAAATCAGATATTAAGTTTGACTTTTTTTTTATATATAAATTTTATATTATTTAATCCACAAAAAGACTATTATACTTTTCTTTGTGAAGATAGTAATTATTTTCAGTAGACTGGATGAAAGGATATTCCTTACAAAAAAATATATAAATTGGAAGAAGTAAATATTGTAATAACTTTTAAATTAAAAATATATATAAATTGAAACAGAGATATTGTAATAACTTTTAAATTAAAAAATTACAATTAAAAATATAAATAAAAATGAATAAGTGTAATTCTCTATTTTTATGTATCTTTTGACTTCGCCTTGATATGAAGTATGAAGGTGCAGCACATGAAGGAGGCAAGGGCCCAAGCATATGGGACACTTTTACTCATAAATACCCAGGTGTGAAGCTATGGATTTTACCTAAGCATAAATCTCATTTTTGAAAAATGTTAAAAACATACTTTTTCACATCAACCTCATACATTAATATTTTATTTTAAAAATATTTCTCAAATAAATCATATTTAATTTAATAAGAAGAAATATTATTTTCTCTCACTAATTTACTAATTTTTTTAGGTAGCATCCCTCCCTTTGGCCTCTCCACACTCCTCCTAGTCTCATTTCTATGTCCTAAGAGAAGATTAATTTCCCCTGTTTTTACCATCTTCACAAAAATCGTTCCATCGATGGATGCAATCCTTTATATATGGCTTTGTACAAAATAAAATAGACAAAGGGAATGAAGGAACTTAAATGCTTTGATCTGTAACACATGAATTTTTTTTTTATAAAAAGATTATTATCCTTTTTTTTAGAAAAATTCTCTTCACACACTTGCTTCAATCCCTCTATATTTCATAGTAATTTTTCTTTCTCTTTCGACATTTTGAGGAGAATTGGTTTATGCAATTACGCTAAAATCTTCTAGGAAGGATAGCTGATCACAGTAATGGGGATATTGCTACTGATTCATACCCTCGATACAAGGTACTTTCATTCTCTTAATCTGCACTAAAAGTTTAAGATAATAACTCTCCTTTGCTGTAGATGTTTGTTTTCATCAAATATTGTTCACCCATCAAAAACTTTGTTAGGAAGACATGGGCTTGATGAAAGATATTGGATTTAATGCCTACAGATTTTCCATCTCTTGGTCCAGAATACTAACCAGTAAGAAACACTGAGCTTTAATTCCTCTTTCAGATATGTTAATTATCCTTCGATTAATTAATTGCTCAATCAATGGCTTGTTTTGCACATGTGCTGTGAAGTAAAATATTTCAAAAATGGAGTGGCATAGTATCTAATATGTTACTAACAGCCATACCAAACATGGCACAACATTTTAATTTACGTTTAAACACTTTATATTTGATCCATTATTCGTATAATATTATCCGTGTTATTGTTGGTGGTTCTTAGCACATAAACATTTGTTTCTCACTACCAGCAGAGAGCCCTACCTTGTTTCTCACTACCAGATTCTTGCTCATGCTGCAGCAGTTAAGGTCTACAGGAAGAAGTATCAGGTTACCGCATAATTATCATTCTGAACTTAAATCTAACTTTTTTAGAAGTTATGAAGCACCGACACTTCAAAATTAGAATCATATGCTGTCTGATATATGTGTAACAATATTTTAAATTGTACTTAAATACTATATATTTTATCATGTCTCAAATCCATGTTGTGATATGTTCCATATTCTTAGTTTAGAAGTTATAATTAAAAGTCATGCGTGGATTTTACAAAATTTGACTATGAATGATTATATGATAGATTTCACAGAAGGGTCAAATTGGGATAACACTCGACTCTCTCTGGATTGTGCCACTATCCCAATCAAATGCTGACAAAGATGCAGCATCTCGGGCCCTGGCTTTCATGTATGACTGGTAAGTGTGTCTCTGAAAAATGCTCTACTTGCTTCAAGTTCTGTTATATAATTTTGAAACAGTTAATATGTATTAGTTTATTTTTAAGGGGAATTGTACTTTCTAACCCTGATTTATTGCCCCAATTGTAATTTTCTCCTCAAACTTTTAATTTTAGCAATTACCCATCACATTTGACCAATCCTTGTAATTTCTCCCACCCTTTAAATTGCACGTGAAGTGTAACAAAACTGTGTGAAACCTCTAAAATGCTCCAATCTTCTTTAACCCAATCCCATTACACTTTTAAGGTTCAATTTAGACAGTATGAGAAAATTGCAATAAATTGGAAAAATATGATGATTAATTTCTAAAATGAATAGTTTGAGGAGAAATTGCAATTGAAGTAATATATCAAATGGGGTAAATTGCAATTTACCCTTATTTTTATGATGCCTTAGAAGAATCGTGACTAAAATTCATCATTTCATGTTTCCAAGGTTCATGGAACCACTAAACTCTGGCAAATACCCTGATGTAATGGTTAACAAAGTCGGTGAGCGTTTGCCAAAGTTTTCCAAAAGGCAATCCTTGTTGGTTAAAGGGTCCTTCGATTTCATTGGCTTGAACTATTACACTGCAAATTATGCAGCGAATATTCCATGCCAAAGGGAAAATCAAACTTTCCAGACAGACTCTTGCGTTAGAACCACTAGTAAGCTATTGAAAATGGAGCTTAAACATGTTTTCCTTATTAACTTTTGTTGAGTTTGCCTTATACATTTGCTTACTTATCATCACTTTTGTTGCAACAGTTGAAAGAAACGGAGTACTCATTGGTCCAAAGGTACTTGCATTGTTTACTCATTTGAAGCCATTTAGTACAATGTTGTTGTATATTCTTTGCTATCCTAGATACTATGATATAGGGTATCAAAATATTAAATGTTACTGACATTTAAAATTGTCATGTTTGGTTTGACAATAGCGAATAGTGATATAAAAAATAAAATTTGTATTTTATAAAAAATAATAAAGTCAAAACTTCAACAATGTGAAATTTTCATAGTTTTTAGGTGATATTTTAAAATTGTTGTGGTCTTATGATTTCAAATATCATAAAATCAAACATTAATGTACCAAATATAGGTATCTTGGATACCTCCTAACATCGAAGATATCAAAATGAGTTGAAATTTTACCAAACGTCTAGTAAACAACATCACTAAATCTGATAATTAGCATTTCAAATCTGGCAGTAGTTGGGTTGATTCTCCTTTCAAATAATTACTCGAATAAAACTGTTTCTCACTATATATTCATAACAAGTTCAATTTCAGAAAGGAATTGAGAAGTGAATAATTTTGTAGGCTGCCTCAGATTGGCTCTACATCTATCCACGAGGAATTCAAGATATATTAGAATACACTAAGGAGAAATTTAACAATCCAATCATTTACATAACAGAAAATGGTAACGTATCTATGACAAATCTTCTATACCACTTTAGGCTAACATTGAATCTTTGTAATGTCTCAAATATTTGCAGGATTTGATGAGCTTAACGATGGTAGAAAGTCACTGGATGATAAAGTGCGGATAGACTATATTAGTCACCACCTTTTGTATACAGAAAGGGCTATGAGGTTAGTTTCTTTTGCAATAGTTGAGAGAAGTAGATTTGATTTACTGAAAATAAATATATCAAATTAATTATGAACAGATGTATAAATATATAAGATTGAAAAATATGTCTAATATACTTACATGTCTATTTATGATTAATTTAATGTAAACTAGGTCTACTCAAATTTTTGTTGTTGCAAAAATAAACATTTTAGTTGTAAAGTTTGTGCCTCTCTCTAAGGATTCATTCAATATTCCAAAGTTTTGAACATTGGATTTGGTAGGAATGGAGTGAAGGTGAAGGGCTACTTTGCATGGTCATTGTTGGACAATTTCGAGTGGACTTCTGGGTACACAGTTCGCTTTGGAATTGTGCATGTAGATTTCAAGATAGACTGAAAAGATATCCTAAAAGATCAGCTTTGTGGTTCAAAGATTTTCTCCACCAATGGAACTATCCTCAGTACTGAAGAAAGTTGATAGAAAAGAGATATAAATTGAGAGCTCAATTCTTGATCATAGTCACATTCAAACTTTGGCCATTGTAAGCAGGGTAACTTTGATGATTACTAATAATTAATCTAAGATTAAGGCTTTATTGTTATATGATTATTGCTTTCCTTACTTTCTTTGTGTGCTCGGTTGCCCATCTAAGATATATTCAGCACAATTATTTTAGTTTCCCAAATTGAACTCTGAGTTCAGCTGCCGATAAAACTTTTTTTTTTAAAAAATAATATGGTTAGGGTGTTTTAAGATTTTATTTGAAGCAAAAAATTAGTCATGAGTTTAGTTTTATTTTAAAATTAAATTAAGCTGAATCCAATCAATTGATTTGTTAAAAAAATAAATATATTCAATTTTTTAAAAGTGATTCAATCAGATCAAATTAAACTATTAATAATCAGTTTAATTTAATCAAATTTTATCTTTTTAATTTAGTCTTAATTAATTTATAATATAAATTATGAAAAATATATAAAATAATTTATTAATTCAGTTTGGTTCATATGGATCATTTCTCCAATTGAAAATCAAATAAAATAGTTTGACTTTTGCATAAAAAAATCGAATTAAACCAATTTAGTCGATTAAACATATTTTTGACAATTGTTCATAAATAGCCACCAAAAGGGGAAAGGCTGAAGATACTTTTTAAGAGATCATCAAGCTGTAACCCTTCTTTTAAGAGATCATCCATGTCAAGGCTGAAAATAAAATCTTTTCTGAATAAATGATTTGGAATCTCAAATATAAATATGCAATCTGGCTGAAGAGTTAACACTAAAACCAACACATTACAAGTTGAAAATGGTTTATTTTAGACTAAAATACTTTTTTAATCCTTAAAATTTGAAGCAAGTTTTGATTTTATTCGTCAAATATTATTTGGGTTAATTTTGTTCTAAATCTTTCAAAATGGGTTAATATTACTCTTTTTTCTGACACCATCAAATTCATTGACAAAAAATAGTTACGTAGCATTTTTATATACCTAAGTGGAAATTCAAATTGTCTATGCGAATTTTTTTTTATAGATTAAGTGCACTTTTAGTCTCTAAAGTTTAAGCCAAACTTTATTTTCATCCCTAAACTATTTTTTCAGTAAACAAAAATCCTTGAAGTAACAAAAGTATCAGGTGTTTGTCTACGACACTAATATCGTTAAATTCATTAACGGAAAATACCGATGTAGCATTTTAGTATGTCAAGTAGTATCTACTCATTATTTTTTCTTCTTCTTTTACGTAATAGACTTAACGTTGGTTGTATTTCGTCTCAATTTGGATATACCCCTGCCCAAAAGGACTATTAGAACTGCAGCTATGGTAGATACTGTCCCAGTAATATAAAATTAATACCTTATTTTAATACTATTTATAATAGTAAAAATAAGAATTGATCACACAGAAATTAATATTATTTTTTATTAAATAAAATAAAATAATTTGAATACTGTAAATAAATAAATAAGTAAAAAAATAATCACAAATAATATGATAAGAGAGTGATTAATAAAAGTGTTAGTTTTAGTTTATATCCACGGCTAAATAATTGTATTGATAATTGATAATATAATCAATTTTATATTAAATATCTATCATTGAGATATTATCTTTTTTTTTCATTAAGTTTAGTTGATTGATGACTATTGTCTTAACTAATTTTAAGTAACAAATAACTTAACACATTGGTAAAATTTAATTTATTAATCGTATAAAAAATTTAAAAAATTAATAGAGTTAAACAATACATACACATCGGTTGTTTTTAATCTAGTTAATAATTCACCATAGGTTAATAATTCATAATTATACAATTATTAATCCTATTTCGCCTCTTAAATCACATAGATTAAAACTTTGTTGAATTGTGATTCAATAATAAATTGAAACAAATAATATACTTGTAGATCTCATAACAATTATATGAGCAATCATAGAGAAAAAGAGTAAATGAATAATTAATATTTAATTAAAATTTAACTATTAAATATGAATTCAAATCTCACAATGCATAAAAGATCTTTGAAATTTCAATTTTTCTCAACCAACAAAAATAAAATTAAATGCGTAGAGTCATAAGAAAATTTAAGAGAAGAAGAAAAGAGATTGCTTGAGAATTTGATGATTAGATGTTTGAATCCTCTTTTGCTATTTGCTTTCTCTCTTATATATTGGAGAGTCTTAAATGATGTAGTACAATAGCTTTTAGGTCACTTTTTAGCCTTTTGAACTTCAATTAAAGTAAAAAAAAAAAGGCTTAAAATTACACATTTTCTTTTTACAGCAATCGGTAGGGCGCTCTAGCATTTTCTTCCTCTTGGGTGCGACAGCGTTGAGATGCTAAGATTTTTATAGAATTAAAAAAAGTGTTCAACATTAAAGTTATAACTTTATCTCTTAATTTTCTAGAGCAACTAGAATCATTTTAATAAGAGCTCATATGAAAGTGATATACTTAAATTAGTTATAAAAGGTCAAAATTCACTTTATTACACCACGATTCTCAATTTTGAGTAATGTAGCACTATAATTTTTTCAAAATTTGCCAAAATATTTAACATAAAAGTTGTATATTATTGTCTTCTCTTTCTACAGACACTTGAATCACTTTGATTGAGATTTATATGAGAGATTTATGATATAATTAATGGCAAAAGCTCTGAAATTACTACAATTCAATATTTTTTATGAATTTTTTTTTATAAATAAATTTAAAAATATTAAAATAATATTTAAATATATACACATAAAAAACAAGTTCAACAATCCTATCATATACGTAACTGAGGATGGCACCCTTCATAAAAAAATTAATTACTTTTTCAAATAATTTTTTTATATTACGGTTTGGGGTTTGTTTGTGTTTTGATCAAAATTAAAACCCTTTCCCAAAGAGGCGTGATGCATTAAAATTTTACTTCTGTTCACAAAAAGTCCAACCCGTGTTCATTAACGAAGCTGATTAACATTTTCAGCATATGATGAGGTTAAGGTAAAAGGCTACTTTGCATGGTCTGAGTAATCGTGGGCTGGGCCTCACGAGAAAGTTTACTTCTTCACAAACCAACCCAATTTTTTTTTTCAAGATAAGGAAATAAAATAAAATATTTTACTAAAATATCATTTAGGTCTCCAATACACGCATGCGAAATGTTTCACCAATTTAATCTTCAAAAGATAATATTTATTATTTAAATCCAAAAAATTTGAAAAATTCATCAATATATTTCTGTTACGAAATAAATTAATTGACAAATTTAAAAAAAATTTGAACTGAGATGTTGTTAATTCTGATTTAATTATTAAATTAATAAAATATGTATATTTCAGGTACCCCAATGGAAATCTATTCTAAAATTTTTTAATATTAAATTATAATATTTTAGCTAAGATCCTTAATTTTGTTTCCTTCTAATGAGATGGTGATTTTCTTTTCTTTTCAGGACAATTTTTTTTTTCATATTTTTATTTATCAGAAGAGTTTATGTATGTTACCAGTGCCAGTACTGCTCAGGTCATACTTTCTTGGTTATAATTAAAGCTTAATTGTTCATTGATATTGCATGGCCGGGGAAGGTAAAAGCACAGCTTAAATTGATTATGAATGCCAACACATGTTGCGTGCTACTATCATATCTTTTGTCGTCAACTTGGATATATAAATCTCCGTGAATGCCAAAATAAATTTAGCAATTCATATAAGATTAGAGTTATAATGTGTCAACAAGTAGTAATATTGATATAGTGTAATTTTTTCACTGAAATATTGGAGGAAATTATACTTGCTGCAATTCTCATTTCCAATGGCAACATTTCGAAGGTCATATGGTTGGGGTGTCCCCAAACAAGTTTTGTTGTACACCACTTTGAGTTGGGAGCACGTCTTACAAATTCAATGCCATCAAGGATTTCATCCATGTAAATATTGTAAAAAATAATAACCAAAAAGGTAAATAAATTAATAAAAAGAAAAGACAATTAATTATTGTGTAAACAAACTATATCAACACATGCATGAGCCATTAGAAGATCACTGAAAAGCTGTAAAACGAATATTGAGATATCTGAAAGGCACACTTAACTATGGACTACTATTCAGCAAGAATAAATAATTAAGTTTACGTGGATATTGTGATTCGAATTGGGCAGCAAATCCTATAGACAGAAGATCTGTATCAGGCTTTTATGTGTATCTTAGAAATAGATTATTTTCTGAAACTTCAAGGAACAACATGTTGTCTCACGGTCAAGCACTGAATCAGAATATAAGAGTTTAGCAAATGTAGTGACAGAAATAATGTGGATTCAATCCTTATTAAGTTATAATGTGATTTGAGTTATAATGTGTCAACGATATTGTGTAATTTTTCCACTGAAATATTGGAGGCACCTATATATTAAGTTTATAAAAAAAAATTGAGTGTGAACCAAATTTATCTTTTCCTAATGTTGTGTTGTATTTATATATATTTGTGTTACTGTTGACCCAGTATCATATTTCTTCCACTTCTGTATTGAGCTTAACAATTTCATCTAATACATTACCAACCATTTGGCAATGCCCAGCGTCGTGGCGTACAATATACTTTTTTTATACTTTTTTTTTCAGAGGATATAGCATTGATATTGTTATTAACGTACAGTAATTTTATTCACAAAGTTGTGACTCAATATTTATAAAAAAGGACAGCCTCAGTAGAGATAATTTTACTATTTTTTTTAATAACAAAATATATATATATATATATTTTTTTTTTACTTGGAAGCTTTAAAATTTTTGAACTATATTATGTAAAAACAAACATCTATAGTTGCAATCATATAACTTGACTATGACTTGACCCATAGCTAAGCCTCTGTTATGAGACAATATTTACTGCTATGACTTGATCAACATAAATTTTTAACTAATATTGATTTATGTAAAAAATATATTACTCAAATAAAAAAATAATTAGAAAAATACTTAATTTTTTTAGCAAATCACATTTTTCCAATTTGTTTTTAGAGTTTTAAAAGTTAAGGTTTGGCACCAAAATCAGTAATTTTTTAATATTTTTTCTTTGGATTATATTTCACTATACATGAACTCAAAACCATATATTATAACTTATAAGCTCAAATGATGTGTGAACTTTAAAAATAAGGAAAAATTATAAATTGCCTACTCGAAATGTAATAGAGTGAGAGAACAGACCCATAAGTAAAAATGGAGATTTATTCAATTATGCAAAAGGAAAATAAACCGGATGTCACCGAAGAGCAAAATGAACCCACGGACATAAGAAACCTAACAGCCAAAAAAACGAGACCTAATGTTTTTTTGGGACAATAAACCAAAGGACTCTAAAAACTTAACTATCTCCAGCAGCCTGTATTTATTGTAGGTGGACTTATTCTTCACCAAGAAATCATTTTGGAAGATCAAATGATGTGACTGAATTGGGAGGGAGTGTGACAGTCATATCCTTAGCAGCATTCTCTAGTAGACTTTGCTTTGGCACCACCTGAACACACAAAAATTAAAAACAATATAAACATTATGATATTTTTGAAATAAACCATAACAAAGAATTAACTAAGCCTTAATGCAGGTACCTTCTTCGGCTCTTCGAAGGAATTCTCATCCTTTACATTGCTAGATGTCATCACAGTCTTGGTTGCACCAGATAGATTTTTTGAATCGAAACCATTAATAGTAATCTTAAGGCTCATGGGATTGTTGTCGAAGTTCACAACCTGCAGTAGATGGCAAAAGGTCCAAATGAACAAATGAAAGTGCTAAATGAATAAGAATGTAGAAAATAACCTCCTCGTGCCTCTACCTTGATCCTCAAGTAACTTTTCTTATGCCTTTGCCAAATAATTGCAGATGCAAAAACAGAAGGAGAAGAAGCTTGAAGTGTTGACTCAAGCAAAGTTGCCCCACTAGACTCTGAGAAAAGTTGCTGCAGCCAATAGCTTGGAGTTCCATAACTCCGATGAGAGTCAAACACAATTGCATCTGGCATCCACCTAATCACAGGAATTAGGTAAATCTCAATTATGAATATTGAATACAGACAAGAAAATTTTAGTTAAATGAAAAGGATAAGACATATTACCATCTATCATTTGTATTCACAAAAAGCGGTGCATAGCTAACCATTTCAACAACATCACTGCATCAGTCGAAGAAATTATGAGTGACTACTAACTAGTGAACTAGACTCGGCAGCAACATAAGTTCTAATGACACTCAAGTAAAACCTGTTCTTTTCTAATCCCATAAGGAATGCAGCTTCGCCCAAGGCAGATAACAAGCTTCCATTTCCAGCATCTTCTTTCCAAACAGCATATTCACTTACAAAAGCCTGTAGAATAATTAAATTATGAATTAGATTCATCACTCATTCATCAAATATACGGACATATATAAATGAATGGTAAAAATAAAGAAGTGTTATTAATAACAACCTTTGCACCATTGCGTGGAACGGAATCGAACTTGTTATTCTTAGAGTAGATGTCGTTGGCATTTGTATAAATCTGATAAGAAAGTTAGAGTATTAAAATGGATGGTGTCTATAGCAACTTTCCCAACACAAACAGAAAGTATAAGTAAAAGAGGTTAGGATATTACATGAAAATCATACAAATCAGCAGGGTGTTCCAGGGGCTTAGCAGTAGCATCGCAATTTGAGATGATTTGCATATCTGGGTAGGAACGTTTTATAGCATCGTAGAACTTAAGGTAGTTTCCTGCAGGTCAATATAGGAATATCCAAAAGAAAAAAGTTTCATTAAAAACAAGAAGCAAAATAAGTAAGAAACAACTTATAAAGAAATTGCATATATACCTTGGTAGTTATACTTGCCGCAATCCTCGTTACCAATGGCAACATATCGAAGGTCAAAGGGGCGGGGGTGTCCATAAGCAGCTCTTATTTTGCCCCACTTTGAGGTGGGAGAACCTCTTGCAAACTCAATGCCGTCAAGGGCTTCCTGCAGATGCAAAATGCAACCCAATCATTGTAAATATTGAAAGAGGAAAAAAGAAATTAAAATGGACTCACGAAAAGAAAAGACAACGGATTATACTTGCACAAAAGGAGCGATATAGGATGTGTTAACTTCGTCATGATGACTGATGCCTAAAATGAGATATTCAATATGATTAGCCACTCATATGTTTAAAAGAAAATTTAGAGAAATTAAAAGAAAAAAATATACCGTTGTTAAATACCCATACTGGTACTGCCTTAAGGTCCTCTGCTAGCTGTTCAAGAATAATAGAGTACAATGATTGATACGCCGGAACGAAGTAAATATAAAGGCCAATAATTATAATTGGAAAAAGGGGCCTACTTGAAGAAACTCTAAAAAACCAAATCCATCATCAGTCCAATAACCCCACATATCATTGAAGTGGCCAGGTCTGCTCTCCCATGGTCCAATGGTATCTTTCCACCTAAATGCATTTCTCAACCAGTCTCCTTCAACGTAACAACCGCCGGGAAATCTAAGAAATCTTGGTTTCAAATCTGCCACCATTTTATAAAGGTCTGATCGGAAACCATGTCCCTGGGGGAGGAAACATAATACGTGAGAAAAAAAGTGGCGTTTTTGTGTGGTTAAAAACAATTCAACAGACCTTGTGAGTGTGCATGGCCATAGCTGAGACTTGGTCCAACCATATCACCCCTCTTCTAGTTGTTGTTATTTGAAGGCTTGAATTGAAGTTTGATGCCTGGGCCTCAAGCATAGTCTCCATCTTTGTCCACTTTGCAACTTGCAAAGCAGAAGCCCTGCAAATGTCAATTATTTGTTAGTATATATGTAGAAAATGATAATTCTGTGAGAGTAGCGTGTCTATAATAACTTGATGTCAGTTGATGCCAGTTCTTGTCCATCGTTTGATCCCGTCAATGAAACTTTCAGATCAATTGGTCCGATTGCGCGAACATAGAAGACCACTTTGTATTTCTTCCCTCTCTCAATATTCTGAAGAGAAGAAAAATACGTACTAGTGTTAATAATGGTGTTATAAGGAAGTAGAAGGATATGATAATTGTAATATCACGTAGATGAAATAATCTCACCATGCCCCAAAAACCAGGGTTAGACACACCAACGCCTGCTGGGCAAACTTGGGGAGAGGAACAAAGCACATCCATTCGAAGTGCAACCGGGTTACGGCTAAAGCATGAGGAAAGATCGGTCGATACAATTATGGTTGATTCATCACCAATAACTGACCAAGGGTAGATGTTTGAGGGAACCATGTGGCCCCCGGATTCAAAACCTGGAAAACAAATTCATGTTTAGAATAAAAAATTGAGTTTTTTTGAGGTCAAAATAATGGGAAGATGATAACCTCTGTTGCTCACAAGCTCTGCCCACAATCCTCCAGCGCCAGCGTGATTAATCTCCTACAAAAAAGAAAAAGAAAATGGTTGTCATTATTGGGACTGTAGTCTAATACGTAACCTCAAGTTTAATTTGCATGAAAAAATTTCATATGATAATATATACTATACGCGGTATCAAAGACACCCAGTTGTAACTAGAGCTTAAACACGAGACTAATATTAAAATTTGCATGGGTTTTGAACTACGATTTCCGTTGGAAGAACAAAAGTGCTCACCTCAAAAAATACTCCGAAAAAATACTGGGGCATTGGCCTACCAGATGCAGCATCTACAATTAACGTAGATGTCTGGTTGCCATCAGCAGAGCATTGAAGAGCAATAGAAACAAGAACAAGTATGATAGACAGGACAACAGATGTTTTGGAAGAAGCCATTCTTATTTTGAATTTTAAGAACTGTTTATGAGATGTTCTTTTGTGTTCTGACTTTGAAGTATTTATATACACGATTTCGGTAACAAATCTTGTTTATTTTTAGATGAAGCTTATCAAAAATAACTTCCATATGCTATTGATACACTGTGTCTATCTAAAATATTTCCCACAGATAAGGTTAGAACTACCTAGTGTAATAAACCTCTTAATTTAATATTTTAATATTAAAATTAACGAAATATTCGAGAGCACAGATTAAGGTAAATAAAGAAAACTTCAAATAATACTGTATGATGATATATCTACGTTTAATTTATTTATGTATCTTATTCTTATGTGATAAGGATTACAGTTTAAGTTACTTTTGTAATTCAAAAATTTGAGTTATACTATATTTTTTATTTATTTTTATTATAAGGACTTCAACTTTATATGATAAAAAATTTAAAATAAAATAACGCCAATATTATGATAACTTCCATAAGAAAAAAATATTGCGTTATACTTGTTATTTATCAATTAATTTAGAATGTTAATTTGGTTTTTTTTTCCTTTTATTTTTTCGTTACAAAGAAAAAACACAACAAAGCAACACCACAGAGAATGCAACCGAACATAAACAATAAAAAGCAGCAGAAAACAGAACCAGAACAGAATCAGAACTCATCTGCGCAAACATTAAAGTTAATTTCGTTATAGTTGCTGAAACAGGGTAAAAGAGACAAGAAGAAGAGAAACTGATGGATATTTTCATTACTTAAGAAAGAGTACAATAGCAGTATTTATATAGGGACGTCTCCCCTCTGATCGCTACATTCACGTGTGCCACGCTTTACATCTTAACTGAAGCTTAACCACTATTTAATAATCTAACAAGCTGCTATACTATCTTACACACTCACGACCTCCCTCAAACTCAGTGGGGGATTTGACCACGCTGTGTTTGGTTCAAAACTTTTCAAATGAGACTCGAGACAAGGGTTTTGTTATTCCATCAGCAATTTGATCCTCAGAAGAAATGTGGCTCACTATGATTTCTTTTTGTATGGCCTTGTCTCTTACAAAATGGAGATCTAGTTCAACATGTTTGGTTCTTTGGTGAAGGATAGGATTAGTAGTCATTAGCATAATGGATAATGGGGACACTTGGCAGCTGTACTTTAAGCTCTTTAAGGACTGATTGTACCAAAGTCATCTTAGCAACAGAATTCGCCCAACTTTTGCACTTAGCCTCTGTGTTGGAGCGAGAGACCACGTGCTGCTTTTTGGACGTCCATGATATTATATTGGAGCCAAGGTAAATGTAATTACCTGTGATGGATCTTCGGTCAGCTGGGTCTAGAGCCCGGTCAGCATTACAGAACCCAATGAGATCCATGGATGAAGATTGTTGTAACAGAAGACCATAGTCGACAGTACCTTTGAGATACCTTAACACCCTTTTCATTGCTTTCCAATGGATATCCAAAGGATGATGTATATGCTGGCATAACTTGCTCACACAGCAAGATAATCCGGGCCTTGTTACTGTCAAATACTAGAGAGCTCCAACCACTGCTTGATACATGCTGGGGTCTTGAAAGGCTTCACTCTTAGTTGATGACAGCTTGTCTCCTTGCTACAAAGGAGTTGCATTGGGTTTAGCATTTTGAAGATTAGCCTTGGCAAGCAAGTCTCAGATATACTTAGCTTGGGACAAAAACAATGCATCTTCTCCAAGCCTTTGAACTTCAATACCTAGAAAGTAACTTAATGGCCCTAGATCCTTGAGAGGAAATACTGAATTAAGTTGAGAAATCAGAAGAGGTACAACAGTAGAGGAGCTACTAACAATGAGGATATTATCCACATACACAAGCAAATAAGTTGTTTCTTGCTTGGTGACTCTAACAAACAAGGAGGAGTCACATCTACTTGAAGAAAAGCCAAGGCTGCAAAGGGTAGAATATAATTTGTCCATCCAAGCAAGAGGTGCCTGTTTCAAATCATATAGAGACTTGTGAAATTTGCAAACGCGGGATTTATTTGAACTTTGAAAACTAGGAGGTTGATGCATATCGATTGATTCTTACAAAATGCCATTAAGAAAAACATTGTTTATATCTATTTGGTGAACAGTCCATTTGAATGCAAGAACAAGAGTGAAGATTATGCGAATTGTAATGGGTTTAACAACTTGATTGAATACTTCATTATAGTCAAATCCTTCGATTTGTTGGAATCCTTTTGCCACTAGTTCAAGAAATCTGAGTTCTGCTTTATTTGAAAAATCCATTTACATCCAATTGATTTTTTTATAAGAGGTAGCTTCACTAATGTCTAAGTGTTATTTTTAATTAAGGTAGTAAATTCCTATTCCATTGCTTCCTTCCAGTGTGGATTCAGGAGAGCTTCTTCAATAGTCTTAGGTTCAGTTTTTGTTAAGAAGACTTTGGGTTTAAAAAATCCATCATTTGCTCTAGTTATCATTGGGTGACAAGGAATCAATGTGGGATGTGTAGTAGACTCCAGAGCCAAGTAATCTCTAGTTGTAGATAGTACTGCAAGAGTTGGTGTTGACTTAGTATTGTCTCTAGGAGATGTTGCAGAAGACTTATTGTCTACAAGATTTCTATTGACTGAGGGAAGTAGCTGATTTGAAGCGTTGGGTGCTTATGTGGAAGCAAACCCAGGGATAATTGAATAAGCTAGAATGACAGGTGAATGTGCAGTAGGAAACATCACCTTTTGTTGATTATCAATGCTTGATGTTGCGGATTTAACTTTATTGAATGGGAAGCTTTGTTTATTGAACACAACATTTCTGATGATATAAATTCGGCCAATTAGACTTGGGTAATTATAGCCTTTATGTTGAAGACTGTAACCAATGAAAATGCACTCTTGTAATCTGTAATCTAGTTTGTGGGAGTTATAGGGCCTCAACAAAGGAACTTGAGGACCTTCAGATGTGAATAATCAAGAGGAAATAATTTCTGAAATGGACGGATATTGTTGAATATTGGCGTGGGTAACCAATTGATGATGAATATTGCAACTAAGAAAGCCTCGTGCCAGTACTTCATAGGCCTAGATGCTGTTGCCATCATAGATAATCCAATCTCAACTATTTGTCTGTGTTTCCTTTCTATTAACCTATTTTGTTCATAGGCGTAAGGGCAAGAAAAATGATGGAATCATCTTGTTCTTGTTAGAATTGTGTAAATTCCTTATACTCACCCCTTATAAGACTGTAGCACCTTAATTTTAAAATTGAATTGGATTTCAACCATAACTTTAAATTGTTTGAAGACAGCTAGTGCCTTTGACTTTGATTTTAAAAAGTAAATCCAAGTTTGATGGGTATACGTGTCAACAAATGTGATGTAATATTTGTGTCCATTTGCAGAAAGTACTAGCGCTGGTCACCACAAATCAGTATGCACAAGTTCCAAAGTATGGGAGTAAGTAGAAGTAGACTTTGGAAATGATAATATGTGACTTTTGCCAAGGTAACAAGAATTACAAAACTCTGATGTCTCTTTATTGTCAACTGAAATATTACAAGAATCAAGTACTCTAGCTAGTGTTATTGAAGAGCAGTGGCTTAATCTATTGTGCCACACTTTAACAGAGGTTTTATTACAAAAAAATAGATAACTATTTGTTGTATGAGTTACTGGAATTTGAGACACCAGTTGAGATGACAATTGGTTTGCTAAACTAGAACATGAAGATAAGCAACTTGGATAATTTGGACTTGAAGACTGATTTAGGTGCTGCAACTCAAAGTCTGTGAAGGCGTATAATCTATTTTTAAGCTAACCCTTCAAAAGAATTTTGTGGGAAACCTAATTTTCCACAAACCAAACGAACGGATGAAATTCAAAGTATACCATATTATCTTTAGCAAACAATGAAACGCTCAACAAGTTTTTTCTCATATTTGGCACATGCAATAAATTCTTCATAGAGAAAATAGATGAGTTATGGGGAGATTTAATATAATATTCCGTAATTTTTCAATAATAATATTTTACTATAAAAAAGTATTATTTTATTTTTTAAATGATTATTTTTTGTTAAAAGACAATATACTTTTAAATTAAAATAATTTTTATTTTATTTTTATAAATATTCTTTCTTTTAATATACATGAAGATATTTTATATTGTGATTTGTTTTATTAAATTTTTTACCAACAAAAATAATAAATTAAGATTGCAACTAAAGTAAAAAAATTTGGGATGGTTTAGGATGAAAAACAATATTTATATGTATATAATCAAAGAATAAATTTTAAATATTTAATTATTAAAAAATAATAAGTACAAAAAAATGAAAAGAAAAGAGAGAATGGAAACGTGAAGAAGTAGAGCACACAAATGGCAAGGAGGGGGAGTAAAATTTTTTTCCCTTCTCTTTTTCTCTCTAGGTCTCTTCTTCTCTCTAAGATATCTCCCAATCTAATTACCTATTTGAGATATCGGAGGTACCGTTGGACTTATAGTGAAGAGAGTTTCAAAACCCACATATTATTTTCACCAGAAACTCGCCGGAAGCTCACCGGAAATCATGAACAGTAACACGATAGTGTATGAATAGTACCAAGATTTGAACTTCTGAGCTTTGTTTGGTCCGGATCAAAGAACATGAAATGGAGATTCAAGTAGTTTTATTGTTTTGGGAAAAAGGCGACAAAAAGCTATGTCAAATGAAGCTCGAAGTTGGTGAGTAAATGAAAAAAATTATAGCATGAGGATAGTTATAATTTTTCCTTTAAATTTTTTTATTATGTGTTTGGTTATGTAATTTAAATTATTGGTTAATCGTTTTCATTTAAAATTTTTAGATGGAGTGGTATATGAATTTATGTGGGAGAAGTTAAGTATATGTAAATATGTGGTAAATTGTTTGGAAATAGGGGGCGTTAGGAAAATGTTATTAAAAGGAGAAATTGAGGTATGTTGGATTTATGCAAGCATAAGCAAGATGAGACATGGGAATTTAAAATGCTTAATGGATCATAAGATAAAAATGGATGTTAGATTAAGGTGATGAGATTTATAGGGTGAAGTTGTAATAAGAACTGTTGAAACTAGAGGATTTTGGAAATTGATATAAGAACTGTTGAAACTATGTTTATTTACTACATGGGTTAAAGAATTACAAAGAAAATATGAGAATTTATGTTTAAGGGCCAAAATGCAATTTCTTAAAAATTTCGAGGTCAAAATGTAAATAAGCAAAATTAGCAAAGACCTCCCTCTAAAATTGAATTTTTATAGAAATATTTTCTGTGATATTTTAAGGGCCTCAGCCACTTAAAGGAGGAAAAATCTGAAATTTCATCTCTCTCTCTCCTCAAAATTTTCTCTTCCGAAACCCTCAAATTTCTCTATAAGATTTCTTCACTTTCGGATCTCGGATTTTGACACCACCACCGCCAACGGACTCAGGATGAAGAGTTCTACAAATTCATTTGATTAGTTTCTGGAGAATTGGACGAAAAACTGAAGGAAAAATTGCCTAAAAAGATAATATCTAAAACTCCTATATGTGGTTCTTAAACATAAAAACTAACATTGTAGATCGATCTGGAAGGTATCAAAACTTTAAGATCTCAAATTTCAGGATCATCCAACATCGCACGCGCCCCCATGCACAGCTCCCTCTGGTGGCACGTGCAATGCGTGAAACCGAACCTGTTTGCGTTGACTGAGATCCCGGAGGCCAAATTTCGCAAATTCAAAGTCATTTTCAAGGATTTTAGACCTTCTGGACTCAATTTTGGGGTTTATTTTATCAAATTTGGATAAAAAAACATAGATTTTGGAGTTGTCCAACTTAGTACCTTAATTTTGTGAGTAGATAATTCTTCCTATGGCTTGCCCTATACTCTTCTTGATTTTTGAGCATGTATATGATTATGTTTATGAGATATTTGTAATTTTATATATTTCTAAAATGCATTGAAATTATCTGAAATTGCCTATAATTTGAAATATAGTTCAAGAAGAGTATAGTTTTGAAACTGGATTTCTGAACCCATGGTATAGCTAATTTCACATGTATTTTTCATTGAATGGTGATATGAATACTTATGCATATGACATTGATTTATAAAGCTATATAATTGCTTTGAGAAAGCGCTTGCATATGTGACAATCCCTAAATGGGTAATGTATGACAGATGAATTGTATTGAAATTGAGATTTTTGAATTATTATGAAAGCTCTGTTTTGGATATTATAGAATATGTGCATATGATAAATTTATGGAGGAATCCTATTAGAAACACTGTCTGCTAACAGCAGGTGATGTTAGTCCTTGTGCACCTTGATAACCCAGCTAGCAGGGGGTGGTGCTAGTCTCGTGTGAAGGCCAACACACGGGATATGATATATGATGGAGAGCGGGATGCCTCCTATTTGGGCAAGAAGCCAGATGAGATGTGATTTTCCTTCCCTTGCTTTGTGCTTGTGGAATAACCCATATTAGAGTCCCTTTGCCTGTCCTCTTGAATGGTGGTAGGAAAAACCTTGGCTGAGATGTTAAGTATAGGCAAATCCTACACTAGTAAAGTACAAAAGGGGTTGAACTCTAATATGGTAATTCTGATATGGGGTTCTCCTAACATTTTTATATGAAATATTTTTAATGCATATCACTGTTTGATTAATGATCATATTGTATAATATATAGATACAAATATTTGAACTGATTTAAACTGAGAATATTTGAAATGCAGGTTCCATATGGATGCACTTTTGAACTGTAATTTTTTGATATGATAAATTTTAACTAATGAGTACATCCATATGTTGTTATGAGAGGTCATAGGGGATTTTATTTGCTCACTGAGTTGTCAAATTCACTACACAATATTTTCACCTTTTATAGATAAAGATAGAGAGGTTGGCCCTGCAGATACGTGATCAGCTACGTGTTATATTATCTGGGTGAGCCTTCATTGTTTCCAAGGCTCGAAATGTTTAAATGTTATGTCATTGTAATCTAGAGTATGCTCTGAATGCCACATGCAGGATCTTTACTTCCATTGTAATATTGTTAAGTGTAGCATTGGCATGTATAATTAGCTATACTGGAAACTTGTATCGTATGATATTTTCCGAATATGTGGTAACGTGAAGCCGTATTCAAATATATAAGGGTAAAGTTATCTTTTAATGGTGTTTTTACGTTTCATTAAATTGGGGCGTGACAGTTGACATTAAGAATTCATGATGATTTGATATAAGTTGGAATAAGAAAAGTTAATTACCTTATATGAATGAGTATATATTTTTCTTATGTGTGTAGTTCCTAATATCAACTTATGGATATATACATGAGAATTTGATGATTTCCAAATATTAGTTAAGATGATGCATAATGATTTGAAAATTTAATAGAATAGGTTATATATATAATGTATTAGGTATTTTTAACCCAAATGTGTGAAATGTTATAATTGAATAAATTTAATATCATGATCTCACATAACATTTGATGTTTGTACTATGAATAAATATATATGTATGTGAATATGTTTGCATATCGAAATGAAAAATATTATTTAAGGTTGACAACCTTAATAGACATTGAATTAATAAGCAATTATATATGGTCATAAGATTGAAAATAATGAAAACTAAGGTATGACTATAACAAATGAAATTTCTTGGTTTACATGAGTATATGGATATGTATATGTACGCTTTATAAGTATAAATAAAAAAATGAATAAAAGTGATATGATTAAATATTATGATTATTGAATTTAATGTTTGATAAACATCATTTTTATATATTATTTGATCATCATTTATAGTATTTTCATCCTCTCCTACACTTATTTCTATCACTTAAGCTATGTTTTATGATTTGAGTTCTATTTTGGTCTTTGGGATTTTTTCCAGCATTTCCATCTTTTTGAACCTGTCTCTGTATTTTTGTTATATATGGAGTTTGAGACCACTAAAAATTATAATTTTGGTCTTGTAGGAAAGATAAGACAAATGTATATAACTTTCATGAAGAGCCCAAGATCCAGTTCAGAGGTCCAGTGGGCCGAATTAGACAAAGAGTCCAAGACAAGGACAACAAAAATGGAATCTGACCTTTGAGTGATTAAATGACCATAAAGTGAGATAGGGTTGTCTGTTTTACATGATTTTGGTGGCATTGGAACCGTGAGACATAAAGGAATAATTCATATGAAGACAAGTTTGTCAGCCAGAAGAATCTTTGACCCGTAATTAGTGGTACAATAGTGGAGGGAAACATGCAGCCGAAAGGGGACTTGACAAAAGTGATCTTGGACGGTTTTGATGATTATGATTCCTTCCCTTTTGTCTAAAGGTGAGGAATTCCCCATTCTGACGCCCCCACTCTCTCATACACTTCTAACTTCATCTTCAACCTTTGGAGTTGATCCTGGACATCCATGGAAGAGTAGAGACCCTTGTTACCAGCTAGACTCCTTCTTGAATTCGGTTAAGTTTTGAGACTCCATTTATATTGTAATTGAGTTTATGTCATCTTCTTTGTTTTCTAGAATATTTCGAATCTTGTATGAATATATAGAGATTTCTATTATCCATTCAAGTTTGATGTATGAGATAGAATCTTGATTGATGAATCTTTATTCTATTGCATGAAACAAAGGAAATACATTGGTTGATATTCGATTTTTAGATAAATAACATATTACAAGTTGTATGTAATTGCACGGATTTGTAATATATGTTGTTCATCGATTTTCGAATGATGATTCTATAGGAGAAGATGGTTATGATGCAGAGATTTTGGTTATAACTAAAATCAACCAATGACTTGATTAATCACATTTAGTCTAGGATAAATCGAAGTAATTCTTGAAGAATGTCTAGTGAGGTTGCATTTTTGATAATATAATCTTTGTCTAATTTTCCACTTGTGTTCTAAGTTAATTGTGTTAAAATCCAAATCCCACCTTTGAGATCTTGAAACTATCATTTAACCTTAGCATTCCTTGAGAGATGATCCAGAGTTACCCTATATTGCATTCTTTATAGGGGTTCGGTAATATTTTTGGAAGATCACGACAATCATCATCAATGTTCAGTGATGATAAAGCATCAATTGGAGATATAATGAGTATGATGATGTGATTACAATGGGTTATTATCAAATATTGATTAAAACAATACTTTATCTTAAAAATTGAAAACAAAGAAATAAATAATAATAGTTACATTGAATTTCTTTTCAGAAACATTGTTAGCTAGCCTTGATGTACCTTGTAGCCCTAGCTAGTAAGGGAGATGCTAGCTCTGTGTGCAGAAAGGCACATGAGGATTAAATGATGGATGTATAAGGAGTTGAGGTATGTCCCCTCTTGTAACTAGTGGCATTATGCCTAGTTACCCATGTGAATGCGGTAATTTACCCACTCTTGCTGTGTGCTTGGGGCATTGTGGAATGGTTAGAGTTGAGAGGAGTTCCTCTCAATCTTATGTAATAAATGATTACAATGTGGTGATTTTCCCTTATCAGACTGTGTGCTTGGGCGAGATGGTGACTTACCCTCACTAAGCTGTGTGCTTGGGTAATGTGGTAATTTTTTTTATCAGGTTGTATGCTTGTGTATGTTGAAATGATTCTAGATTGGAATCCTCCAAAAGAAATTAAACACATTTATAATAATAATAATCAAAATTATATAAATAAATAATGGACAATTTATATGTCATTTAGTGACGTTTCACGTGGCTATTGAGAGATGGTGGGACAAATTTCAATAAGGATGCTAAGTTCCTAATTAGGGGGGATTAGTGAGACCTTTAAACGAATCCCACATCGACAAAGCAGTTTTGCTGAAAGAGAATGTGAATATATAAGACGACGACGACGACGATGACAAAAACAACAACATAACTTTTTCCTATTATGTGGAGTCAGCTTTATGGATTAAACAATACCACAGTGCCTATTATATATTCACATTTTTTACTTTAATGAGTTTTATATATGTCAAATTCTGGAACGAAGAATTAACCACCTTTTTAATACCAATGGCAAGAAGACACCTACCATCACGTATATGACAAATGTCAGCATTTCTGTACAGTGGATCAACTTTAGTAAATATATAGATTAGCATTTATTTGGTAAGAAGAGAGTTTTTATTTTATTTTATTTTATTAATAATGATTAGAATATTTTTTTATATTCTTATAAATAATGTGAATATATAAGAATACAAAAAAAATTATTCTAATAATTATCAATCAATTAAAGGAGGGGTTATATTCTTGAATCTATAGATACTAATGTTGTGTAGAGGGTTGCCATATTCTCCAATCATGGTTAGTAGTCTATTCATAATTTTCAATTTGTGTCTGAATAGGATGAGAGCCTCAATCAATTAAAATGGAGATAAGGAATTGAGAAGCTCTATAAATATATCGATCTTCTGTTGCTAATGGAAGACAGGTGACACAATGAAGTAGAATATCATATCGATCTTCAAGAATTGTTAATCTTCTAAAATTAGAGACCTTTTACTCAGTTGGTTAGGGGAAAAAGCACAAAGTTAGATAATATAGCAGATAAAACATAAACCAATACAACATAAACCGAATGTATGGCAAGTTGATTATGCCATTTTCCAATTTTTCCTTTATAAAATGTGTATCAATCCTTACATGCTTTATTTAGTCATGCTGAACTAGATTATGGGCAATACTAATTGTTGATTCGTTGTCACAATACAAGTTGATTGGTGTTGCCCTCTTAATCCCCAAATCATTTAGTATTATTTTGAACTATAATAACTCACAAATGCCTTGAGCCATAGCCTTGAACTCTACTTATGCACTTGATCTTGCCACTACATCTTGTTTCTTGCTTCTTCAACTCACCAAGTTACCACCCGCAAATGTACGATATCTTGTTATGGATCTTCTATTAACTTAAGAAACTCCATAGTCAGTATCTTCATATCTTTTTACCACCAATTCCTTGCCTGGTTGAATTAGAAGTCCTACTCCAAGGGTAGATTGACTGTTTGCATATGTTCCTTCCCTTCAATATGCATAAATTGACTCATGACACTCATCGCATATGCAATATCTAGTCTAGTGTGTGAAAGATAAATTAACCTTCTAACCAAGCACCGATATCTTTCTTTCTCAATGGCAGTATCATTCTTTCTTTCATTTAGATGGTGATCTCTCTCAATAGGAGTGCTTGCTGGCTTGCTTCCCAATGTCCCTATTTCTTTTAATAAATCAAGGATATATTTTCTTTGGGACAAGAAAATTCCTTCCTTAGAGTAAGCAACTTCTATATCCAAGAAATACCTCAATTTTCCTAAGTATTTTATTTCAAATTCTCGAGCTAATTCTACTTCAACCTCTCCCTTTCAACCATATCATTTCTTGTTACTATAATATCATCCACATACAACAACAAAAGCTGTAAATTGCCCCTTAGGTGAATGTTTTATTAAAAGTGAATGATTCCCTTTACTTTGGTAATAGCCCTAAAATAAAGGAAAAAACCTTAAATTAAAGAGAAATTTTGAATGTAAGTGAGGATTATGAAAAAGGTACCATTGAAAATGTGTTTATTCATCATATTGTTTGAGGAATTATGGAGGTAATATGAGGATTTAAGTTTTAAGGCCAAAATATAATTTTCTAAAAGTTTAGAGGTCAAAATGTAAATAAGAAAAGTTACAAGGACATTCCTCAACAATTGAAATTTTGCTAATAGACCAATCAAATTTTTTAGGTAAACCAGCTACAGAATTGGCAAAGAAACTCTACAATCTCTCTCTCTCTCTCTCTCTCTCTCTCTCTCTATATATATATATATATATATATTATCTCTTTCAAAAATCCTAAAACTTCTCTCTAGATTTCTAGTTCTTCTGGAGCTCAGATTTTGACACCACCACTGCTAATGGATTCAGAACAATGAGAATTACAAATCTATCTGATTAGTTTCTAAAGTTTTGGCTGGAGATTGGCCAAAAAATGGAAGAAAAATCCACCTAAAAAGTTAAGGTCCGAAACTCTTATCTATGGTTCTCAAAACCAAAAACTAACACCGTAGATGGCTCTAGCAGGTAGCAAAACCTTAGGTTATCAAATTTTAGGCCAAGATCGTGTCTCATGCGTAGCATTTCCCTCAGCGTGTGAAGCTTACGCGCAGGCAGCGCATGTACCAGCAACCTTGTTTGTGTTGACCTACATTGACCGAGCTCTCAAAGACTAAATTTCACGATTCTAGAGTCATTTTCTAGGTTTTCAGACCCTCCAAACTCGTTTTTAAGTTCCATTTGATCAGAATTGGCTTGGAAAAATATATTTTAGGCATGTCCAACTTGGAATCTTGATTTTGTGAGTAGATAATCCCTTCTATGACTTTTCCTATGCTCTTCTTGAGCTTTAAATATATAATTGGTTCTATTTATAAGTTATTTATGCTATCATAAGTCTCTGAAATGTGTTAAATTATCTGCTTTGCTTACTAACTAGCATATAGTTCAAGAAGAGTATGGTTTTGCATAATGATTTTAAAAACCTATTAAACATGTGTTTCTACGTACAATTCTCATCAATTTAAAAAGTGAATATTTTGTGCATGTGGCATTGGTCTGTAAAGCTATAAGGTTGCCTTGGAAAATGCATGGATATGTGTCAAACTTTGACTAGAAAATTCTTGACAGAGGAACTGTACTGAGACTAAAATTTCTATATTAAGCTGTAACATCTATTTTGAACGATATGGCATATATATAATTCATAAATTTTTTGGAGGAATCCTATTGAAAATACTGTATGCTAACAACAGGAGATGTTAGCATTGGTGCATCTTGACACCTTGGCTAGTAGGGGTGTTGCTAGCCTCGTGTGACGGCTAACACATGGTATATGTTATGTGAAGGAGAGCGGGATGCCTCCTATCTGGGTGAAATGCCAAATTTTTGATATGTGATTTACTCTCTCTTGTTGTGTGCTTGGTATTATCTGATGGTTCTAATATAGGATCCTTCTAATATTTTCATGTGAAAGATTTTTATGCATAACAATATTTGTTTAATTATCATATTGTATTGTATATGGTTTTGGATATCTGAATATTATTTGAATTGAGAATATTTGAAATACGGGTCCCATAAGAATGTACTTCTGAACTGTATTTTCTATGTGTCAAATTTTATCATTTGAGTACATTCATATACTGACCTAGAAGATCATAGGGGGTTTTATTTACTCACTAAGTTGTCAAATTCACTATACGATATTTAAATTTTTTTTAGACAATGATACAGAGTTTGGTCCTATAGATATGTGATTAACTAGGTAACATACTCTTTGGGTGAGCATACATTGTTTTCAAGGTTCACAGTGTTTAAATCATACTATACTTATATTTTAGAGTATGCTTTGTACGCCATAGATAGGATTCATATTTATGCTGTAATATTTATATATATACATGGCATGTATATTTAGTTATACTGAGAAACTTGTGAACGTATGTTTTTATCCCTGTTATGTGATATACTTGGAGTATGTTTGCAATTAATTCAAGGTAAAGTTATTAGCTATTCGTGACAATCACATTCCCTTAAATTGGGGGCATGATAAGTTGGTATTAGAGAATTAGGTTTTTTTATGGCCATCAGAGCAAAGGATCCTTTAGTAGGACCTTTAGTATGAACATGAACTGGACATATTTATACTTTAGGTGTTGTTAAGGGATTATATAAGGTTTCACTTTCCTTTCTATTCCAAGTGTACTAAAGTTCCTAGTGTATGGTTGATTGAATATTATGATATTTTAAGAAGGTGTTTTGTTTTGTATAGCTATGATGCTGCCAAGAACTAGAGCTATTGCTAGAGGAGCTGTAGATCGTCCACTCTCTGCAGAAGCATTTGTAAAATATGGAATTCTAGTATAAAGAGGTTGTGGTAGAGGCCGACCTAGAGGAAGAGACAGAGGGCGTGCACGGTGTATGAGAACCCCAAGACATGATGAACATGGCTATGTATCTGATAGAGTCCCAAAGGAGAGAGTGGAATCCCCTCAAGAGCCACATAATAGAACATCCGAAATGATTGCTGGCATACACAGGAACTTAGAGACATTGGCAGGATTTATAGTAGAACAAGGTAGGAGGAATGGCCAGTCACTAGAAAATGCTCTTCTTGCGCAAGAATTGGAAAGACCAGCTGAAAAAGAAGACAAATTTATAGGAATTAAGGTGACAATACCACAATTCCTAAAGCTAAAGCCCCCGCCTTTTCAAGGTTAGATATTCAGAAGGACCCACAGATATTCATTGATGTTGTAGAACGAATTCTCAGAGCTTTGTGGTATTCCACTAGAAGATCTATTGAACTAGTATCCTTTCTACTGTCAGATATGGCTTAGGTTTGGTTTGAGACTCTGGTACAAAGAAAAGTAGTTACCTTACCACAAATGGAGTGGGATGAATTTAAGGAAGCATTTATGAATTGTCTCTTACCAATGAGTGAAAGGGACAAGAGGGATAGAGAGTTTGAAGAACTAAGACAGACGTCGAATATGACTGTTTTTGAATATGACATTTGTTTTACCTGGTTGTCTAGATATGAACAATATCCAGTTTCGATGAAAAAAGACAGAATTAAGATATTTATTTCGGGGTTAATACGTCCATTGTTTAAATCGGTGGGTCCCTATATAAACCATTTCCCAACTTATGCAAGAGCTGTGGATTATGCTGAAATGATGGAAGCACGTGAACTAGCAGATATAAAAGGTTTAAAGAGAAGAAAAAGAGATCGAGATAGTATTATTCAGACTAGTTATAATTCTAATATAAGAGGACCAAGATTTTAGAATCCATAGCATTCGGGTCAAGTAAGATCTGGTAGCTCCAATTAGACATCAGTTAATATCAATAAGAAAAGAATGATTTAAAGAGATATGAGACCTACTAGTTAATAGGATTCAAGCTCGATTCCACTATGTCCCATTTGTGGTAGGCCTCACAATGGACAGTTTTGCAAAGAAACTGGTGCATGTTTTAGGTGTGGACAAGTAGGGCATATAGCAAGAAATTATCCACAATTACAAAATTTGAGTCAAGCATTAGTACAGCCAACTTCACCACCTACATTTGTACTAGCATGACTAGTTAGAGCAGTTTTAGGCCAAACAAGTAGTGGTGGTACTGGAAAATGATTAGGAAGTTGAGGCCGAGAACAAGCCTGAGTCTTTTCTTTGTTATGATAGGATACTCAAGTCTTAAATGCAGTGATGATAGGTACATTATTAGTATGTTCTCATAGAGCATATGTACTGTTTGATCCTAGTTCTACACATTCTTACATATCACCATGCTTTGCTAAGAAATTGGATAGAAATCCTACTAGTTTACATTGTTCTTTTATGGTTGTTACTCTATTGGGAGAATTCTTGCTGGTAAATGATGTGTATAAATCGTGTGAGATTTTGATAGCAAATAAAGAGACTCTTGTGGATTTGATAGTTCTAGATATGGTAGACTTTGATGTGATATTACGAATGAATTGATTGTCATCATGCCATGCCATATTGGACTGTCACCTTAGGGTGATTAAATTAAATATTCTAGGAGAATCTTTCTTCATGATACAAGGATATTGTAGTAAGGTGTCTAGTAGTATAATCTCTGCTTTAACAGTTCGAAAGTTATTATAAAAAAGATGCCAAGGATATTTGGTAGTGGTCAAAGATATTGATATGAAATACCCTACTATAGAACAGGTTTTAGTGGTTAGAGAATTTCCTAATGTGTTCCTTGAGGAATTGCCAAGGTTACCTCAGAACGAGAAATTGAGTTTAATATTGATTTACTTCTTGGAACCCAACCAGTATCTATACCTCTATATAGAATGGCACTGACTGAACTCAAAGAGTTGAAGAATCAGTTGCAAGACTTATTAGACAAGGGATTTATATGCCCTAGTACTTCTCCTTGGGGTGCTCCAATTTTATTTTTCAAGAAGAAAGATGGATCACTACTGTTGTGCATAGATTATAGACAGTTGAATAAGGTGGCAGTACATAATAAATATCCATTACCTCATATTGATGATTTGTTTGACCAGCTACAGGGTGCTCAATGCTTCTAAAAAATTAGTTTGAGATATGGATATCATCAATTGAGGATAATGGAGAAGGATATTCTGAAAAATTCTTTCAGGACTCAATTTGGGCACTATGAGTTCTTAGTGATGTTATTTGGATTGGAAAATGTTCCAACTGTATTCATGGACTTGATGACTAGAGTATGTAAACCTTTCTTAGATCAGTTTGTTATTATGGTCATAGATGATATCCTAGTATATTCAAGTAGTTCATAAGAGCATGAGCAACATTTAAGGATGGTTTTACAAACCCTAAGGGAACACCAGCTGTAGGCTAAGTTTTCAAAATATGAATTTTGGCTTAGTAGTGTTACTTTCCTAGAGCATGTGGTTATATAGGATGGTATTCAAGTTGACCTTAAAAAGGTAGAAGCAGTGTGGCAATATCCACGCCTTACCACAATTACAGAGATCTGTAGTTTTCTTGGTTTAGCAGGTTATTATCGCATATTTGTTCAAGATTTATAAAACCATTTTACTTCTTTGATGAGATTGATTAGGAAAGGAATAAAGTTTGACTTTTCAGATGAATGTGAGAGAAGTTTCTAGAAACTAAATGAATGTTTAACTACGACACCAGTACTGTCTATTCCTTTAGGTACTAGAGGATACACGGTATACTATGATGCATCGAGAATTGGATTTGGGTGTGTGTTGATACAACATGGTCGAGTCATTGCATATACATTCAAACAGCTTAAACCACATGAGTAAAATTATCTGACTCGTGATTTGGATATAACAGCAGTGGTTTTTGCTCTCAAAATTTGAAGGCATTATCTGTATGGTGAGACATGCAAAATCTATATAGATCATAAAAGCCTCAAATATATTTTATAACAAAGAGATCTTAACTTGAGACAAAGACAATGTATGGAATTACTTAAAGATTATGATTATACAATACTATATTATCCATGTAAGGCTAATGTAGTGGCTGACGCATTAAGCAGGAAGTCTATGAGTAGTTTGCTTATATCACATTGTTAAGAAGACTGTTGATTAAAGAAATGCATAAATTGGAAATTCATGGGATAGTGTTGGAGATAAAGGAGCTTGAGATATTATTGGCCCATACTCAACTTCAATCGTCTTTGGTTAAGCAAGTGAAAAAGGCACAGGAAGAGGATGTCTATTTATGCAAGAAAATTGAAGAGGTGAAGAATAACAGTGATGTTGAATTTACTATAGACTCTGAAGGAATTCTGAGATTAGGCAAATAGTTATGTGTACCTAATAAAGAAGAACTCAAGAAATAGATTTGAGAAGAAGCCCATCAATTTACGTATACCATTCATCCTAGATCAACTAAAATGTATCAATATCTAAAATAAATTTATTGGTGGAATGGTATGAAGAAGGATATAGCTGATTATGTTTCTCAATGTTTAACATGTCAACAAGTAAAGGCAAAGCATCAAAGGTCTGTGGGGTTACATCAACAAATAGAAAATAGCTGAATGGAAATGGGAGAGAATAACTATGGATTTTGTTACAGGGTTACCATGGACACCAAAAGGGTTTGATTCAATATGGGTGATCATTGATAGGTTGATTAAGTCAACACATTTTCTATCAGTGAAAATCACATACAACGTAACTTAGTATGCAAATCTATATTTGAATGAGATGGTGAGACTTCATGGGGTACTGATATTTATTATTTCTAATCGAGGACTGTAGTTTATAGCTCGTTTTTTGAGAGCCTTCGAAGAAGCTTTGGGCACAAAGTTAAATCTTAGTATTACTTTCCATCCTTAAATATATGGAAAATTTGAGCAAACCATCCAAATATTAGATGACATACTTCGGGCATGTGTGCTTGATTTTCAAGGTAGTTAGGAAAGATTCTTGCCCTTAGCAAAATTTGCTTGTAACAATAGTTGCCAAGCCAATATACAAATTTCCTCTTTTGAGGCATTATATGGTAGACGTCGTTCTCTGATCGGATGGTTTGATATAGGCGAAGCAAAGATTTTAGGGCCTGATTTGGTACAAAATGCACTTGATAAGGTAAAGTTGATTAAGGAAAGGTTATTAGTAGCCCAGAGTAGACAGAAAGTATATGTTAATAATTAACATCGACCATTGGAATTTTTCATAGGCGAACATGTCTTCTTAAAGATATCTCCTATGAAAGGAGTAGCAAGATTTGTGAAGAAAGAGAAGTTAAGTCCACAGTACATTGGTCCATTTAAAATTCTTTATAGGATCAGCCTATTTGCTTATCATTTGGCTTTGCCACCTAAATTAAGTAATGTCCATCCAGTCTTTCATGTGTCTATGCTACAAAAATAATTGCAAGATCCTACACATGTTATTCAATGCCCACAGATTCAGTTACAGAAAGATTTAACTTATGAGGATCAACCAGTGGCAATAGTAGACAAACAAGTGAAAAAATTGCGTTGAAAAGAAATACTTACGGTGAAAGTGATATGGCAGAATCACTCTTCAGAGGAGGCTACATGGGAAAGATAGGATGATATGTACGCCAAATGCCTACATATTTTTGAATGTTGAGGTTAATATTTATTTGTAAATATGGAGATAAAATTCAGGGACCGAATTTCTTAAAGGGGAAAAAATTGTAATAGCCCTAGAATAAAGAAAAAACCCTAAATAAATGAAAAACCTTAAATTAAAGAGAAAATTTGAAGGTAAGTGAGGATTATGAAAAAAGTACCATTGGAAATATGTTTATTCATCATATTGTCTGAGGAATTATGGAGGTAATATGAGGATTTAAGTTTTGGGGTCAAAATGAAATTTTCTAAAAATTTTGGGGTCAAAATGTAAATAAGAAAAGTTACAAGGACATCCATCAACAATTGAAATTTTGCTAATATGCCCCTCAAAATTTTTAGGTAAACTAGCTATAGAATTGGCATATAAACACCACAATGTCTCTCTCTCTTCCTATTTTCTCTCTCTAAAAACCCTAAAACTTCTCTCTAGATTTATAACTCTTCTGGACCTCAGATTTTGACACCACCATTGACAAAGAATTTAGAATGACGAGAGCTACAAATATATATGATTGGTTTCTAGAGTTTTGGCCAGAGATTAGTCAAAAAATGGAAGAAAAAACCACCTAAAAAGGTTTGCTCAGAAACTCCTATGTATGGTTTTCAAGACTAGAAACTAACACCGTATTGGCTACAACAGGTAGCAAAACCTTAGGATAGAAAATTTTAGGCCGAGATCATGTCTCACGTGCTTCCAAGCACGGCTTTTCCCTTGGCGTGTGATGCCCATGCACAGCCCATGTAGGTGGTGCATGCAATGTGTGTACTAGCAGCCCTGTTGCATTGATCGAGCTCCTGAAAGATGAATTTTGCAATTATGGAGTCATTTTTTAGATTTTTGGACCCTTTAGACTTGTTTTTGACATTAATTTGATCAAATTTGGCTTGGAAAAATACATTTGAGGGCTGTTCAACTTGAAATCTTGGTTTTGTGAGTAGATAATCCCTTCTATGACTTACCCTATGCTTTTCTTGAAATTTAAATATATAATTGGTTTTGTTTACAAGTTATTTATGCTATTATAAGTCTTTGAAATGTGTTAAATTATCTGCTTTGCTTACTAACTAGCATATAGTTCAAGAAAAGTATAGTTTTACATATTGATTTGAAAACCCATTAAACATGTGTTTCTACGTACAATTCTCATCATCTTGGAAATTGATTATTTTGTGCACATGGCATTGATCTGTAAAGCTATATGGTTACCTTTGAAAATGGCATGGATATATGTTAAACTTTGACTGGAAAGTTCTTGATAGAGGAACTGTAATGAGACTGAAATTTTTGTATTAAGTTGTAATCTCTGTTTTGAATGATATGGCATATATGTAATCAATAAATTATGAGGAGGAATCCTATTGGAAACATTGTATGCTAACAGCAGGAAATGTTAGCTCTGGTGCACCTTAACACCTATTGAAAGAGAGCCGAATGCCTCTACTTGGGCGCGATGCCAAATTTCTAATATTTGATTTTCCATCTTTTGTTGTGTACTTGGGATTATCTGATGGTTCTAACATGGGATCCTCCTAATGTTTTCATGTGAAATATTTTGATGCATAACAATATTTGTTTAATGATCATACCGTACTGCATATGGTTTTTGATATCTGAATATTATTTGAATTGAGAATATTTGAAATGCAGGTCCCATATGAATGTACTTTTGAACTGTATTTTCTATGTGACAAATTTTAATGTATGAGTATATTCATATGCTGACCTAGAAGATCATGAGGGGTTTTATCTACTCACTGAGTTTTCAAACTCACTACACAATATTTACATTTTTTTCAAACAAGCATATAGAGTTTGGTCCTGTAGATACATGATCAACTAGGTGACATACTCTTTGGGGTGAGCGTACATTGTTTTCAAGGTTCACAGTGTTTAAATCATACTATAATTGTATTCTAAAGTATTCTTTGTATGCCACAGGCAGGATCCCTACTTCTGCTGTAATATTTATATATAGACATGGCATGTATATTTGGTTACACTGAGAAACTTGTGAACGTATGTTTTTATCTCTGTTATGTGATATACTTGGAGTATGTATGCAATTAATTAAGGGTAAAGTTATTTTCTATACATGACAATCACGTTCCCTTAAATTTGGGGAGTGAAAACTTTGAACAATTTTCATCTTCTTTGTTACCTTTGCAAAATGCTCAAACCATGCTCTAGGGGACTATTTTAGCCCATAAAGAGCTTTTTTAAGTTTTCATACTTTATTGTCAACAAAGTTCTTGTTGAACCTCGGTGGTGGCTCCATGAACACTACTTCTAAATCTCAATGCAAGAAGGCATTTTTTTACATCAAATTGTTGTAAGGTCCACTGAAAATGTATTGCAAGAGCTAATAATACTTGAACAGTGTTTGTCTTTGCCCCAGGAGCAAAACTTTCTCCATAATCTATTCCAAATTTTTGAGTATACCTATTTGCCACCAATCTTGCCTTATATCATTCCAATATGCCTTGTACTTCATAGGAAACAACCATCTACACCTTACTGGAACAACTCCTGGAGGCTTGACTACAACATTCCACGTCTTAATTTTATCTAGTGCTTTCATTTCCTCTTTCATGGCTTGTGACTAGTTTTTATCTTTTAAGGTTCTTGAATTGTCGTAGGGGTGTCAATGGTAGACAAAGCTGACAAGAAGGCTTTATACAGGGCAGAAAGCTTATTGTATGACATATAATGGGATATAGGATGCTGGGTGCAACTTCCTTTTCCTTTTCTTACAACAATATGTAGATCAAGTTCTGAGTTATTTTCAATAGGCAAGAGAGAATCATTTTCAACTAAAATAGAATCAATACAAGTATTAGATTCCATACATGAAGTGTCTCTATGAAGTTCATTAGGAGGAGTGTGATCCAATGATTAGACATGTTGTTGGGTAGACCAAGGCCTATATCTCCTTAAGTAAACTTCGAGAGGTTCTTTGGGCTTTGGAACATGTTCTATTTTCTCTCCTGGTGATGTTGAAATAGAGTTAATTTGTGATGGAAGATTGGAAAACAAGGTTGGAGAAGTATCTTCACGCTTACCAACATAAGATTTCTCCTCCTGTTGATGAGAAGAGTACTATAAGATAGACTCACAAAAAGTGATATCCATAGAGACATAGAATTTTCTAGATGGAGGTTGAAAATATTTATATCCCTTTTGGACATTGGAATACCCCAGAAAAATACACTTAATGGCTCTCGAATCAAGTTTGCCATGGTTTGGTTTATGAATGTGAACAAAAGCTAAGCAACCAAAGACTTTAGGGCTTGGTGCACTTAGGGACATGGTATTAGGATGATAGTTTAGAAAAATATCTAGAGGACTCTTGTTTAAAAGGGTTTTGGAGGGTAGGCAATTAATGAGAAAAGTTGTAATAAGGATGAGTAAGGACCGTGTGACATTAAGCAAGTGGAAGTTCTTTCTTTTGGTGACCCCATTTTGTTGTGGGGTATTGACACATGATAATTCATGGACAATTCCCTTTTGATAAAAAAAACTAATAAAAGTTTGGTTGAAATAGCCTTTTGCATTATTTGACCTGAATTTTTTAATGGAGACTCCAAATTGATTAGAGATAATTTTATAGAATTTTGGGATGACAAGGCTGATTTCATATTTTTCTTATAGAAGATATAGCCATGTCAATCTACAGCAATCTAAAGGACATAAACCATCTACCCCATTAAGATTTGGAATTTTGGAAGGCCCCCAAACATTTGTATGGATGAAAGAAAGAGGAGTACTTGAAATTTTATTGATCAAAGGGAAATGCACTCTATGGTACTTTGTAAATTCACAAGACTCACAATGCAAAGTACTAAAATTAAAACTCTTAATCAAGGCAGGAAACATAGAACGCATTAGGGAGAAATGGGGATGATCAAGTTTACAATGCTCTAACCATACTTTATCAATACTATTGTTGGAGACATAATGGGTAGAAAAAGCAAAGGGTGACAGAGCTTAAGACAAAGTAAGAACCTTTTAAGATATTCTAGAAGGCAGGCTACTGACCCTCAAGATAATATAAACATTCCTTTCCTTAGCATATCCAATCATCTTCCTTGTCCTTTTCTAAAAAACATAGTAAGAAGGATTAAAAATAGCAAGGCAGTCAAGGTTATTTGTAAGTTGATGGATAAAAAAGAGGTTGGTAGAGATTTTGGGCATATGGAGGACATTTTTAAAGAGATTTTGGAAGACAGATCAATATTAACTTCTCCTTTTACCTGAATGAACTTACCATTGGCCACACTAATGGATTTAATATTAGAACACGGTTTATAGGTCTTAAAGGAGCATAAGCAATGGGTCATGTGGTTAGTTACACTTGAGTCTATGATCTATGACTCTAGGACAAATTTAGAAGCGTTAAAAGTAGCAGAATTTAGACACCTACTTGATTGAGCAAGAGAACATAAGCTGGATGTCAATGTTTCAAGGAATGCTTGCAGCTTCCCAATTTCTTATTCACTAAGGGACTGTATTTTCTCAAAATTTTCATATTGCACTTCTCTTTATTTGGTTGTGAAGTTGGATTCAGTATGGTGCTATTTAATTCAATTTTGGACTGGCTCCTTGCCGTGCAGTTTGAAACAATTATATCTTATGTGCTGAGGTTTCTTACAAAGAGTACACCAAAGCTTGTTGCAATTTGGAGCCTGATTGAATTCTGGCCTTAAATCCATTTTTTGATTATCCCTTTTTGTGGTAGTGACGGTCGAATCAACATTTGAATTAGTGGCACTATCCAACAACACAACATGATATCTATCTTCTCCTCAAACATTATAGAATGTCTCATTTAGGTTTGGCAGAGATTTTTTCTCAAGAATGTGAACCTGAACTTGATCAAACTCTTCATTCAAACCAGCCAAGAACTCAAATACCTGATCTTGTTCCCTTTCCTGAAGAAAAGCTTGAGTATCTTCACTTGAATTTAGCTTCAACTTTAGGTAAAAGTCCATTTCCTACCATACACTGGTCATCACATTATAGTATTCTATAACAAACATATTACCTTATTTGGTATGAGCAATTTGACTTTTTCACTCAAAGACAAAAGCAGTATCTTGTGCCTTAGAATATGTCCTTTTGACCATCTCCCATATTTCTTTTAATGTTTCCAAGAACATAAAATTCTAGGAAACTTCAAAACATCATTGAGTTTAGTAACCAAGTCATGATGATTGTGTCCTAAACCTCCCATATTTTAAACTTCTCATCCATTCCACTTAGTTGGTTTTTAGTAAGATGATGAATTTCTTGTTTCCCTTTGAGAGCCAATGTGACCAACCTTGCCCATTGCAGATGGTTCTTACGATCTAGGAGAGCAGCAACACCTAAATTCTATAGTTCGACATATGAAAATGGATTAGTTTTGGGTGGTTCCAAAATGGTATATTGCAACTTGGAAGCAGGGGTTTTCTTGGGAGATTCAAAGATGTTTTTTCTTGGTGATAAGGGCTATGAAGGACTTGAGGGGTGAATAGCAATAGAGGCTAAAGGATAGACCTAACTTGAATGATGACTATGAAGGCTAGTGCTTTGGAGGATTTGTAAGAATGGTGGCTATGAAGGGCTAGGTTAGAATTAGAGTAAGAGTTGAAAAACCTAGCTCTCATATCATGAACAATAAAGGTTCGATAGAGAAGAGATATATTTTTGATATATTAATATGAGGAAATTTCCTGAGTATATGTACAACATGTATGGCTTGGAATCCTCTTATAAATTAGAAGGAAAAATATCTATAATAAATGGAGATTTACAGCCTATAATAAGGGAAGATTTTTCTTATAAATAAAAAATATATGCAAGGAAATAAGATTCAAATATTCTATAATTAATATCTAGAGAATCTTTAATATTTCTAACAATTATAAGAACTTTAAATATTTTGAAACTTAAATGAGTAATAATGCTTAACTCTACTTTACTTTAGTAATGTTTTATTTCAATCGATCTTGAGTCAATCAATATTAGTTCATAGAATTTTTTTTTATTTTTTCTAAGGAAGTTGGCAAGTAATGCCATCCTTATGGAAAAAGCTTGAAGAACTTCATTTTAGGAATGGACATGGGTAGTCATCCACTATTTGGAGTTTGTGTGTGTGTAGATTTTGAAGAAGCTATAACTTGCTTCCCATTATCATTCGGATTTGATTTTCACGAGTCACTTGCCAAATTTGCATCTAGGGATCACTTTTTTCTTCTTTTTTTCTTGTAAGAATTCTCTTGTGAGAAACTCAAGGATGCAATTTGACGAATCTTTAATATGCATGACTTCAAAGTCAAATACACTTAAAATTACTTGCCATTAGGAAAAAATATGTTTTGATTCAAGATTTTGAACTTTTTTTTTGTAAAACATCCTTTTGCAGATTTGCAATCTAGTCTAAGAAGAAATTTTTTTTAAGATTGCTTTGAAATTTGTTAATGCATAAAACAATTACTGAGATCTCTTTCTTAATTGTGGAATAGTTTTGTTAAGTACTATTCCAATGCTTAGATGTAATGGTAATGTTATGCTCAAAATTGTTTTTTGATTGTTTGAGAATGATACCATCCCCTAAATCTGAAGCATCGTTTACAACTATCTTAAAAGCAGATGAATCAAGTAGACCCAAACAAGAAAGATTTTTTTATTTGAAACTTGATTTACCTAACGACATTTATGAATGTCAATCCATGGAAGAGGATTTTTCTTAAGATGCTCATGGAGAGGTTTAATAATATTTGATAAATATAGGATAAAATCAAAAACATAATTAAGCTTCATGGAAATCTTTGTAACTAATTTTTATTAATAATTTGATTAGGAAATTTGTTATAAAAAGAATTGCTCTTTCTATTGGAGTAATTTTTCCTTGGTGGATGTAATGACCAAGAAACCTAACTTTTGTTTTTGAAAAAAAGACACTTTGGATTTAGAAAACTACAATATCATTTCATTTTGTGACATAAAGAATGATATTAAGATATTTGAAATATTGGTCGATGTTGTCTTAAAAAACTAAAATATCATATATATACAACTATAAATTTGATGAAGGGATTGGATATTTTATTCATAATTTTTTAAAATTCTGATGGGTGCTTCTTTTAGGGTAAAAGGCATTACATTCCTTCTTTATTATTTGAATGGTATCATGAATATTGTTTTGTACATACCCTTAGGTTTTAGTTGAATTTGATATAAGCCAAATTTCATGTCAAATTTTGAAATATTTTCTGCGAAATGCAAACAATTTATCAATTTTTTTTTTAAGATTGGATATCTAATCCATTGAAGAGCTTTATTGAGAGGTTTGTAATTTATTACAAGTCTTGGTGTTGCTCATCCAGTTTTCTAAATACTTAGTTGAGATTAACATTTCTTGTATACAATTGAAATAAGTTCTTGTATCATACAAGGCTACCTATCACGGAGTCTCATATCAGGCAATAACTGGAAAGATTTGGGGTATATAATATGACTAACTGCACATCCCACAGAACATGTCTTTTGGAGATAGGGTAATAGAGCTGTGATAAGTGATATAAGAGCCAAACCAGTTCCCTACTTCATTCTTTGTGAAGAGGAGATATGGGCCCTATAAAGGAAAGGGACCTATCAAGGAAAAGTCCCTACTCGATGATAGGGGCATCACCAAGATGGGTGAGGGAGTTGTCACAAAGTCCCACATCGGACATCAACTATAAAGGTTTGAGGCATATAACATGCCTCACTGTATATTCCTATGGATGTGTCTTTTGGAGAGAGGGTAATAGTGTTGTGACATATTGCTTCAATTGTATATTCTTTTTTTTATTACTATTCTGATTAGGATGTAGAACTTGCGAGTAGACAATCATGAAATTGCTGCTAAAAGGTTATCATTTTCTTTCACTTTTATTTGTTTGTTTTGAAGTTCATTTTTATTATTGTGTTGAACATTTGATAGGATTTTCCATTTTTCTTTTAACTGTCTTATTTTTGTCTTGAGAAGATTGACTTTATGTTGTACATTCTATAAAGTAATAGGTTTAGTAGTTTCTAAATCAAATCTTTTCAAGACATCTTTAAGATTATAATTATTTATTGAAGCTTATTTATAAGATGTTTGAGATTTATCAAATGTTTAAGTTTTGTAAGGTAGATTTCATTTTGTTCATTATCAGGAAGGGAATTAATTAGTTCCAAAAGGGAGATCTTGTTCTTTGGTAAAAACATTTACCTCATTAGATACATTTTGAAAATTTGTCAACTATTTTCTTGCAATTCTTTGGGTTTTTAATTTTTTTATTATAAATATGACTTATTGATTTTTCGTAGTTATATCATGGATAAGATGAGAAAAATACTTTTTATGGATAGTTCAATGTATAAATTGAGATTTTAACTTTTTTTTCTTAAAAGAGAAAGATTTCAACTAGTAATTAACATTTAAGTTAAGAAATGTATTATATTTCATAATTTATTTCCAAAGATTTAAAAATAATTAAAAAAAATAGACCAATGGGACCCTTAGGTTGGGAAAGTGGCGCCCTTAAGAAAGGGCACTTAGGGGTTATGCTCAAAACCTTGGGGTAAGGGGCAATTAAGACTTGAGAATAGGGTGTTGTGGTCGAGGACTTATAAGGTTGATGCCTTAGGGAGTTAGGGGTTAAGGCATTGGTTGAAGGGTACTCGAGGGTTGGTGCCATAAGAAAGGGTGTAACCCTACTGGATTTTAGGGCCCTTAAAAAACTACTCTGGTTTGGGTCTATGACCTTTAGGTTAGAGGAGGAAGTATTTAGAGGTCAGGCCCAGGAACCTCAAGTTGAGGTTGACCCCTAGGTCAAGACTAAGGAGATGCTCAAATTGAAAAGTCATGGGATAGTATTGGAGATAAAGGAGCTTGGGATATTGTTGGCCCATATTCAACTTCAATCGTCTTTGGTTGAGCAGGTGAAAAAGGCACATGAAGAGGATGCCTATTTATGTAAGAAAATTGAAGAGGTGAAAAATGTAAGTGATGTTGTATTTACTATAAACTCTGAAGGAATTCTAAGATTAGGCAAGCAGTTGTGTGTACCTAATAAAGAAGAATTCAAGAAAGGAATTTTGAAAGAATCACATCAATCTACGTATACCATTCATCCTGGATCAACTAAAATGTATCAAGATCTAAAAGAAATTTTTTGGTAGGATGGTATGAAGAAAGATATAGCTGATTATGTTTCTCGGTGTTTAACATGTCAACAAGTAAAGACAGAACATCAAAGGCCTGCGGGATTACACCAACAAATAGAAGTACCTGAATGAAAATGTGAGAGAATAATTATGGATTTTGTTACAGGGCTACTATAGATACCAAAATGGTTTGACACAATATGGGTGATTATTAATAGATTGACTAAATCAACACATTTTATACCAGTGAAAACTACATACAATGTAGCTTAGTATACAAATCTCTATTTGAATGAGATAGTGAGACTTCATGGGGTACAAAGATCTATTATTTCTAATAGAGGATCACAATTCACTGCTCGTTTTTGGAGAGCCTTCAAAGAAGCTTTGGGCACGAAGCTAAATCTCAGTACTGCTTTTCATCTTCAAACAGATAGATAGTCTGAGCGAACCATCCAAATTTTGGAAGACATGCTTCGGGCATGTGTACTTGATTTTTAAGGTAGTTAGGAAAGAATTTTGCCTCTAACTGAATTTTTTTATAACAATAGTGTCACGCCCCTAATTTTAGGACACGTGAAACACGTATATCATGAACATATATTTTCTATAAACATGAATATTCCAATCCTTTATCAAGGAAACAGATACATATAGGTTTTCCCATATAAATACCACATACAAACCAAGTACATATACATCAGAGTACAGCAGAAGCAGGGATCCTGCCTGTGGCATTTAGAGCAACTCTAGAGTACAAATATTTTACAAATATAAAACATTGAGAGTCTAGAAACAATGTAGGCTCACCACTGGAGTACGACCCCTAGTCGATCACGTGGCTGTTGGACCAAACTCTATGTCTTTATCTGAAAAATAAATCCACATCGTGTAGTGAGTTTTACATCTCAGTGAGCAGATAATACCTCCTATGACCTCTCAGATCAACATATGGATGTACTCATATAATAAAATTTATGTTATCAAAAATTACATTTCAGAAGTACATCCACATGGGACCCGAATTTTCAAATATTCTCTGTTCAAAAATTCATAATCAGGTCTTTCAAATTGTATGTGGTACTGTATAAATAATGCTCATATCTAGTTCAAAATCATATTCAATACTGTAAAATCATTAATCAAATTACGTTATGCATCAAAACATTTCTCATAAAATATTCGGAGGATCCCTTATCAGAACCACCATATCAGAGTTTGACCCCTTCCGTACTTTGGTGGTATAGGATTTGCCTAAACTTAGCATCCCGCTGAGGTTTGCCCTACTACCATTCAAGAGGACAAGCGAAGGGACTCTGTATGGGTCTTTCCCAAGCACACAGCAAGGGAAGGCAAATAACATCTTATATAACTGGCATCTCGCCCATATATAGGAGGCATTCCGCTCTCCCTCACATATAATCTCCCATCTGTTGGCCCTCACATGAGGCTAGCACCACCTCCCCTACTAGCAAAGGCAATCAAGGTGCGCACCAAGGCTAACATCACCTGTTGTTAGCAGACAGTGTTTCCAATAGGATTCCTCCACAGAAAATACCATATGCACATATGTCATATAATCCAGTATAAAATTCTCAATATAATACAGACTTTGAGTCTCAATATATTCATCTATCAAATATTCCCAATCAGGGAAATCATGTATACATGCCCATATCCGAGGCAAACATTTTACTGTATAAATCAATGTCATGTGCATAACATATTTCATTTGCCATATAATGAAAAATACATGTAAAAATCACATGTTCAATGTATTTCAAAATTCATCTGTTATAAGTTACCCATTCAGGGTCTATCACAAATATATGCCCTTTCTCGAGGCAACCATATATCTTTATAAATCAATGCCACGTGTATAAATATTCACTTTATCATTTAATGAGAAATACATGTGAAATCAGATATTTCATGGATTCAGAAATCTAGTTTGAAAACTATACTCTTCTTGAACTATATTTCAAAATGTAAGCAATTCAGATATCTTTAATGCATTTCAGAAACATATCAAAATGTTAATATCTCATAAACATAATCATATACATATTCAAGTATCAAGAAGAGTATAGGCAAGCCATAGGAAGAATCATCTACTCACAGGGTAGGGCTCCAGATTGGACAGCCCTAAAATGCACTTTTCTAGTCTGAATTTAATCAAATAAGCTTCAAAAACATGTCCGGAGGGTCCAAAAACTTTGAAAATGACTCGGGAGCTTGGTTACTGTTCATCGTCGAAAACACTATTTACCGCCACTATTCATCGCCGGAATCACTATTCATTCGTAGTATTCATGCCGAAAATTACTATTCACCGCCACATAAAAAGTTACCAAATGACCGAAAAAAATTACATATTCTAATGTTTATCAAGCTTCTGAACCCATCTACGGTGTCAGATTTCTAATTTGAGGTCTATAAGTAAGAGTTTCAGAAGTTACCTTTTACCGAGATTTTCTACTTCAGATCTACGGCGATTCAACGGTGGATTTGAAAAACTGATTGGTCAGAACTGAAGTATTCTTCGTCTTGAATCCAGAAATACCCTCAGTTTTTAGATCGGAAGCCTATAGGCACTTCAGATTGAGAAATAAAGTTAGAGGTTACTATTCACTATTTGTCACTATGCACTCTTCTCCGTTTTCTTCGTTTTGCAGATCTTCCCCCCTCCCGGTTTTCTTCCTTCCTTATATTTTTTTTTTAATAATAATTATTATTTAATATTTAATAATAGGATTTTCCTTTATATAATTCATACAAATTCCGTTTTTCATCGTAAAATATCCCAAAAATTTCTAAAAATTTCCATTCTCATAATTCTTTAGTTAAACTCTTAAATCATAATTTTTCTTGATAAAAATATCAATAAAACGAATATAAAATAAATATCTTTATACATAATAAAAGAAAGAATATTTCTAAAAATACGACTAAAATTCATTAGAGGCTGGTATAATTATTTGAAACAACACAATAATTATTTTACTTAAAAGTCTACTTAATTTTAGCAAAACATAATCATTTTTAAGCAAATAAAAATATATTTGCTTATAACCAAATACTATCATTTAAAAATAGAGATTACGCACCTAAACTTAAATGCTCATATTTTTCTTTTGTAAATCCATGTAAAACTTATTTTCACTGGTTCTTATCTCTATTTTTGAAATTCTTACTTTTATTCCAAATTTTCTTTAATTGGAATTTTCTTTAAATTTTACGGTTATTACATTCTTTCCCCCTTGAAGAAATTCGGTCCCCGAATTTCATCACCATAGTTGTAGATAAATACTAACCTCATTGTTCAAATACATGCGGATATCTAGCGTGTATATCCTACTCTCTTTCCCAAGTAACTTCCTTATAAGAGTGATTTTCTATGTCACCTTCAGTGTAGGTATTTTCTTTTGACCATAACTTCTTTACTTGTCTGTCCACTATTGCTACTGGTTGTTCCTCATAGGTTAAATTTTCCTGTAACTAAATCTGTGGACACTGTATAACATTTGTAGGATCCGGTAAATATTTTCATATCATAGACACATGAAAGGCTGGATGAACATTACCCAATTCAGAAGGTAAAGTCCAATGATAAGTTACCGAATCGATCCTATCAAGGATTTCAAATGGTTCTATATACCGAGGGTGTAACTTTTATTTCTTTGCAAATCTCATTACCTTTTTCATTGGTGAGTCCTTTAAGAATATATGGTCACCAACTGATACTTTCTAGTGCTTAACATTCATGATCCTTATAAACTTTTGACCGGCATTGAGTTGCTTGTATTTCTTTTCTAATCAATTTCACTTTATACAAAATACTCAACAACTTACATATATACATATAAGGAATGCTTAAACCATTGAGTATCTCATTTCTTTTATATCCTCAAGCTAGTATGCATATATCTATAAGTCGATATTAGGAAACACAGAAAGGAGCATATTCACCTTCATATTAGGTAACTATCTTTTCTTATTACAAACTTCTATCAAGTCATTTTTAATTCTCACTTGCTCATGAATATCATCACCTTAATCTATCGTCTATTTTTTATCCTGAAATCCTTTAATCAACATGTTAAACATACGTACCAATAAATCTACCAATCCTTTTTAACATTTATGTACCATTGGCACATGTCAACAATTCCAACTTACCTCATCACAATAACTCTATAACCTCTTATTAACACAAATAAATTTATTATCAATAATTTCAATCATTTCTTCTATCATATCCAAAACTACCTCATTCTAACTTATATCAATCCCATTTAATTTATCCAATCATTTCAAGAAGATCTTTCCCAACAATTACTCATAGATGAATTCTCAATTTCAGCATAATTCACATCCTAGATACTAGATTCGATCAGCATAATATAAACCTTTAACACAATTATCTTGATCACTTACATTATTCTCAAAGATGATTCCCAAAATATTCTCCATGTTTCCAAATCAAAAATTTCAAGATTAACTTAAATCTTACTTTCCATACTTTATTCCTCAAAAACTTCAACACTGTTAATTTCCTTGATTACATTCGTCAAAGCACCATTGGATCATCATCCGTCTATTCTTTTCAAAATCTCTATTACTTTAATCTACTAATCAGTTGAACACCATAATAACTGAGTTCCAAAGATTAGAAATTAACCCTCCTTATAATAAGAAAAAAAAATCTTGCATTTAATGCCAAATATTAATGTAGGACAATGCAGCAAAAAATGCAAAACACGTAATAGAGCATGGTGCCAAAATAGAAAGTCAGAAGTTTGGACAAAACATTGATAGGAAATTAAAATCGGTGGCCATAATTCTTGAAAATCTGTAAACAAAATCTAGCTGCTATTTCGGGGAAAATCGGTGGCCACAAATTTTGAATATATGTGCCAAAATTTAATTCAAAGTTACCGTTATTCGGTGGAAAAATATCACGTGAAAAATAATTATTTCTCAGCTTATAAAAGTCTGTGAGAAACAAAGAACACATAGTTAACTGGTAGGATGCAGTTGATTGCTTCAAAATATATGTAATCAATCAACTGTAAAATAACCAGTCCAAATTAAAATTTCTCAAAATAGCTTAATAATACCGATAGTCGACTGGTAAAAATATTGGAAAAACAAATTAAACCATTTGATTGTCCCTTTTCAACAATTAATTTGTTTGCATTTTCAATCTTTTTTTTTTTTACAATTACGCCTATCACCTACAACTTTCCTACAATAATCAAGACATCAATGCTTCATCAAGGACAACAAGGAAAAGAAAATTTCCTAGTGATATCTTAACCTTATGCTCTTTATATGCCTAATATGAACGACTATCACAACTACTGTACATTTACATGCTTGCAGTCCTTTTTGAAAATATCTTCAATTTACTTGATATCCATCAATCACTCACATAGTTATTCTAATTATGCCCGGCATATTCACATAGCTATCATATGTATATCTTTCTCCGAATTCTATAAATACACACGTTAGTATCTTTACTTTCATACTCAAAATTAAAGTGTGTACAACTATGGAGGGAATCGCATTTTGTCAATTTCAAAATATTTGTGTCTTTTGTGGTTCCAGTCCTGGGAAAGATGAAGAGTATGTGAAAGCTACACAAAACCTGGGTATGGTACTGGCCAGGAGAAAAATTATTTAGTCTATGGTGGTGGTAACCGTGGATTAATGGGGTGTGTGTCCACAGCTGCTCATGTAGGAGGATGCCAAGTTCTAGGTATTATTCCTACAGCTCTAGCTGCATCTAACATCGTAGGAAAGACAATTGGGGAAGAGTTTAGGGTAGCTTCCATGCATGAGCGCATGGCTAGAATGATGAGCAATGCTGATGCCTTCATTGCCTTACCAGGTGGTTTTGGTACTTTAGAAGAGATTTTCCAAATAGTCTCTTGGGCACAACTGAATATGCATCACAAACCAATAAGTTTGTTAAATGTTAACAACTTCTTTGATGGTCTGTTGTCTTTTCTTGATCATGTTGTGGAACAAAGGTTTATCCCAGACTCAGTACGACGAATTCTCATTTCAGCTTCAAATGCTGAGGAGTTGATCGATGCTTTACAAGCATATGTTCATGTACCTGACCTAACTATGGCTCGAATAGAATGGACAACAGACAACTGTGGAAAACGCAAATTAGACTTAGATCTCCATCTGTAACTAGTAGTACTTGGCTGTTTTTGTACCACTTTTACTTCCTTAGGATCTACTTGGATACCATCTTTGTCAAACATACTCCCTTGAAGTTTGTGAAACTATCTTTAAATGTTGCTTATACTTCTCTGTACTCTTGAGATATTCTAATATATTATCAATAAATATAATAATAACTTCATCCATGGATGGCTTCATTACTCTATTGATCAAATCCATGAATGCAACTAGACATTTTTCAGACAAAAATGACATCTCTAAAACTCATAGTGCCCATGCTGAATCCTAAAAGAAATGTTCTAATTATTCTCTTCCCTTGTCCACAATTAATGATATCTAGATATCAAATTGATGAATGAGTTTTGTATTCATAAATTAAATATTTTTATCTTATCTTTTTACCTTAATTAAGTATTTATCTCCCTTATTTGTCTTTAGTTTTGTGTATTTTTATAGATAAAGAGAAGAATAGGAAATTGACTCAATTGGAGGAATCAAAGCTAAATTGTGATTCTTTAGAAATGATGTCTATAAATCAAGCAGAAAAAATAAATTCATTAAGGATGGCAAAGTAAGGAGCATTATCTTTTTGTCTCTTGAGACGCATCCTAATGGATATATGCATCAATTCAATCTTGATTTATGACCACATTTCTAAAAGAATCGAAACATAAAGATTCAAGGCAAAACTCTCAATGTTAAAAATTTGTTTGCTGTTTGCTTTTCAACTTGATCTTACTACAGTATTTTGGCCGTATCTCTAAAAATACGTATATATTTTGTACGAAATTTGGTAGATGAATAGCTGATATAATTTCATACAGCTTTGATGTTCAAGTAGTCAGCAAATTCAGATACCCAAAGGGCCGAAATTGGGATAGAACAGAACATGTTTACTGTTGCAGTCCAGTCCAACCTTACTGTAGTATTTGGGCCATATTTCAGAAAATACATATTTAATGGACACCAAATTTTGTAGGTGAATAGCAGATATAATTTTCTACAACTTTGAGGTTCAAGTGGTCAGCCAATTCGGACACTAAAATGGCCGAAACGGAGCTAGAACCAAATATGTTTACTGTTGCATTCCAGCCTAACCTTGCTATAGTGTTTTGGCCATAAATCACCAAATACGTGTCCAATTTTTGTCTACCTTATATGGATGGAAAGATAAGGAAAATATCTACAACTCTTATGTTGATTGGATGAGCAGATTCGGTGGTCATCAAGGCGATATATCATGATGACTTTCGGGGCACATAATGCAACAATATTGTCAACTTTAGTGCAATTTGCTACCCACCATTTTTGTCACCTACTTCCCTTGTTTTGTCTATAAATAGAGACATATTGTGAGCTAAAGGGAGGGGAGAAAAGCTGAAGAGGGAGCTTGGGAAATCTTTGTGGAAGTTCTAAGTGTTTGTAATCCTTTTCTCTCTTTATAAATTTTGTATCTTTACTTTCTCTAATAAGTTTTATCATGCTTGTTCATCTTTCATTTTGTTTTCTTATCTTGATTATGGAGAACTAATCTCCTAATGTTAAGGTGAAAGGGTGAAACTCTTGGTATAAAAATAATAATGTATCTAACTCTTAATTTTAATGTTTATACTTGATATTGTATTTATCTTCTTATTTATTTTCTTGTTATTTACTTTCTTAGAGGATGGCTTTGTTACCCCTCTGTTATTTATTTTTTACCTTTCTATTATTTACTTTCTTGTTATTTATTTTCTTAGAGGATGTCTTTGTTGTCCCTCTGTTATTTATTTTTTATGTTATTATTTTCTTATTATTTTTCTTCTGAGAGGACGGCTCTGTCGCCTCTCTGTTATTTATTTTCTGCACTTTTATTATTTACTTTCTTGTTATTTATTTTTTTAGAGGATGGCTTTGTTGTCCTTCTATTATTTATTTTCTGCACTTTTATTATTTACTTTCTTGTTATTTATTTTTTTAGAGGATGGCTTTGTTGTCCCTCTGTTATTTATTTTCTGTACTTTTATTATTTACTTTCTTGTTATTTACTTTCTTAGAGGATGGCTTTATTGCCCCTCGGTTATTTATTTTCTACATTTTTTGTATTTATTTTTTTGTTATTTCTTTTCTCAATGGCTGGTTTTACCGCCTACTTTATATTATTATTATTGACTTTGTTTGTATACTTTTATTTTAAATTTTGTAAAGTGCAAATCTTGATACATTGTAGACAATCTATGGCACAATAAATACTTGAATCATTCTTGATTTATTGTAGACAATATGATAATTGGCACAATGTATACTTGAATCCATTTTACAAAAGTGATTTACTATTATTAATACAATAAAAGAAGGCAAATACACTTCATCTATAAACCAAAGCGTGTTTAATGTAACATATCTTCCGAATGGAACCTCATTTACGTGAGGATTCCATTTGAGTAATAAAAGAGTTAAAATTTATTATTATTTGATGTACCAAGAGTGGATCCCCTAACCTTAGCATGTTTCTTACTTTGAATACATTCATATTTAATTTTAGTATTTTAGTTCTTTACAAGCTCTGTTCAGTACTCTTCTCGCAAAACAAACATTCTGGCAACTAGGTTAGAAATATTTATTTTGGATCTGAATTAAATTTTCTCAATTGGCAATCCTCGTGGGATCAACCTTGCATACCACTAAATCTATACTCCAATAGATTCGTGCGCTTGCGAGTTTTAATAAAAACAACAACATAAATCAATTCAAAATTTTTTTTTAAATGTTGAGCACCTTGTAGCTGGTCAAACATATCATCTATATGAGGTAATGAGTATTTATTTCACGTTGTCACTTTATTGAACTGTCTATAATCTATACATATTCATAGTGATCCATCTTTCCTTTTCACAAATAGAACTGGGGCACTGCAAGTAAAAGTACTAGGGTATATAAATCCCTTGTATAACAACTATTTCAATTGATCCTTCAATTCTTTAAGTTCATTCGGTGCCATTCTATATAGAGGTATAGACACTGGTTGTGTTCTAGGAAGTAAATCAATACCAAATTATATTTTACATTTCGAGGTAATCTTGGTAATTCCTCAGGAATTACATCAGAAAATTCTTTAACCACTGGAACGTATACTTTATATTAACATCTCTTACCAGTGTTAAATATCCTTAGCATCGTTTTGTAATAACTTATAGGTTGCTAAAGCAAAGATTAGATTACTGGATACTTCACTATAATCTCTTTGTATCAAGAAAGAAGAATCATCAAGAATATTGAATTTAATCATCTTAGGATGACATTCTAAAATGGCATGACATAATGCCAACCAATCCATTCCCGATATCACATCAAAGTCTACCATATCTAGATAACCGGGTACATCGGATGTCACATTTAGAAACCACCATATTTGGTATTTGTATCAATTCTTTAAATTCTCTGGGATGCCTATCCCTTTCACTTTCAAACTGTAATTGATCCATAGATATCTCTTACGATGTCACAATTTTCAATCCATCTTATACTATAAACTTTAGCAACTTGAAATAGAAAGGAATTTGAAACCCTATAGAATCCCTTAGCAGCACCTGAAGTATAAATATGTCCGGCTCATATCGATACTAAAGGTCCTACTAAAGAATCCTTTGCTCTGATAGCCACAGGGAAACCTAATGCTCTGATACCAACTTATCACGCCCCTAATTTTTGGACACGTGAAACACGTATATCATGAACATATATTTTCTATAAACATGAATATTCCAATCCTTTATCAAGGAAATAGATACATATAGGTTTTCCCATATAAATACCATATACAAACCAAGTACATATACATCAGAGTACAGCAGAAGCAGGGATCCTGCCTGTGGCGTTCAAAGCAACTCTAGAGTACAAATATTTTACAAATATAAAACATTGAGAGTCTAGAAACAATGTAGGCTCACCACTGGAGTATGACCCCTAGTCGATCACGTGGCTGTTGGACCAAACTCTATGTCTTTATCTGAAAAATAGATCCACATCGTGTAGTGAGTTTTACAACTCAGTGAGCAGATAATACCTCCTATGACCTCTCAGATCAACATATGGATGTACTCATATAATAAAATTTATGTTATCAAAAATTACATTTCAGAAGTACATCCACATGGGACCCGCATTTTCAAATATTCTCTTTTCAAAAATTCATAATCAGGTCTTTCAAATTGTATGCGGTACTGTATAAACAATGCTCATATCAAGTTCAAAATCATATTCGATACTGTAAAATCATTAATCGAATTACGTTATGCATCAAAACATTTCTCATAAAATATTCGGAGGATCCCTTATTAGAACCACCATATCAGAGTTTGACCCCTTCCGTACTTTGGTGGTATAGGATTTGCCTAAACTTAGCATCCCGCTGAGGTTTGCCCTACTACCATTCAAGAGGACACGCGAAGGGACTCTGTATGGGTCTTTCCCAAGCACACAACAAGGGAAGGCAAATAACATATCATATAACTGGCATCTCGCCCATATATAGGAGGCATTCCGCTCTCCTTCACATATAATCTCCCGTGTGTTGGCCCTCACACGAGGCTAGCACCACCTCCCCTGCTAGCTGAGGCAATCAAGGTGCGCACCAAGGCTAACATCACCTGCTATTAGCATACAGTGTTTCCAATAGGATTCCTCCACAGAAAATACCATATGCACATATGTCATATAATCCAGTATAAAATTCTCAATATAATACAGACTTTGAGTTTCAATATATTCATCTATCAAATATTCCCAATCAGGGAAATCATGTATACATGCCCATATCCGAGGCAAACATTTTACTGTATAAATCAATGTCATGTGCATAACATATTTCATTTTCCATATAATGAAAAATACATGTAAAAATCACATGTTCAATGTATTTCAAAATTCATCTGTTATAAGTTACCCATTTAGGGTCTATCACAAATATATGCCCTTTCTCGAGGCAACCATATATCTTTATAAATCAATGCCACGTGTATAAATATTCACTTTATCATTTAATGAAAAATACATGTGAAATCAAATATTTCATGGATTCAGAAATCCAGTTTGAAAACTATACTCTTCTTGAACTATATTTCAAAATGTAAGCAATTAAGATATCTTTAATGCATTTCAGAAACATATCAAAATGTTAATATCTCATAAACATAATCATATACATATTCAAGTATCAAGAAGAGTATAGGCAAGCCATAGGAAGAATCATCTACTCACAGGGTAGGGCTCCAGATTGGACAGCCCTAAAATGCACTTTTCTAGTCTGAATTTAACCAAATAAGCTTCAAAAACATGTCCGGAGGGTCCAAAAACCTTGAAAATGACTCGGGAGCTTGGTTACTGTTCACCGTCGAAAACACTATTTACCGCCACTATTCATCTCTGGAATCACTATTCATCCACACTATTCATGCCGAAAATTACTATTCACCACCACATAAAAAGTTACCAAATGACCGAAAAAAATTACATATTCTAATGTTTATCAAGCTTCTAAACCCATCTACGGTGTCAGATTTCTAATTTGAAGTCTCTAAGTAAGAGTTTCAGAAGTTACCTTTTACCGAGATTTTCTACTTCAGATCTACGGCGATTCAACGGTGGATTTGAAAAACTGATTGGTCAGAACTGAAGTATTCTTCGTCTTGAATCCAGAAATACCCTCAGTTTTTAGATCGGAAGCCTATAGGCACTTCAGATCGAGAGATAAAGTTAGAGGTTACTATTCACTATTTGTCACTATGCACTCTTCTCCGTTTTCTTCGTTTTGCAGATCTTCCCCCCTCCCGGTTTTCTTCCTTCCTTATATATTTTTTTTAATAATTATTATTATTTAATATTTAATAATAGGATTTTCCTTTATATAATTCATATAAATTCCGTTTTTCATCATAAAATATCCCAAAAGTTTCTAAAAATTTCCATTCTCATAATTCTTTAGTTAAACTCTTAAATCATAATTTTTCTTGATAAAAATCTCAATAAAACGAATATAAAATAAATATCTTTATACATAGTAAAAGAAAGAATATTTCTAAAAATACGACTAAAATTCATTAGAGGCCGGTATAATTATTCGAAACAACACAATAATTATTTTACTTAAAAGTCTACTTAATTTTAGCAAAACATAATCATTTTTAAGCAAATAAAAATATATTTGCTTATAACCAAATACTATAATTTAAAAATAGAGATTACGCGCCAAAACTTAAATGCTCATATTTTTCTTTTGTAAATCTATGTAAAACTTATTTTCACTGGTTCTTATCTCTATTTTTGAAATTCTTTCTTTTAGTCCAAAGTTTCTTTAATTGGAATTTTCTTTAAATTTTATGGTTATTACAAATAGCTACCAAGTCAGTATACAAATGACCCATTTTGAGGCATTATATGGTAGATGTTGTTGTTCTTTGATCAAATGGTTTGTAATGGGTGAAGCTAGGATTTTAGGGCCTGATTTGGTACAAGATTCACTTGATAAGGTAAAGTGGATTAAGGAAAGGTTATTAGTAGCCCAAAGTAGACAAAAAGCTTATGTTGATAATAGACGTCGACCATTGGAATTTGCCATAGGTGAACATGTAACGCCCCCAATTTACGTTACGTAAAATAAACATTTTTTTTCGCAATCAGATATTTTCCATAAAGATACATAATTAAATTCTTTATCATGGGAACAGATACATATTGATCTCTCGTGTATACACAATATACAGACCAAGTCTATAAACATCAAACTACAGTAGAAACGAAGATCCTGCCTGTAGCATTCACAGCACTCTAGAATACAAACACAGTATAATTCAAAGACCGTGAGTCTTGGAAGCAACGTAGATTCACCTAGAAAATATATCACCTATCTACCGAATCAGACTCTGATATTCTTATCTGAAAAATGTGGAAATATCGTGTAGTCAGTTTGACAACTTAGTGAGTAAATAATTCCTCCTATGACCTCTTAGGTCAGCATATGGATGTACTTATGTTTTAAAATGTCACATGGAAAATACAATTCAGAAGTACATTCATATGAGACCCGTATTTCAAATATTCTCAAATCAAAGGATATTCAGATATCCAAAACCATATGCTGCACGGTATAATCATTAAACAAATGTTGTTATGCTCAACTGTATAAACTATAGTAAAATATTAAGATTTGGAGGTAAAATCATCACTTTTAATGTACTTGCCTCACTCGGCAATCTGGTCAATACAATGAAAGTATAACTCATTTGCTATATGCATAGTGACCTCGACCATAGTCAATAGTCACAATAAGTGATCAGAGAATGTGAGTACATCACCCTCCTGCCCCCCCCCCCCACATTACCACTGTCACCCGGTTAGAGCGGCCCTCCCCCGGCTCACTTAGGCTAATAGGGCATCCCCTATTCGGTACCGTCACAAGCCATACAACCAGCCGATATTCATCAATACATATATATACATGTAAAATATCAAGGAACTCGCCATGAGCTTTATGCTTGCCAATCAATGTCATTTATAATATGACATGCATTATTTTCACAAGTATATAGCTTTACAAATCAATGCATCGTGCACATAATATTCACTTTATCAAATAATGATAAATACATTTAGATCCACATATTCAATGAGTTCCAAAATCCATTTTTAAAACCATACTCTTCTTGAACTATGTGCCAGTTCGTAAGTATAACAGATATTTAAACACATTTCAGAAACTTATAATAGTATAAATAATTTATAAACAGAAACAATAATACATTTATAATTCAAGAAGAGTATGGGACAAGTCATAGAAAGAAGTATCTGCTCACAGGGTGGAGCTCTTGGTTGGACAGCCCTAAAATATACTTTTTCCAAGCTGAATTTGACCAATTAGACCTCAAAAACGTGTCCGGAGGGTCCAAAGACTTAGAAAATGACTCTGAAAGCTTGGTCACTATTCACCGCCAGAAAATAATATTCATGACGAACAAAAAGTTGTCAGATAGCTGAAAAATTTCATATCCTAAGGTTTAACTAGCTCCTGAATCCATCTACGGTGTCAGAATTTCAATTAGAGGTCTTTAAGTAAGAGTTTCAGAATTTACCTTTTTATAAGATTTTCTACTTCAGATCTACGGCAATTCAACGGCTAATTTGAAAAATTGATCAGTCAAAACCGTAGTATTCTTCGTCCTAAATCCAATAACACCTTCAGTTTTGAGATTGGAAGCCAATAGGCACTCCAGATCTAGAGAAAAAGTTGAAAGTTACTATTCACTCACTATTTACTAACTATTCATATTCTCATAAAATTTCCGTCTCCGATTGTATATCTCCCCCTTCCCTTTTTATTTATTTTTATTTTTTTTAAATAATAATAATAATTATTTAATAATTGAATAATATGATTTTCTTTTATATAAATTCATATAAATTCCGTTTTTCATCCTAAAATATCCCAAAAATTTCTAAAAAAATTACATTCTTGTAAACCTTTAATTAAACTCTTAAATAATGACTTTTCTTGATAAAATTCTTAATAAAAAAAATTATAAAATAAATATCTTTATACATATTAAAAGAAAGAATATTTCTAAAAATACAACAAAAATTCATTAAAGACCAATATAATTATTTCAAGAAAAACAATAGTTATTTTCATTAAATATATATTTACTTTTAGCAGAACATAATCATTTTTAAACAAATAAAAATATATTTATTTATAACAAAACATTATTATTTTAAAATAAAAATTATGGGATGTTACAGAACATGTCTTCTTGAAGATTTCTCCTATGAAAGGAGTAGTAAGATTTGTGAAGAAAGGAAAGTTAATTTCACGATACATAGGTCTATTTGAAATTCTTGATAGGATTGGCCAGTAGCTTATCGTTTAGCTTTGCCACCTAAATTGAGTAATGTCCATCTAGTCTTTCATGTGTCTATACTATGAAAATACTTACTAGATCTTACACATGTTATTTAGTGCTCACAGATTCAATTATAGGGAGATTTAACTTATGAGGAACAACTAGTGGCAATAATGGACAGACAAGTAAAGAAATTGCGATCAAAAGAAATACCTACACTGAAAGTGATGTCGCATAATCACTCTTTAGAGGAGGCTACTTGGGAAAGAGAGGATGATATGCGCGCTAGCTACCCAGATCATTTTGAATCATAAGGTTAGTTTTTATTTGCAAATATGGAGATGAAATTTGGGGACTGAATTTCTTAAAGTGGGGAAGAATGTAATAAACCTAAAATAAAGAAAAAAAACCCTAAATAAATGAAAAACCTTAAATTAAAGAAATTTTTTTTGAATGTAAGTGAGGATTATGAAAAGGTACCATTGAAAATATGTTTATTTATCATATTGTTTGAGAAATTACGAAGGTAATATGAGGATTTAAGTTTGGGGACTGAAATATAATTTTCTAAAAGTTTAGGGGTCAAAATGTAAATGAGAAAAGTTGCAAGGGCATCCTCAACAATTGAAATTTTGCTAATAGGTCCCTCAGATGATTTTTAGGGAAACCAATAGTAGATTTGGTGAACAATTTTTGCATTCTTTCTCTCTCTAAAAAGCTTAAGACTTCTCTCTAGATTTCTAGCATTTTTAGACCTTAGATTTTGACACCACCATTGGGAACGGATTCAGAACGATGAGAACTATAAATTTGTCCAATTGGCTTCTGGAGATTTGGCCGAAAATCTATAGAAAAATGGAGGAGAAACCTTAGAAAATAAATCAGGCTAAATAGTAATTCTAGTGGTGTGAACAATACTTCCAACCATGAACAATACCCCATCCGTTGACCAGCATTGACCAAGCTCCCGAATGTCAAATTTTGCAATTTTGGAGTCATTTTCTAGGTTTTTGAACCCTTAGAATCATTTTTGAGGTCCATTGGGTCAGATTTGACTTGAAAAACATATTTTAGGGCTGTACAACTTGGAATCTTAGTTTTGTGAGTAGGTAATCCCTTCTATGACTTGCCCTATGCTCTTCTTGAACTTTAAATGTATATTTGGTTCGATTTACAAGTTATATATTCTATAATAATTCTATGAAATGTGTTAAATTATTTGCTTTGCTTACTAACTAGCATATAGTTCAAGAAGAGTATAGTTGTCACGGCCCCAAATGATTGAACACATGACCGGCACGGCATATGGGTTTCCCCCTAACCGCAAGCCTAACACATAGCATGCACAAATATCTAGCATACAATCCAGAGTACATAATAAATAAAACTGGCCACATATGCCACATCCAATATAAGAAAATACTGTATATATATATATATATATATATATATATATATATATATATATATATATTTCATGAATCCAACATCTGTGATTCAACTTGGCCCATGGCCTCATAATACAAATATCGTTGTAAAACATAAAACCATTTTTCCAACAACACATCAAAATACGCAAGAAGCGAGAATCCTGTCTGTATGTTCATGGAGGTACACTAGACATAAACTAAACTAAACAAACAGTACAAAAGAGCCTTGCCCAAACTGGGGCTCACCAACGCTATCTTCAGCCTCCTACGAAGCTGTAGCTGGATCAAAGTCTCTTTGACTATCTGTGGGGAGGAAACAGAAGAGGGGTGAGATCACCACATCTTAGTGAATGGATAAATCACACTATAACAGAAACAGGGCAAACTAAGCATGAATGTTTCGCAATGAGTTTAATAATTGAAATCAAAGTGTAAAGATAATAATAGAAACATTAAGCATTTAACCATAATTTATTGAAAAAAAAGTTAAACAGTTCAAATGTATGTTCAAAAGATGAAACAGGATTAAATCAGTAACAGTAGAGCAAATCAATTATGCATGGTAAGTAATAAATGAAGTTATTTATGCAATAACAATGATGAATGAGATTGTTTAGAAATATTTAATCTTTAAGAAAAATGCACTAGTTTATTGGAGGTCTTTCCTAATAGATCTATCATCTCCCCCAAGCACACAGCAAGGGTAGGGTAATCACTGTAGGCGTAGACATAAGTCCACCCTAAATCCCCAAGCACACAGCAAGGGTATGGTAATCACTGTAGGCGTAGACATAAGTCCACCCTAAATCCCCTAAGCACACAGCAAGGGTATGGTAATCACTGTAGGCGTAGACATAAGTCCACCCTAAATCCCTGTGTCTTAGGCAGTCATATGCCCGTCACAGTATCCTAGGCCGAAGCCTTCGCATGACCATGGTGCACCAGGGCTAGCACTCCCCGCGGCTAGCTAACAGTGATCTAAAAGGGTCCCTCCAATAGAAAACATTTGAAATATGCTATTCAAAGAGTTTAAAGTAAAGCATTTCAATAACATTACAATAAAGCTATAATTCTCCATCTAGCTCTTTTCATGCATAAAATTCCATTCTAAAATATATCTCATCCATGAATTCCCATGGAGACCTTTATAATCATAAACTTTCCCTTTTAAACATAGATCGTCCGTAGACGTCACATAGATGCTCATCATGTATCAAATCATTTCATGGCTAACTTAGTTCATTTCTATGACTAAGTTCGCATTTCTATAAATCTAGCTCAAATGGAGAATTATCAGCCTAGATGCTTGCCCTGCATACCTAGAGTTCAACTAGGATTTAAATTTATAATTTCTAACATGGTTGGAACATACTGATTTTCAAAGCGGTAAAACAATTTATCATACATTCCAACTAGTTAAAATCATACGAGAGAGAGAGTTATAAACCGAATTCGTAAAACATGCACTATAGTATGAAAAACCCACTCACAGGTAAGAGCTCCAAATTGGACAGCCCTAAAATCCTTGTTTCTGGTCTGAATTCAGTAAAACAAACCCCAAAATCGAGTTCGGAAGGTCCAAAAACCTTAAATGAGCTTGGGTACTGTTCACCGCTAGAGAAACACTATTCACCGTCATTATTCATCACCGTAAAACACTATTCACCGTCAAAAAATTTTTTACCGAATCAACAAAACAATTTCATATCCTAATATTTATCTAGTTTCTGAATCCATTTACGGAGTCAGATTTCTAATTAGAAGTTTATAAGTAAGGTTTTTCAGAATTTACCTTTTACCGAGATTTTCTATTTCAGATCTACGGCGATTCAACGGTTGATTTGAAAAACTGATCAGTCAAAATTAAAGTACTCTTCGTCCTGAATCCAATAACATTTTCAGTTTTGATACCGGAAGCCAATTGGTACTCCAAATCGAGAGAAAAAAATTTGAAGTCACTGTTCACTCACTATGCAGCACTATGCATTTTTTCCGTTTTCTTCTTCTTCGAATTCGTCGCCCCCGGTTTCTCATTTTATGGTTTCTGAAAAAAAAAATTTATTTTATTTTTATTTTTTTTATAATTATTAAGTAATTAATAATTAGATTTTCTTTTATAAAAAGTCATATAAATTCCGTTTTTCATCTTAAAATATCCCAAGAATTCCTAAAAATTTCCATTCTCGTAAATCTTTAGTTAAACTCTTAAATCACGATTTTTCTTGATAAACATCATAATAAAACAAATTTCAAAACAAAATATCTTTATTCATATTAAAAGAAAGAATATTTCTAAAAATACCATAAAAATTCAATGGAGGCCGGTATAATTATTTTAAGCAACACAATACTTCTTTTACTTAAAAGTCCACTTACTTTTAACAAATCATAATGATTTCTACATAAATAAAAATATATTTGCTTATAGCGCGCCAAAACATAAATTCTCATATTTCTTTTGTAATTCTTTAATCCATGTAATAAATATACATATTTTCTACGGTTCTTATCTCTATTGTCAAAATTCTCTCTTTTATTCTAAATTTCCTTTAATTGGAATTTTCGTTAAATTTTACGGTTATTACATTCTTCTCCCCTTAAAGAAATTCGGTCCCCGAATTTCATCACCATAGTTGCAGATAAATACTAATCTCATTGTTCAAATAAATGCAAATATCTAGCGCGTATATCCTCCTCTCTTTCCCAAGTAGTTTTCTCAGAAGAATGATTTTTCCATATCACTTTTACTGTAGGTATTTCTTTTGACCGTAATTTCTTTATTTGTCTGACCACTATTGCTACTGGTTGTTCCTCATAGGTTAAATCTTTCTGTAACTGAATCCATGGACACTATATAACATGTGTAGAATACGGTAAATATTTCCTTAGCATAGACATATGAAAAAAAACTGGATGGACATTACCCAATTTAAGAGGTAAAGCCAAACAATAAGCCACTGAACCGATCCTATCAAGAATTTCAAATGGTTCTATATACCGATGGTGTAACTTCCCTTTCTTTCCAAATCTCATTACCTCTTTCATTGGTGAGTCATTAAAGAATATATGGTCACCAACTGAAAATTCCTAGTGCTCAACATTCATAGTCCTTGTAAAATTTTGACTTGTATTGAGTTTTCAGTATTCTTTTTCTAATCAATTTCACTTTATCAATGACATCTTATAATAAATATAACTCCACTGAGTCATTTAACAGAACATTTGTAACACCTCTTACATAAGGCTTAAATCTTCTAATATCATTTTATTATAGACAAATTCTGCTAAGAAATCTCCTACATATCTCAAAAACATATGCTTGAAGCATGCTCTCCCAAATTAGATTTCCAAAGTTTAACTTTTCTCAATTCACTCACATATTAAGAAACCTATGATGTTCATGTAAAACTTCAAATGATGCCATTGTATATTGGTATGATAATTACTGCTATGAGCAAGTTCAACTAAAGACAATTAATTTCTCCCAACTTTCACCACAATAATATAAAGATACTTAAAGCATAACTTCTAATGTATAAACACATCATTTAAATTTAATATCAGTCATACTATAATCTAATAAAGATCTTTAGACTTCCTGACTAACTCTCTTGAGATAATATAATCAATTTGTATTTGCCAACATACCCACCATTGAAAATTTTCACTTGTATCTTCTTTTTACCATTATACTAGTACCATTTTTTTTTATATCTCAGTATATCCTTATTACCTCGGTTTATCCATATTTACAATCTATGGCTTCTTCTGAAATCTCTTTTCTCAACAATTATTCATACGTAAATTTCCAATCTCAACATAATTCACATATTAAATACTAAATTCGATTTAAACCTTTAACACAAATATCTTGATTACTTACATTATTTTCGGAGATGATTTTCAAAATATTCTCCATGTTTCCAAATTAAAAATTTTGATATTAACTTAAATCTTACTTTCCATACTTTACTCCTCAGAAACTTCAACACCGTTAATTCCTTTGATTACATTCGTCAAAGCACCATTAGATCATCATCCATCTATTCTTTTCAAAATTCCTATTACTTTAATCTACTAATAAGTTGAACACCATAATAATTGAGTTCCATAGATTAGAAATTAACCCTCCTTATAGTAAGGAAAAAGAATCTTGTATTTAATGCCAAATATTAATGTAGGACAATGTAGCAGAAAATACGAAACACGTAATAGAGCATGGTGCCAAAATAGGAAGTCAGAAATTTGGACAAAAATATCGACAGGAAATTAAAATCGGTGGCCATATTTCTTGAAAATCTGTAAACAAAATCTAGATGCTATTTCGACGAAAATCGGTGGCCGCAATCGGTGGCCGCAAATTTTGAATATATGTGCCAAAATTTAATTCAAAGATATTGTTATTTGGCGGAAGCATATCATATGGAAAAGAAATATTTCTGAGCCTATAAAGTCTGTGAATAACAAGAGCACATAGTTAACTGGTAGGATGCAGTTGGTTGCTTCAAAATATATATATAATCAATCAACTGTAAATAACTAGTTCAAATTAAAATTTCTCAAAATAGCTAGTCGACTTATAAACCAATAGTCGACTGGTAAAAATATTGAGAAAACAAAATAAACAATTTGATTGTTCCTCTTCAACAATTAATTGGTTTGCATTTTCACTTTTTTTTTCTTTTTCTTCTTTTTTTACAATGACGGCTATCACCTACAACCTTTCAAGACATCAATGCTTCATCAAAGACAACAAGAAAAAGACAGATTTTTGGTGATATCTTATCTTATGCTCTTTATGTGCTTAATATGGGTCACAGTCATAACTATTGTACATATACATGCTTGCCGTTTTTTTTTACCTTTAATTTAGCTGATATCCGCCAATCACTCACATAGCTATTCTAATAATATCCGGCCTATTCGCATAGCTATTATAAATATGCCCTTCTCTGAGTTCAATAAATACTTACATTAGTATCCTTGTCTATACTCAAAGTTAAGGTAAGAACAATTATGGAGGGAACAACATTCCGTCAGTTTCGAAATATCTGTGTCTTTTGTGGTTCCAGTCCTGGAAAAGATGGGGAATATGTGAAAGCAGCACAAAACCTGGGTATGGTGCTGGCCAGAAGAAAAATTCATCTAGTCTATGGTGGAGGTAACTGTGGGTTAATGGGGTGTGTGGCTACAGCTGCACATGTAGGAGGATGCCAAGTTCTAGGTATTATTCCTACAGCTCTAGCTGCATCCAACAACATAAGGAAAACAATTGGGGAAGAATATAGAGTAGCTTCCATGCATGAACGCATGGCTAGAATGATGAGTAATGCTGACGCCTTCATTGCCTTACCAGGTGGTTTTGGTACTTTAGAGGAGATTTTTCAAATAGTCTCTTGGGCACAACTGAATATGCATCACAAACCAATAGGTTTGTTAAATGTTAATCACTTCTTTGATGGTTTGTTATCTTTCCTTGATCATGCTGTGGAACAAAGGTTTATCCCACAATCAGCACGACGAATTCTCATCTTAGCTTCAGATGCTGAGGAGTTGATTGATGCCTTACAAGCATATGTTCATGTACCTGATCCAACTATTGCTCAAATAGAATGGATGGCAGACAATAGCAGAAAGCGCAAATTGGACTTGGATCTTCATCTGTAACTGTAGCAAGATGTGGACCCACTTTTACTTTCTTAGGGTTATCTTGGATACCATCTTGCTAGCCACATACCTTAAGAAAGTACTATTACTAAGTCAAAATTCATATTTTGAGAACTTAGCATATAGCTGATGCTCCCTTGGAGTTTGTAATACTATCTTTAAATATTGCTTATGATCCTCTGAACTCTTGAAATATTCTAATAAATATAATAACAACTTGATTTAGGGATGGCTTAATTACTTATTCATTAACTCTATGAATGTAGCTGGGGCATTTGTCAATCCAAATAACATAACTATAAACTCATAGTGTCCATGCCGAATCCTGAAAGCAACTTTTTTTTTAATATCCTCTTCTCTTATCCTTAATTGATGATATCTAAATATCAAATCAAGTTAAATTTTTTTTGAAAAATGTTGAGCACTTTCTAACTGATCAAATAGATCATCTATACGAGGTAATGAGTATTTATTCCACATTGTCACTTTATTCAATTGTCTATAATCTATGTATAGTCATAGTGATCCATCTTTCTTTTTCATAAATAGAATTGGAGCACTCCAAGTAAAAGTTCTAGGGCTTTTAAATCCCTTGTCTAACATGTCTTGTAACTATTTCTTTTTCAGTTCTTTAAGTTCAGTTGGTGCCATTCTATATGGAAATATAGACGCTGGCCAGGAAATAAATCAATACCAAATTCTATTTATTATTTCGGGGTAATCCTGGCAATTCTTCAGGAATTATATCAGAAAATTCTCTAATCACTGGAACTTGATTTACACTGATATACTTTATATCAGCATCTTTCACCACTGCCAACTATCCTTGGTACCTTTTTGTAATCACTTATCGACTGCTAAAGCAGAGATTAGGTTACTGGGTATCTCACTAAGATTTCTTTGTATCAAGAGAGAAAATTCTCCAAGAATATTGAATTTAATCACCTTCTAGGGACATTTCAAAATGACATGACATAATGCCAACAAATTCATTCTTAATATCACATCACAATCTACCATATCTAGACAACCGGGTATAACGGATGTCACATTCAGAAACCATGATACCAGAGTTTGACCCCTTCCGTACCTTAGTGGTATAGGATTTGCCTAAACTCAGCATTCCGCTGAGGTTTGCCTTACTACCATTCAAGAGGACATGCGAAGAGACTCTGTATGGGTCCTTTCCCAAGCACACAGCAAGGGAAGGCATATAACATCTCATATAACTAGCATCTCGCTATAAAACAAAGATAGCCCAACCGTCACTTAACCATGCCAATATAGCATACTATAAACTGACTTACTTGAACAAAAGGACAACATCCTATCGAACCCCTTTAGCAGCACCGTGAGTATAAGCATGTCCGGATTCATACCCATACTCAAAGTCCTACCTAAAGGTCCGTTACTCCATGAACACAGGAAAACCTAAAGCTCTGATACCACTCTATCACGGCCCCAAATGATGGAACACATGACCGGCATGGCATAAGGATTTCCCCCTAGCCGCAAGCCTAACACATAGCATGCACAAACATCCAGCATACAATCCAGATTACATAATAAATATAACTGGCCACATATGCCACATCCAATATAAGAAAATACTGTACACACACAGATATATATATATATATATATATATATATATATATATTTCATGAATCCAACATCTGTGATTCAACTTGGCCCATAACCTCATAATACAAATATCGTTGTAAAACATAAAACCATTTTTCCAACAACACATCAAAATACGCAAGAAGCGAGGATCCTGCCTGTATGTTCATGGAGGTACACTAGACATAAACTAAACTAAACAAACCGTACAAAAGAGCCTTGCCCAAACTGGGGCTCACCAACGCTATCTTCAGCCTCCTACGAAGCTGTAGCTGGATCAAAGTCTCTTTGACTATCTGTGGGGAGGAAACAGAAGAGGGGTGAGATCACCACATCTCAGTGAATGGATAAATCACACTATAACAGAAACAGGGCAAACTAAGCATGAATGTTTCGCAATGAGTTTAATAATTGAAATCAAAGTGTAAAGATAATAATAGAAACATTAAGCATTTAACCATAATTTATTAAAAAAAAAGTTAAACAGTTCAAATGTATGTTCAAAAGATGAAACAGGATTAAATCAGTAATAGTAGAGCAAATCAATTATGCATGGTAAGTAATAAATGAAGTTATTTATGCAATAACAATGATGAATGAGATTGTTTAGAAATATTTAATCTTTAAGAAAAATGCACTAGTTTATTGGAGGTCTTTCCTAATAGATCTATCATCTCCCCCAAGCACACAGCAAGGGTAGGGTAATCACTGTAGGCGTAGACATAAGTCCACCCTAAATCCCCAAGCACACAGCAAGGGTATGGTAATCACTGTAGGCGTAGACATAAGTCCACCCTAAATCCCCTAAGCACACAGCAAGGGTATGGTAATCACTGTAGGCGTAGACATAAGTCCACCCTAAATCCCTGTGTCTTAGGCAGTCATATGCCCGTCACAGTATCCTAGGCCGAAGCCTTCGCATGACCATGGTGCACCAGGGCTAGCACTCCCCGCGGCTAGCTAACAGTGATCTAAAAGGGTCCCTCCAATAGAAAACATTTGAAATATGCTATTCAAAGAGTTTAAAGTAAAGCATTTCAATAACATTACAATAAAGCTATAATTCTCCATCTAGCTCTTTTCATGCATAAAATTCCATTCTAAAATATATCTCATCCATGAATTCCCATGGAGACCTTTATAATCATAAACTTTTCCTTTTAAACATAGATCGTCCGTAGACGTCACATAGATGCTCATCATGCATCAAATCATTTCATGGCTAACTTAGTTCATTTCTATGACTAAGTTCACATTTCTATAAATCTAGCTCAAATGGAGAATTATCAGCCTAGATGCTTGCCCTGCATACCTAGAGTTCAACTAGGATTTAAATTTATAATTTCTAACATGGTTGGAACATATTGATTTTCAAAGCGGTAAAACAATTTAGCATACATTCCAACTAGTTAAAATCATACGAGAGAGAGAGTTATAAACCGAATTCGTAAAACATGCGCTATAGTATGAAAAACCCACTCACAGGTAAGGGCTCCAGATTGGACAGCCCTAAAATCCTTGTTTCTGGTCTGAATTTAGTAAAACAAACCCCAAAATCGAGTTCGAAAGGTCCAAAAACCTTAAATGAGCTTGGGTACTGTTCACCGCCGGAGAAACACTATTCACAGTCACTATTCATCACCGTAAAACACTATTCACCGTCAAAATTTTTTTTACCGAATCAACAAAACAATTTCATATCCTAATATTTATCTAGTTTCTGAATCCATTTACGGAGTCAGATTTCTAATTAGAAGTTTATAAGTAAGGTTTTTCAGAATTTACCTTTTATCGAAATTTTCTATTTCAGATCTACGGCGATTCAACGGTTGATTTGAAAAACTGATCAGTCAAAACTAAAGTACTCTTCGTCCTGAATCCAATAACATTTTCAGTTTTGATACCGGAAGCCAATTGGTACTCCAAATCGAGAGAAAAAATTTGAAGTCACTGTTCACTCACTATGCAGCACTATGCATTTTTTCCGTTTTCTTCTTCTTCGAATTCGTCGCCCCCGGTTTCTCATTTTATGGTTTCTGAAAAAAAAATTTTTTTTATATTTTATTTTTATTTTTTTTAATAATTATTAAATAATTAATAATTAGATTTTCTTTTATAAAAAGTCATATAAATTCCGTTTTTCATCTTAAAATATCCCAAGAATTCCTAAAAATTTCCATTCTCGTAAATCTTTAGTTAAACTCTTAAATCACGATTTTTCTTGATAAACATCATAATAAAACAAATTTCAAAACAAAATATCTTTATTCATATTAAAAGAAAGAATATTTCTAAAAATACCATAAAAATTCAATGGAGGCCGGTATAATTATTTTAAGCAACACAATACTTCTTTTACTTAAAAGTCCACTTACTTTTAACAAATCATAATCATTTCTACATAAATAAAAATATATTTGCTTATAGCGCGCCAAAACATAAATTCTCATATTTCTTTTGTAATTCTTTAATCCATGTAATAAATATACATATTTTCTACGGTTCTTATCTCTATTGTCAAAATTCTCTCTTTTATTCTAAATTTCCTTTAATTGGAATTTTCGTTAAATTTTACGGTTATTACAATAGTTTTACATATTGATTTTAAAATCCATTAAACATGTGCTTCTATGTATAGGTCTCATCAATTTAGAAAGTGAATATTTTGTGCGCGTGCCATTGATATGTAAATCTATAAAGTTGCCTAGGATAAAGGCATGGATATGTGTTAAACCCTGATTGGGAAGTTTCTGACAGTGGAATTATACTGAGACTGAAATTTTTGTATTATATTGTAACCTCTATTTTGAATGATATGGCATTATGCAATTAATAATTTATGTGCATGAATCCTATTAAAAACACTATTTATTAACAACAGATGATGTTAGCCCTGGTGCACCTTGACACCTCAGTTAGCAGAGGTGTTGCTCGCCTCGTGTGACGACTAACACACAAGATCTGTTATGTGAAGGAGAGCGGAATGCCTCTTATCTAGGCATAATGCCGACTTTCTAATATGTGATTGCCTTCTCTTGCTGTGTGCTTGGGAAATACCCATATTAGAGTCTATTCGCGTGTCCTTTTGAACATTGGTGGGGCTAACGTCAGTTGGAATGATGAGTTTAGGTAAATCCTACAATGACAAAGTACAGAAGGGGGTTGAACTCTGATATGGTGGTTCTGATATGGGATTCTCCTAATATTTTCACATAAAATATGTTTGATGCATATCATTATTGATTTAATGATTATATTATACTGTATATAATTTTGAATATCTAATTATCTGTTAAATCAAGAATATTTGAAATGCGGGTTCCTTGTGAATGTACTTCTTAACTGTACTTTCTATGTGACAAATGTTAATATATGAGTCAATCCATAAGCTGGCCTAGAAGATTATGGGAGGTTTTATCTACTTAGTGAGTTGTCAAACTCACTACACAATATTTTCATTTTTTTTTCATATAAGGATATAGAATTTCATCCTACAGATATGTGATCAACTAGATGACATACTCTCTGGGTGAGCCTACATTGTTTCCAAGGCTTATAGTATTTAAATCATATTGTACTTATATTCTAGAGTATGCTCTGTACGCCACAAACAGGATCCATGCTTCTACAGTAATAATGATTTATATAGACTTGGCATGTATATTTGGTTATATTGAGAAACTTGTGAACGTATATTTTTTATCTCTATTATGTGATATATTTGGAGAATGTATACAATACACACACACAGAGAGAGAGAGAGAGAGAGAGAGAGAGAGAGAGAGATATATATATATATATATATATATATATATATATATATATATATATATATATATATATATATATATATATATATATATATATATATATATATTAAGGGTAAAGTTATTTGATATTTGTGACAATCACGATCTCTTAAATTGGGGCATGACACTATTAACTGTAGGACTAATGTTCTTAAGAATTTATAGTTCTTAAATTATGTATATTTAAATGAGTTAATTACAACATCATCACTTTTTGGTAATTATCACACAAATAGAATTGAGATAAAAAGATTTATATTTTTAAATGTTGAAGGATTATGTTCACTCAACTAAACCGTAAAAAAGGACATATTGAATGAAATATTTCTGCTACTAAATGTGGCTTAACTCCCCCACAAGAAAAACATGTGTTACTGCAAATAATCTTCCATCCAAGTTGGCTTCCTCCTGCTTCTGCCACTCTTCCTTTCTGCCACTTCATTAATCTCTTTTGCCAACTTGTCTTCTAACTCAGATTTTCAGCTTGTTTGACACTATTGGTTGTATCACGCGAGAAGGTTTCATGGTTAAAAGTATGAGCATTAATTATAAAAATAACTAAAACAAAACTTCACTAATAAATTAATTATAACTTGAGGGCTAAATCAAATTTTATTGCAAATATAAGGAATTAAAACAACTCTTTACCCATAAATTAATTATAACTTGTAGTCTAAATCAGCTGCGTCTTGGTAACAACTTCAATAAAATCACCACCTCATATAAAATTGTGATAATTTGATATAATTCTACAATAAATGTTAAAGATTGTATTGAATCAATTAGAATCAAACTAAAACTTTTATAATACTGGATGACCAAAAGTATATTGAAGAAAAAAGAAAGGCTAAACTCCAAAGAATTGGTCTAGTAGTTATGGAGGCGTGTTAGATTCCTACCTTGATTATTTGGTTTTAAATCTTCATACTAGCACTTTGGAGAATTTATTCTCTTAATTGGACTAAGCCAATATTAAAGGCACACTTTTAATATTGCTCAGAGAGGATTTAGTCTTGATTGATATGTACATTGATCTGCGTCTTGGCATACAGTAAACCACAACCTTAACTAAAACCATGATCATTCGATATACTAGGAACTAAATCATGGGTATGTATATATTGCACTGATCTGAATTTCTGAAATTAAACCCAATTTTAGTTTGAGAGATTCTTAGGTAGAACAACTATCCAAGTAATTATATGATACAACACAGGTTTAGTAATTGGTATAATGTGAATTGAAAGTCAATTATTTAGATTGTCGTTAGCAAATTGTCTGTTAGCCACAAAATTTTATAATTACAAATAGACATATAATAGTAAGGATTTAATTACAAAATTTTAAAACTATAAAAATCCTATTATAAATTATGAGGACTTAATTGAAAATTGAACAAAACTTTTAAAAACAACAGAGTAACTAAAGATTTCTATGACTTTTCAATAGAATTTATGCATGGGAATGAACTTTTTTTTTTTAAAGAAATATCAATAAAGTTGAATTATAAAAAATTTGCATGTCTTATATTCATTAGAGAACTTGACAGCAAACAGTTGAGAAACTTTACCTAAATATTGTCCACCTAACAAATTGCCATACCAATAGGATAAGTAAGAATATTCAAACTACAAACAAAAATAACTGTAATAACCGTAAAATTTAACGAAAAATTCCAATTAAAGGGAATGTAGAATAAAAAAAAGAATTTTGACAATAGAGATAAGAACCAGTGAAAATATGTATATTTATTACATGGATTAAAGAATTACAAAAGAAATATGAGAAATTATATTTTGGCGCGCTATTAGCAAAAATATTATTATTTATGTAGAAATAATTATGATTTGTTAAAAGTAAGTGGACTTTTAAGTAAAAGAAGTATTGTGTTGCTTAAAATAATTATATCGGCCTCTAATGAATTTGTATGGTATTTTTAGAAATATTCTTTCTTTTAATATGAATTAAGATATTTGTTTTAAAATTTATTTTATTATTATTTTTATTAAGAAAAATCATGATTTAAGAGTTTAACTAAAGATTTATGAGAATGGAAATTTTTAAGAATTTTTGGGATATTTTATGATGAAAAATGGAATTTATATGAATTTATATAAAAGAAAATCCTATTATTAATTATTTAATAATTATTATTATATTTAAAAAAAAAAAACGAAAAACAGAAACCATAAAATGAAAACCGGGGGCGACGATCGGATTCGAGAAAAAACGGAAAAAAATGCATAGTAGTGAATAGTGAGTGAATAGTGACATCCAATTTTATCTTTCGATTTGGCGTACCAATTGGCTTCCGATATCAAAACTGAAGATGTTATTGGATTCAGGACGAAGAGTACTTCAGTTTTGACCGATCAGTTTTTCAAATCAACCGTTGAATCGCCGTAGATCTGAAGTAGAAAATCTCGGTAAAAGGTAAGTTCTGAAAAACCTTACTTAGGGACTTCTAATTAGAAATCTGACTCCGTAGATGGATTCAGAAACTAGATAAATATTAGGATATGAAATTATTTTGTTGATTCAGTAAAATTTTTGTGACAGTGAATAGTATTTTCCGGCGGTGAATAGTGGCGGTGAATAGTGTTTTCGGCGGTGAACAGTAACCAAGCTCATTTAAGGTTTTTGGACCTTCCGGACTCGATTTTGGGGTCTGTTTTACCGAATTCAGACCAGGAACTAGGATTTTAGGGCTGTCCAATCTGGAGCCCTTACCTGTGAGTAGGTTTTTCATACTATAGCGCATGTCTTATGAATTCGGTTTATAACTCTCTCTCTCATATGATTTTAACTAGTTGGAATGTATGCTAAATTGTTTTACTGCTTTGAAAACCAATATATTCCAACCATGTTAGAAATTATAAATTTTAATCCTAGTTGAACCCTAGGTATGCAGGGCAAACATCTAGACTGATAATTCTCCATTTGAGCTAGATTTATAGAAATGCGAACTTAGTCATAGAAATGAACTAAGTTAGCCATGAAATGATTTGATGCATGATGAGCATATATACGACATCTACGGACGATCTATGTTTAAAATGATTTGATGCATGATGAGCATCTATGTAACGTCTACGGACGATCTATGTTTAAAAGGGAAAGTTTATGATTATAAAGGTCTCCATGGGAATTCATGGATGAGATATATTTTAGAACGAAATTTTATGCATAAAAAGAGCTAGATGGAGAATTATAGCTTTATTGTAAAGTTATTGAAATGTTTTACTTTAAACTCTTTGAATAGCATATTTCAAATGTTTTCTATTGGAGGGACCCTTTTAGATCACTGTTAGCTAGCCGCAGGTAGTGCTAGCCCTGGTGCACCATGATCATGTTAAGGCTTCGGCCTAAGATACTGTGACGGGCATATGACTGCCTAAGACACAGGGATTTAGGGTAGACTTATGTCTATGCCTACAGTGATTGCCAGACCCATTGCTATGTGCTTGGGAAATTTAGGGTTGACTTATGTCTTCGCCTACAGTGATTGCCATACCCATTGCTATGTGCTTGGGGAAATTTAGGGTGGACTTATGTCTACGCCTACAGTGATTACCTACCCTTGCTGTGTGCTTGGGGGAGATGATAGATCTGTTAGGAAAGACCTCCAATAAACTGATGCATTTTTCTTAAAGATTAAATATTTCTAAACAAGCTCATTCATCATTGTTATTGCATAAATATCTTCATGTATTACTTATCATGCATAATTGATTTGCTTACGGTTATTGATTTAATCATGTTTTATCTTTTGAACACACATTTGAACTGTTTAGCATTCTTTCAATAAATTATGGTTAAATGCTTAATGTTTCTATTGTTATCTCTACATTTGGATTTCAATTATTAAACCCATTGCGAAACACTCGTGCTTGGTTTGCCCTGTTTCAGTTATAGTATGATTTACTCATTCACTGAGATGTGGTAATCTCACCCCTCTTTTGTTTCCTCCCCACAGATAGTCAAAGAGACTTTGATCCAGCTACAGCTTCGTAGGAGGCTGAAGATAGTGTTGGTGAGCCCCAGTTTGGGCAAGGCTCTTTTGTACTGTTTGTTTAGTTTAGTTATGTCTAGAGTATCTCCATGAACATACAGGCAGGATCCTCGCTTCTTGCGTATTTTGATGTGTTGCTTGAAAAATGGTTTTATATTTTATAATAATGTTGGTATTATGAGGCCATGGGCCAAGTTGAATCAGAATGTTGGATTCATGAGATATCATGAGGTATATATATATATACATATATACAGTATTTTCTGATATTGGATGTGGCATATGTGGCCAGTTATATTTATTATGTACTCTGGATTGTGTGCTGGATGTTTGTGCATGCTATGTGTTAGGCTTGCGGCTAGGGGGAAACCCTTATGTCGTGCCGGTCATGTGTTCCATCATTTGGGGCCGTGACAATAACAATACAAGTACTACTAGAATTTATTTCACAATTTTCACTCTTACTCTTATCCTACTACTTTTTCCAAGCACTTCGTTTAATGGTGAGAAAAATATTACCCCCAAGCGATATGATATTTTTAATAGAAAAATGCAAACCGAATTTTTTAATTTTGAATCATTTTCAAATAACTTCATCAACTAGAAAAAATTATAATTCAAGGTGAAAAAGTATAATTTTTCCTTTTAAAAATGCTAAACTGCTTTCAGGTATTCCAATATTGAATGGGTGCGATTGTATTTTTTTTTCTTCCTATAATATCTATGAGCTACATACATAAGAAATTGTGTTCTACAATATTTTATTTTCAAGCACTTCATCTTGTGGCGACTAAAAGGTTTTATCCGCCACATGAATACTATATATATCACACCCCCAATTTAAGGGAAAGCGATAGTCACGAATGGCAAATAACTTTACCCATGATATATTACATACATGCTCCAAGTATATCACATAACAGGGATCAAAAATATATGTTCATAAGTTTCCCAGTATAACTAAATATACATGCCAATTCTACATATATCAATATTACAGCAGAAGCAAGGATCTTGCCTATGACGTACAGAGCATACTCTAGAGTATAAGTATATTATAAATTAAAATTTGCAAGCCCTGGAAACAAAGTAAACTCACCCAGAGAATATGTCGTCTAACTGATCACCTATCTGAAGGGAAATGACCAAACTCTTTATTCTTATATGAAAAATGTGAAAATATTTTATAGTGAGTTTGACAACTCAGTGAGCAGATAATAGTTCCTATGACCTCCTAGGTCAGCACATGGATGCACTCATATTTTAAAATTTGTCATGTAGAAAATACAATTCGAAGGTATATCCATATAGGACCCATATTTCAAATATTCTCAATTCTAAAGATATTCAGAGGTCCAAGACCAAATACAGTATGGTATGGTCATAAAATAAATATTGTTATACATCAAAAAATTTCACATATAAATATTACGAGGATCCCATATCAGAACTACCATATTAGAGTTCAAGCCCCCTTCTATACTTTGTTGGTGTATGATTTGTCTAAACTGAGCATCCTAACTGAGGTTTGCCCTACCACCGCTCAAGAGGACAAATGAAGGGATTCTAATATGGATATTTCCCAAGCACATAACAAGGGAGGGCAATCACATATCAAAAAGTCTACATTTCGCTCAGATAGGAGGTATCTCATTCTCCTTCACGTGACAGATCCTGTGTGTTGGCCGTCACACGAGGCTAGCAACACCTCTATTAGCTGAGGTGTTAAGGTGCACTAATCTCCTGCTGTTAACAAACAGTGTTTCCAATAGGACTCTTCAACATATATTATTATTTGCATAAATTCCATATTGTTCAAAATAGAGTTCACAGTCTAATACAAAAATTTTAGTCTAAAATTAGTTCCTCTATCAGAAACTTTCCAGTCAAATTTTAACACATATCTATGCCTTTTTCCAAGGCAACCTTATAGTTATATAGATCATTGCCACGTGCACAAAATATTCACTTTACAAAAATAATGAGAAATATATTTAGAGTCACATATTCAATGAGTTTAAAAATTTATTTGCAAAACCATACTCTTCTTGAACAATATGATAGTTAGTAAAAAAATCAGATAATTTAACCAATTTCAGAGAATTATAAAAGTATAAATAACTCGTTTACATAATTAATTATATATTTAAAGCTCAAGAAGAGCATAGGGTAAGTCCACTACAAAAAAGAGGTTATTTGCGACTGAAATCAGCGACCGAAATAGAACAGTCTCTAATTGTGACTGACCAGACATCGCTAGTAACTTATTTTAAATGAAAGCAATTTTGTGTAATTCGGCCACCAATTTAGCAACCGATAAGGACCTTGCAAAAATTTAAGATATACTACGACCGATATAGAGACCGATTTTCGATGTCACAAAAACAATTGGTGGCAAAAGGGTGGCAAACGTGTTGCAAAGTAACATGTGCTCCCATCTATATCTTAATCGATCTCAGAATATCACAATCGGTTGCAAATCAATGTTAGATTTTAATAAAACCCTAATCCCCAATTTTTTTCCCATTTCCATCTGGGCGTTGTTTTTCCTTTCCTCCCCGTGGCACCGTTCGTTACTTTTGGTCTCCCTGCCGACGACTCCGCATCTTGTGTGAGTGTTGTTGTCTCCTCGTCGTTGGCCTCCGAGCAACCCCAATTAGTTGCAGATTTTTGTCTGCGCATCGAAGGTGTTTCTTCTCTCTTCCCCGCGCCGCCGTTCAACCCTGCTACTGTCCTCGTCGATGACTCCGTATCTCGTGCAGGTCTTCTGGTCTCGTCACAGCGAGCGTCCGAGCCACCACAGCTACTTGCCACAGTTTGATGCCATTGCCTCCAGGTTGACCTTCCACGACTACAGGTAAGGAATTTGAGTTGTAAATGCTATGGTTTGAGTAATTTTTCTGCTACTATATATTGATTTATTGAATGTAAATGTTATGGTTTGAATATTTGATATTGATCATGACTATGGTTTAAATTTTTAGAATGTCCAAAAGATATTTTTTTGTGGTCTGACAGATGACTTTGATTCTATGAGAAAATTTCTAACATCTCTAACAGCTCCCTATCTAAACTGGATTCTATAATTGATCATGATAATAATTGTTGGAAGATCAAATTGGTTAGGGAAATTTTTGATAACTCCACTTTCTTCTTACTATTCTATAATTGATCATGATAATCATTGTTGAGGCTACGTTTTAGTGGATTGAAATTGATTGACAATATATGACTATGCTTTAGTGGTTGTGGTTGCATACATTAGAAAATGCACACACTATGTTTTAGTGTTTAATTGACTATGACTAAAACTAAGAATTTTTTTCATGTGTTATTTACATTTTTTTATAGAAAATATTTGAAGCATTAGATACCTTAACATCAATCCTATATCATAAATCCTATATCATAATATTCAAAATATTAAAATATCTAAGATACATTAATATACCAAATGCCTCTTGTGTATGTATTATAAATATGATAGTCTCCTTGAAAGAGGAAGGAAAAGGAATGCTCACTATAGAGTACTTAAGTTTCCTGACTCAAGGCTTTTGATTTTGGGCATGTTTTATGAGTTGTTCTATGTGTTATACGTTGATTTTCTCTAATACCATAACTTAGCCACTGATAACTTGTCCTACAATTGGTTATCAATATGGAAATTCCAATGAATTGAAGGTAGATGTATAATAGATTAAATGAGAAGAAGTCAAGAATATTGGATGAGTTTGTGGATGGAGTTGTTGAGTTCATTCGTTTTACTACTAGTCAAAGTAGAAATGAAACAACCGATTTGATTAGGTGTCCTTGTACAAAATGCAAGGGCCAGTCATACAAGACAGTGGATGATGTTAAAGTTCATTTGTTTAGCAAGGGATTCATGCCAAAATATTACTGGTGGATAGCCAATGGAGAAGCATCACTACAAGTGATGCCAATTTTTAGTGACAGCTCGTACTACGGTCAAGATAGATAGAAGGAAGAATACGATGTCTATCAACAAATGATTATGGATGTAGCTGAACTTAAAATTGGTGCTCAATTAGAATTTGGTGAAGCTATGACTGAAAATGTGGAGGAGGATCTGAATCCAACCGCTAAGAGATTTTATGACATGTTGGCTTCTTCACAAGCACCATTGTGGGAGGGATGCGAGACTCAGTCAGAGTTGTCAATGTCTTTGTAGGCTATGAGTTTGAAGTCAGATTATAATATGTCCCAATGTTATTTTAATCAAATGGTTAAGGGTATTGGCAGTGCATTACCAAATGAAAATCATATGTCGGATAACCTTTATTATGCAAAGAAGAATATCTCGCAGCTTAGGATGGGATGCGTTAAAATTGATTGTTGTCCAAAAGGTTACATGTTATTTTACAAAAATGATGAGCAGCTTACACATTGCAAATTTTGTGAGGAAGAACGATATAAAAGAACTTGTTGAAGGGGCAACTCAAAACAGATCCCTAAATCCCAGATGAGGTATTTTCCTATTGTTCCAAGACTCCAAAGGTTGTATTCATCAATGTCCACTACTGGTCATATGAGATGGCACAATGAGAACCAGAGAGAGGATGGTGTATTGTATCATTCATCTGATGGAGAGGCATGGAAACATTTTGATAGAGTGTATCCAGAATTTTCACATGACCCTCGCAGTGTGAGATTGGGGCTATGCACTGATGGATTTAATCCACATGGGCAATCTAGTCAAACATATTCATGTTGGCCTATGATTTTAACTCCATATAATCTTCCTCCATGGATGTGTATAAAGAGAGAATTTATGTTTTTGACAATCATAATTATGGGTCCATCGCCCCTAAGAGTAAGATAGATGTTTATATGGAGCCGCTCATAGATGATTTGAAGATGTTGTGGAATGAAGGCATTGTAACTTATGATGTATCCTTAAAGCAAAATTTTGTGATGAAGGTAGCATTGATATGGAATATAAATGACTTCCCTGCTTATGGAATGTTATCAGGTTGGTCAACCGCAAGAAAGCTGGTGTGCCCAATTTGTATGAATTAGTTGAAAGCATTTTATCTTAAGCATAGTCATAAGGTAGCATTCTTTGATTGTCACCGTAAGTTTTTTCCACTTAATCATCCTTACAGGAAGAATAAAAATTCATTCAAGAAGCGTTGTGAGGAACACTCTCCCATTCCAAAAGGGTTTAGTGGTGAAGCGATATGGGATATGGTTAGAGCAATACCTACCATCCAAGAATCTCAAGGAACCCATCTACCCGGGAGTAATAGGGATCATAATTGGAAAAAAAAGTATAGTTTGGAGTTTACCATATTGGAAAACACAACTTATACCTCACAATATAGATGTGATGCACACAGAGAGAAATGTGTCTATGAACATATTTAATACAGTAATGGACATAGAAGGTAAGATAAAAGATACATGTCAAGCCAGACTTGATATGGGTGAAATTTGCAGATGTAAGTAGCTTGAGATGCAGAAAATTGGCCATGATAAGTACATAAAGCCCAAAGCAAAATAAACTTTGAGTAAATCACAATGATTAGCAATATGTGAGTGGGTAAAAGATTTGAATTTGCTCGATGGATATGCGTCCAATTTGGGTAGGTGTGCGGATATGAAAGAAGTAAAGTTGCACGGTACAAAAAGTCATGATTGCCATGTGTTCATGCAACGCTTGTTGCCCATTTCATTTGACTCATCACCGAGGCCTATTTGGAATCCACTTGTTGAGCTTAGCTTATTTTTTAGGGATTTGACCTATACAATGTTAAAGATAGATCATTTGAGGAGTATGGAGGAAAATATTCCTATTATATTGTGCAAACTTGAACATATATTTCATCCAAGCTTCTTTGATTCAATGGAACATCTTCCTATCCATTTGCCTTATAAAGCTTGGATTGGAGGTCTAGTTCAATATCAATAGATGTATCATTTTGAAAGGTGTGTGTCCATTTATCTAAGTAATTTACTTTATGTAATTGATATATGATTTACACTACCTAATGAAATTATTGATTATTGTTTAGGTTTTTGCAAACTTTAAAAGAAAAAGTCAAAAACAAAGCTCAGGTGGAGGGATCTATATGTGAAATTTTAGTAGAGGAAATTTCAACATTTACTTCTTATTATTATCCATCGGATGTATGTTCAAGAATAACTAGAATGTCACGTAATGATTGAGGTGAAAGTTCTTCCTCTCACACACCTATGTCAATTTTCAACTATCTTGGACGTGGCAATGGAAAATCTCAGTCTGTGTTCCTTCATGACCGTGACATGAGAGCTAACATTTTGTACATTCTTAATAACTGCGAAGAGGTTTAGCCTTGCTTAGAGTAAGTGCAAATATAAATTTTACACATATAAATCATTGTGCATGTATTGTCATATTCAAACTCAACTTCACAATTCATTTATATTATATTTTGTAGGATGTACACTGTATTTTTGAAGGAGATAGTTTGTAATATCCCGTAATTTTTAAATAATAATGTTTTACGATAAAAAATATATTTTTATTTTAAATGATTATGTTTTACTAAAAGCAAATATATTTTTAATTAAAATAATTATTGTTATGCTTAAAATAATTATATTGGCCTCTAATAAATTTTTGTTTTATTTTTAGAAATATTCTTTCTTTTATTATACATAAAGAGATTTATTTTGTGATTTGTTTTATTAGAATTTTTATCAAGAAAAGTCATAATTTAAGAGTTCAACTAAAGTTTTACAAGAATATAATTTTTTAGAAAATTTTGAAATGTTTTAGGATGAAAAACAATATTTGTATGAATATATATAAAATAAAATCCTATTATTCAATTATTAAATAATAATAATTATTATTATAAAAAAAAATAAAAGAGAAAAAGGGAAGGGGGAGACAGAACAGAGACGGAAACCGAACTCTGCAAAATTGATGAATAGTGTAAATAGTAACCTTCATTTTTCTCTCTAGATCTAGAGTGTCTATTGGCTTTTGATCTCAAAACTAAGGGTACCACTGGATTCAGGGCAGAAAATACTATGATTTTTGATCGAATAATTTTTCAAATCAGCCGCTGAATCGCTGCAGATCGGAAGTAGAAAATCTCAGAAAAAAGGTAAACTCTGAAACTCATATTTAGAGACCTTAAATTAAAATCTGATATCATCAATGGATTCAAGAGTTAAATAAATCTTAGAATATGATCTGACAACTTTTTATTCTTGGTAAATAGTATTTTCTGACTATGAACAGTGACCAAGTTCCCAGAGTCATTTTTTTTTTAAACCCTCCAGACACGTTTTTAAAGTTTGTTTAGTCAAATATAAATTGGAAAAGAGTATTTTGGGGCTATCCAATCTGAATCCCTTACCCTGTGAATAGATAATATTTGCTATGACATGTTTTTATTGCCCTTATGAATATTTGAATTTGATAAGTTTACATTTATTTAAAGTTTCCTCCATGTTAGGGCCTTTAAGTATATGGGACAAGCATAAATACTTTTGGACACTCGATTATCTTTTGATTGGCATGAACTGGAAATGGAAATGTGCTTTGAGCATGTTATGATATTGGACTTATACTGTGAATTGAGAAACTATATTGGAACCTCTATTTTGTAGCTAACTTTCCTTAAAGCATTCTTTATGTTTACGAGCAAGAATGGAAGAATTCCACTATTTTCCTGACTTTTATGTTATGATGAATGATGATGGTTTACAATTATGTTATATATGCATTATCGGGAATTAGGGGTGCACAAAGTGTGCCAAGTAAGCCCCACTTCCCCCACGATTGGCCAATAATAGGAGATGCATAACCCTTTGCAGGTATGGGACTGCATTGGGTAAGTAGATCAAAATGTTAAAGGTCCTTAATGTGACTAAGATGATAATGAATGCATAAGTTGTCAGTGCCTGAGTTTAGTGGAAATGATTGAATTGTTTTAAGGATTGAGCTGTATATTATTTTTATGAGATTTTAGCTAAATTGAGGTTGCCATATCATCTCTTTGTTTTCAAATAACCACATTCCTTTTTTATTAGATGTCCCTTACTTCTTGATATTTATCATTGAAAATGTTACAGTTTTTTAGAGAAGAAAAAAGGATTATCTATACATTGGCTTATATGATAATATGAAAAGCTCATGCCTTAATTTGTCCAATTATGTTATAGCATATGTTATCTACCCACTGAGTTGGTGAGCTACTCACTGAATTGTTAAACTCACTACACGATATTTCACATTTTTTAAATAAAGATAAAGAGTCTGATCTTTCAAATAGTTGATCAGCTAGACAACATATTCTCTGGGTGAGCCTACTTTGTTTCTAGGGCTCATAGATTTTGGTTATATTGTACTTGTAATCTAGAGTATGCTTTGAACGCTACAGGCATGATTCCTGCTTCTTCTGTACTTTGATGTTATAGATTTGGTCTATTTATTGTGTATACATGAGAGAAATTATCTGAATCAATTTACATAATGAAGGATTGTATTATACATGTTATGGAAAAAAAATATTAGTAAATTATGTGTTTCACGTGCCCTTAAAAGTAGAGTCATGACATAGTTCCTAATATATTAAAATCTCAAATTGACTCTGAGATTGCTTCCAATTTTCCTATATGGTTTTGAGAATATGTAAGTATTTTACTTAACTATGATTTTGTTCTTGGCTCATATGTTATATAAGATAACATCTTTTTTGAACTAGGTGGAAAACCCAACAAATAATATTCAAGATCATATTTTACAAGGTTTAGCTTGGGGTTCACTTACAAAGGTTGAATCATGGCCAATATATATAATCAATGGATATAAGTTTCATACTCTTAATCATAGCGAAGGAAAGCAAGCTTTAAATTATGGTGTATGTGTACGAGGCACTAATGGACAAATAGAAGATGACTTCTATGGGATATTGACTGATATTTTTGAAGTAAGTTTTATTGATTTTCTTATCAAAAGAGTAGTTCTTTTTAAGTGTCAGTGGTTTGACAATACTCCTAATTAGGGGACAAAAGTACATCACCAATATGGACTTGTTGAAGTAAAACAATCGAGAAGATACAACCAAGCATACGATCCTTTTATACTTGCATAACAAGTTGAACAAGTGTATTATACACCGTATCCAGAGGGTCATAATGGTTGGTTGGGTGTTATTAAAATAAAGGCACATAGTACAATAAATGCTCCTAGTGCTCAACAAACTAAAATGGATGTTCTGTATCAACATAAAGTTCAAGATCTTCCAATAACACAAGTTGACACAAATTTATATGAAGATTCACTTATAGATGGAGATGGTGATGTATAGGAAGTTGGTGGGGACATGATTAACCAAGCAAAAGTAGATATGTCAAGTGAAGATGTTTCTGCTTTTTTAGATAGCGAGGGTGAATTTAGTGATTCAGAACTATCCGTTAACTAGTTTAGGTTAGATCATAATATATTGTAATAACCTTATTGCAAAAATAAAAGGAGTTATGATTACTATTATTTTGGTAATTTGTATTAATTATGAATTTTTTTTCTTTTTTTAATTTATAGATGTGTGACACAGGTCGAGGACGTGGTCAAGCCACTAGGGCTTGTGGGAGAAGACGTGATAGAGTGACTTATTACACTCCCACTGAGGATGATTCCACTAAATCCACCTCAGTTGTTCAGGGATCATCAGCACCATCTTCATCCACACAGCCTTCTCCTGTCATATTGGGTACTCAGGCACCTTTATTCGCTCAGCCCGATGAACCACATGATGGGAAGACTTTGATTGCTCCTGGAGATGTCCATTTTGAGTAAGTTAACTGTGTTTATTAGCATGTTATTTTGTATAATTAATTTAGGGATTTATGTTAACTTACATTCTTTCTTTGAAATAAGATTTGACATTACTAGAGCACTGTCAGATATTATTGTTGATGCCATTAGGTCTCACTTCACTGGACCTTGGACATGTTGGAGTGAGGTCCCTGAGCGTGAGAAGACTGTATGATTTGCAAAATTTCATGTAAGTTCATTTTTTAAGCATATTTTTAATTAGTATGCAAGTGTATTTTATAATTGTTAACTAACTAGTTCTTTTATTTGCAAGAAACGTATAGATGGCTTCCTGCTCATGACTATACAGTTAGAAGGATTTTTGACCATAAGGTTCAAAAATGCCTCAAAAAACCTTATGAACAAACTCAGACCGGAAAAAGGAAAAACCAATTGTGTGCATCCATCTATTAAGGAGCAGTTGAATAAAAAATGGAGGAGTCCCCAGTGGCTAGAGAAGAGTAGCAAAGCCAAGCATAACCGATCAGTGGATGTAGGTGCTTTATCATACACTGGTGGGTCGATCTTTACAGCTGAGCATAAAAAGAGATTGGTATGACTTTATGTCAATTTTGTTAAATTCCAATTTGTCGTGTTATTTTGTCTCACATGTATTAACATTTTAATAATGACTTTGTTGCAGAAAGATGACCTGCATAGAGAGCCAACTGCTTTCGAGATTATAGATTAGACGAAGAAGTTAAAGGATGGAAAGTGGTCTTGTCAGAAGGCTCAACGTGTTGCTGTATGTATAAGTTTAATTTGAACAATGTCTAATCAATTTTTTAAGTTATTTTTAATTAACTATTCTAAATGTTCTTTAATTTTTATTTTATAACATGTTTTTATTATTAATTGAATTGTTGTATTTATATCATTGGAATTGATTTGCTGAATTGTTGATTATGTTCTGAATTTTTTTTGTAATTTAAATTCAGGAAACTAAAAAAAAAAGCAGAAATATTTGCAAATTTCACACAATTTGCGACCAATTATTAGTGAAAAAATTTGCGACTACCCTATCGGTCGCCAAATATGAGTATTAATAGAAAAAATGGCATTTGTGATTCATGTGAAATAGCGAACGATTTAAATCAAACTTTTGGTCACAACTTTTGCCACCATTAAATATCAATTGCAATTCATGTTACGACCTGCATATTTGCTACTTTAGTTAATTGGTCGCAATTTGATCTCTAAAATTTTTTGCGGCCGATATTATCATTTTTGCGACGGATTATTTCAGTTGCAGTTCGTCCTTTTTTTGTAGTGGTCATAGAAGGGATTATCTATTCATAGGGTAAGGGTTACAAGTTGGACATCTCCAAAATGCATTTTTTTCAAGCTAAATTTGAACAAATAGACTTTAAAATCGAGTCTGGAGAGTCTCAAAACTTAGAAAATGACTCTGGGAGCTCGGTCAACTAATGATCATTATTCATTGATCAGAAGTACTGTTTACATATGTCGAAATCACAATTCCTGCTAGTTGAGTTACTATTCACATATATCGGAATCACTATTCACTCCGTTGGAGTATTGTTCATGACACCAAAAATTGTCAAATAATTGAAAATTTTCATATCTTATAGTTTATGTACCTTCTGAATCTATCTATGGTGTCAAATTTTCAATTTGAAGACTCTAAATATGAGTTTTAGAACTCACCTTTTTCTAAAATTTTCTTTTTCAGATTTGCGGTGATTCTTTAGCTAATTTAAAAAATTGTTCGGCCAATATTGTAATACTCTCCATCCTTAATTCAATAATACCTTTAGTTTTGTGATTGGAGGCTCGAAGGTACTTCAAATTTAGAGAGAGAAAATAAAAAAAATACTATGCACATCACATGGTTACCAGGAGGAAAATTTTCTCTTTGTTTTTTTAATGATTGAGGGACCAAATAAAAATTTTCTTTTTTTAGAGAAAGTCCTTTAAATTTTATTATTTATATTTTTATCCCTAACTTTTAAAAAATTACAATTTGACCCCGAAAATATTAATAAATTTTCATTTTGATCCCTAAAACCTGTCAATTACCTCCCTACTCCTTTAATTCTTTTATTAATCTATACATAAATGAAAATTATTAAATCTTAGGGTTCTTACATATGTTTGTGTGTGTGTGTGTGTGTGTGTGTCTATATATATATATATATATATATATATATATATATAGTTGGATCAATTTAAAGGTACTCGAAGGTCACTAATATGGATCGTTAGTTTTTTATATAATTTTATTTAAATCAAATGAAAAAATATACTTGAAATTGAAAATTTACTACAATTGAGAGAAGAGAATGAACTCAATTCTGTAATTAGGAAAAATAAATTGAGGAAGGGGTATAAGAAAGTATAAGAGAGGTATAATAGATTATTGAGTTAGTTAGATAGTACAAAAAGTTATAAGAAGTGCTCATAACTCTTGAAAGGTTAGCTTTGACAGTTAATTTATGTAAAAGGATGCTAATAAAATAAAAAATTCATAAACTCCAAAAAAAAGTTTCAAATAATTACCAAAAAAATATTATGAAAAGTTAATTTAAAAACTTTAAAACCCTAAGCTCTAAATTTCAAACTCCTCAATCTCAAACCTCAAGCTCCAAAATTTTTAAATAAATAAAAAAATTATATTAAAAATAGTTATAAACTTTAAAACTCTAAACTTCAAACTCCAAATTTTAAAAAAATTTATACTAGAAAAGTAATTTATAAACTATAAAACATAAAATTTAGAACTGAAATTTTTAAACCCTAAGTTCAAAACTCCAAACCCCCAAATCATAATAATATAAACTAAAATAAAAATCTATTAACCCTAAACCTTGAAAATTTTGGGATTTAGAGTTTAAAGTTTTGGATATTGTAAATTTTTTTTTATAATAATTTTTTTATTTAAAAATATTTAAGATTTAAGGTTTATGGTTTAGGATTTTGGAGTTTGTAAATTATTTTTTATTATAAAAATTTTCATTTATTAAATAAATTTTTTGGAGCATGTAGTTTAGGGTTTATAGGTTTGAACTTTAAGGTTTAAGGGTTTAGAGTTTAGAATTTTAGGATTTGTAAATTATTTTTATTATAAATTTATTTATTTATTAAAAATTTTAGAATTTCAAATTTAAGATTTATAAGTTTGAACTCAAGAGTTTTAGAATTTCTAAATTATTTCTATTATAATTTTTTATTTAAATTTTTTTTACAGTTTATAGAATTTTTATATATATTATAGGAAATTTTATTATAAATATTATATAATAACTTTTAAAATTAAATTATTTTTAAAATAACAAAAGTTGCATAGCCATTAAATGGCCGGGACATGCTCTACCGCAAGTGACCTTTTTTTTTTTCACTGCTGCCTTGGGGCAACAGTGTAATATTAAAAAAATAGTGTATTATTTAAGAAAATATTTTTTTTTCACAATTTTAATTGGATTCTTTTAATTTTATTATTTCTGTATAAAACCACAATTAGGAGACCCTTCAAGAAAAAAAAAATTTAAAATGAAGCTTGAAATTGTTTGTGCAAGTCATTCGCTTCCAAAACCATATGTTTGCATGTCACCCTCATATTTGATGCAATTCCAAAACTATTGGATGAATGGGTGCACGCAAGATATCCAGAATGAAAGTTAAATATCTTTGCAGTACTACATAAGATTCTATTAATAGATGAATTTATATAAATTGAATATAAATCCTAATGAAACATTTACAAAAAAATGAATTTCTTTTGATTCCGTTGAATATTTCATATTTTGACTAATTTGATGTAATGAAAACAATAAATAAATTAATTTTTGTTTATATTAGCTAATTCATATATTTATTATGATAAAATCCCCCTTAAAATAAAATTATTTAAAACGAAAATACTTTTTATTTATGTATTTTAAAAAATTGATATTCATTTTAATTTTTTAAATATTTACAAATTTTTGGTAATGTTCTTTTTAAATTTATACTTAAGTTACAATTTGTTTGGGCAATTCTTTCTTAAATCTTAATTTTGACGTGTTTTTGAAGTGCGCACTTCCTTTTTTTTTTTCCTCTAAATTTAGCAAACTATTTTTGAAAAAAATAATCTCTGACATAAAAAAGGCATAATCATTATAAAGATTAGATATTCCATCGTTTAAGGCTGCGTTTCGTTTCTCAACTATCTTCCTCAGTTGCCAACGGCTAGCTTGAGATACTTGGTGGCTATATACAACAAATATTGACGTGAGGGCATATGTTTTTCCAAGGAGAGGAAGCTAACGAAGTGTATGAGCCGGGCATTTGAGTGCTTTGAAGACAAAGGAAGCAAATGGCTCTATAACTTTTCCCATTGCGCCCCGAGGCAGACGAAGAGGTTTGACGCCATTCCCTAACCAGCTTTTTTGTAATAGCCATAAAATAAAAGAAAAAACCTTAAATCAATTAAAAACCTTAAATTAAAGAATTTTTTTGAATATAAGTGAGGATTATGAAAAAAACACCATTAGAAATGTGTTTAGTTATATCATATTGTTTGAGGAATTATGAAGGTAATATGAGGATTTAAGTTTTGGGGCCAAAATGTAATTTTCTAAAAGTTTAGGGGTCAAAATATAAATAAAAAAGTTGTAATGACATCCCTCAACAATTGAAATTTTGCCAATAGGTCTTTCAGATAATTTTTAGGCAACCTAGCAGTAGATTTGGTGTGGAACTTCTGCAAATTTTTCTCTCTCTAAAAACTCTAAAACTTCTCTATAAGATTTTGCCACTTCCAGACCTCGGATTTTGACACCTCCAATGGATTTAAAACGATGAGAACTACAAATATGTCTGATAGTTTTTTGGAGATTGGCCGAAAAATATAGGAGAAACCCCTAAAAAGGTGAGTTCTGAAACTTCTACATGGAGTTCTCAAATTGAAAATCTTAACATTATAGATGAGTTCAAAAGGTAGATAAACTATATGATATGAAATTTCTTAGCCATTTGACAACTTTTGTACATTATGAACAATAAATCTGCCCAGCATAAATGGTGATTTTAGTAGGTATGAACAGTACTTTCTACCAAGAATAGTACCTCCATCAGTTGACCAACATTGACCGAGCTTCCGTAGGTTAAATTTTGTGATTATAGGGTCATTTTCTTGGTTTTCGAACCCTTCAGACTCGGTTTTGTGGTCCATTTGGTCAAATTTGACTTGAAAAAATATATTTTGGGACTGTCCAACTTGAAATCTTAGTTTTGTGAGTAAATAATCATTTCTATGACTTACCATATACTCTTCTTGAATTTTAAATATATAATTGATTTTGTTTACAAGTTATTTATGCTATCATAAGTCTTTGAAATATGTTAAATTATCTGCTTTGCTTACTAAATAAAATATAGTTCAAGAAGAGTATGGTTTGGCATATTAATTTTAAAACCCATTAAATATGTGTTTCTACATACAATTCTCATCAATTTAGAAAGTGAATATTTTGTGCACATGCTATTGATTTGTAAAGCTATAAGATTGCCTTGGAAAAAGGGCATGGATATGTGTTAAACTCTGACTGAAAACTTTTTCACAAAGGAACTATACTTAAACTGAAATTTATGTATTAAATTATAACCTCTGTTTTGAATGATATCACATTATGCAATTAATAATTTTTGTGATAGAATCTTATTAGAAACACTGTATGCCAACAGTAAGAGATATTAACCCTGGTGCGCCTTGACACCTCAGCTAGCAAGGGTGTTGTTACCCTCGCGTGACAGCCAAACACTAAATCTATTATGTGAAGGAGAGTGGGATGCTTCCTATTTGGGCGCGATGCCGAATTTTTGATATGTGATTTGCCCTCCTTGCTGTGTTTTTGGGATTTTTTTGATAGTTCTGATATGGGATCCTCCTATTGTTTTCATATAAAATATTTTGATGCATAACGATATTTTTTAATAATTATACCATACTGTATATGATTTTGGATATTTGTATACATTTTGAATTAAGAATATTTGAAATGTGGGTCCTGTATGGATGCAGTTTTAACTATAATTTTTATGTGACAAATTTTAACATATGAGTGCATCCATATGCTGATCTAGAGGATCATGGGAGGTTTTATTTGCTCATTGAGTTGTCAAATTCGCTACACGATATTTACTTTTTTTTAGATAAGGATATAGAGTTTGTTCATATAGATACGCGATCAACTAGGTGACATACTCTCTGGGTGAGTCTACGTTGATTTCAAAACTCATAGTATTTAAATCATTCTGTACTTGTATTTTAGAGTATGCTCTAAACGCCACAGGTAGGATTCTTACTTCTACTTTAATATTAATATGTATAGACTTGGCATGTATATTTGGTTATAAGCGAAAACTTGTGAACGTCTGTTTTTATCCCTGTTATGTGATATACTTGGAGCATGTATGTAGTATATTAAGGGTTAAGTTATTTGCTATGTCACGACCCCAATTTGGGATACATGACTGGTACGACATAAGAGATTGGCCCTTAAACCGTAAGTCACAAAATAGACAATCAGAAACTAGCACACAATATCACTTCACACCATATCAAAAATGAATATTTCATTTATATACATAATCATCTTCTCAAAAATTCATGACATACAATCCTTGTATATAGACAGCCTTAACTAATATGCATAGAGTACACAATAGAAGTAGGATCTTGCCTGTGATCACTGGAGCACAGTTTAGATTACAAAAATATATAAGATTACTATAAAAAAATTAAGGAGTCCTAGGAACAATTAGACTCACCACTGAAATTGCTACCCTATTCAAGTTCGGATGAATGCGGGTTGGACTCTTTAGTGCTAGCTGAAAACGTATAAATAAGGGAGTGCATTTACACAACTGAGTGAGCAAATATATTCTACTATAACTGAAATACAACTGACCATACGCACGAGTTTTTCATAAATAGAAAGTATGCAAGACTATAACATTATCTAAATCAATGTAAATAATAACAAAATAAAACTTTAAAGTGGTTAAATTTGGTTAAGAAAATTTCTGAAATCTTGAGATTGAATATAATAAAGAATAATTTCAAAGTCAAATAAGAAAATAGGAAAATAAATCTTTATAAAAAAATGTTTAGAGGAGGACTCAAAGTAGAACCATTATCATTTTATAATCAAGTACATAGCTTGGCAAGAGCAAATCACTACATACATGTCTTATCCTAAGCACATAGCAATGGGATAGGTAAATCATCACATTCTCATCATTCATATCATAAGGTTGGGAAGAGCTCCCCTCAACTCCTTAGTTTTTCTATATGATGACTGTCTCAAATACACAGCACTAGGACGGGTAAATCATCATATTCTGATTATAGATAACCAGGCTAAATGCTACTGGCTACTGGAGGAGACATACCTAAACTCTATACTTATTCACAATCCAATCCTTATGTGCCTTTTTGCACAATGGACTAGTAACTCCCTTGCTAGTTAGGGTTACATGATGCACCAAGGTTAACTATCTCTGCCGTTAGCTGACGGTGTTTTTATCAATGATTCTTCTAGAACAAATAAGTTTTATAAACCAAAGATATAAATTGAAAGAAAAAGTGGAAAGTATAGTAATCAAATCCTGAATCAGATAGCTTATTTTTGAATTGTGAATCGTGAATCTATCAAATCGTATGATTTAGGAACACGTTAAAAAATAGTTTAAAATATATAATATAAAATATACATAAATAGATAGTATAAAAATATATTTAAAATAATATATTAACCTCAATAATTTGAAAAAAAAATGAACTATTAGTCTTAAAAAGATATACTACCATAATAAAATTCATAGATCATAGATTCTTGAATGGCTAGACCTAAGTTTATTTTTATTTGAAGACTCCTAATGTTTTACTGCATGCATCCTTATTTTAATTAAAACAGCAAGCTTTCCTTCTCCTATGTTTTTTTTTATATAGCAAGCATTCCTATTTTAATTAAGATTGATTTGAAGAGTCATATTCCTAATAAGATAGAAGGTGTCCCATTCTTATTTTAATTAAAACATGTTTCTCTACTGTCTATTATTAAAACAGGTTTGCTATTTCTATTTTTTTCCCATAAATAATAAAATAGACTCTATTTTGATAGTTTTGCATAGGCAAGAGCCTTAGCTAACTATTCTTGATAAGATAGAAAACAGTCCTACTCTATTTGCCTAATTAAAAAAGAAAAAGAAAACAGTCAACAATGCCATTCCTATCTCACTATTTTTGATAAGATAGAAAAAAATTATACTCTTTTTACCTAATTTAAAAAAAGAAAAAAAAAAGAAAATAGTCAACATCCCCATTCTTTTTATCGTGAAAAAAAGAAGAGAAACAGCCCTATTCCTAATAGAAAGAACCCGATGAAGAAGAAAGGCATGTCCCGAGCTATGACAATGAATATAATTCACATCAACTATGATGACAGTAAAACAACTGAAAATCCCAAGAGGAGGCAGAAGCTAATCGAAAATTTCCAAAAATCTGCATCGGCATAGGTCATTAATATTGCATCACAATGAGAGTATCAAGTATAAACCATTTTCAGAATCACCAAAATCGTGCGATTCACGATTGCTGACTTGAATCGCATGCTTCTCGCGATTCACATGGTGATGCACAGTTGCCTCCGATTCACCTAGTGATTCTAATAGTTGGGAAGATGAATCGGATCAGCTCGCGCGATTCAAATCATGAATCGCACGATTTTGAATACTATGGTGGAAAGCATGAGGTAAAAATTATTTTTAAGAAAAAACATATACCTCCATTCCAAGACTATCTTCGAACAGAGTTCTGGAATAGAAATTCATTCCCCAAAATCAGAAATACAACATTTTCATTCAAGTCAAGACAAACCATGATATTCAGTATCAATGACACATTCCAAACTCAAATACAAGTTCAATTTTACCATATCCATAAAACAATGAGGTATCATTAATAACATAAATTATATGAAACAATTTGAGAGATGATACAATTATAAGATTCAATAAAGTGTAACATAACATCCCATTTTCATCATAATTTTAGGAGGGACTTATTATAGGCCTGTTCTACATGTCCTATAACTTCTAAGAATATAAAACAATGTAAACAATGAGTATGCTAGGAGAGAATTAAGTTTTTATAAAACTATAAAAAAATAGAAATCATTCTTGAAAGATCTAGTAATACATAAATCAAGTAAAAATGAAATTCAATTTATGCTATTAACAATTTAAAACTTATTTTAAAATGCATGAGCATGAGAGGGATTTGAAAAGATGTTATAGTAAAATATATTCACTCACACTTGAAGGATTCATGGAGGGCAACCCTTTTTCTTTCACTTCCAATGTCCAAACTACTAAGCGAACTTCCAACTTGGTTAGGACTTTCTTTAAGACCTATGATACAACATCACATAATCATCATTCCTACATGGCACATAATTACCATGCTATGAGTATAATATTCCATCATATACAAATCGATATTTCTTACAAGACCAATCCTTTTAGTTCCTACATCAATTTGGCTAAAGATCTATACTTCTCAATCTAACACCAACTTATAATTTTACATGCATTTTCAATTCCTTTAGTAGCTAGCTTATAATCCAAAATTCAAGAATTTCTCTTATACTTTCGAAATTCCTATCACATACATATACCAACTTTAAGCTTCCAAACTAATAGCTTCTCAAATGTATTTGCTCAATCTAATCCCATCACTTAACCATTCCATGCATATTTTCAACTTAGAACAAAATACATATGGAATTATTTTTGCGGGTACTATTTAGGATACTGTTTACTGAAACAAAAATTCATAATCTAAGTATCCAAATAATGTTATTTGCTTGTAGAAATTGATATGGAAGTAATAAAACATGTCCTTAACATGATTCTATACTCAAAAATTTCATAAACTAGCAAAAGAATAAAAACTTTAAAGTTTTTACCTCTGTGCTACAGTACCTCTGTGCAGCAGAATTTTTCAACTGAAAAATTGATGAAGTGCTTCAGTCTTCCTGGGGATTTTGCAGCAGATTTCTAGCCTTAGTATGAGGGATTTGAGTGGCTGGAAGCTTGGAAGAAAAAGGGACACAAAATAGAAGAAAATGGTAAGGTTTTGGGTGAAGAGAGAAATGCACGTTTTGTTGGAAAATTTTCCAGCTTCTGGTGCAGCATGAATTCACAAAAGAAAATGGGAGGGCTATTGTTGTCATTTCCCAGAAAGATCAATTTTGTCCTTCCTTATGACCAGATTTTTAGAGGGATAGTGGCTGGAATTTTATAAAAAGGGGAGGGCAGAATTGGAAGCCCATTGAAACCAATTTGTTTTTTCTTTTTTGCACTCCTTAGCTTGTTTTAAAATTCTTCATGAAAAGAAAATTTCCAATACTTAATCACCCTTAAATCCTTAGCAAAATAACAAGTGAATTTCTAAAAAAAACTTTTGTAGAAAAATAATATGCAAATTTTGTAAAAGAGTCTTTGGGGTATTACATGCTATTCGTGATAATTGCGTTCCCTTAAATTAAGGGGAGTGACATTTTTTTTTGTGATGTTAGAGAAAATAGTTAGTTTAAAAAAGAGCATGTGTGTGTGAAAGTTTTAAGTCCCACATTGAATTATTATAAAGGATTTTAAGCCTTTATAAGTTAATTATCACACCACATATTAAACAAAAATTTGGAGGGAAAGAAAGTATAAATAAATAAATATATTTAAAATGCACTTAGCATTTGTACATGCAATCCAACGATTTTCTTTTAATATGAATTTTTAAATGAATTTAATGGTTTTTTTAAATCCGAATTTTAAATTAAATTTCAAAGGATATGACTTTTAAAAAAGTCATAACTCTATAGAAAAGACATGTATGTACATAGTTTTATTATAAATAAGTAGTACGACAGAATGAACAATCAATTAAAAAATGAACTAATCCTCCTCTATTGTTTTCTCTTAAACTTCAAAATTGTTCTTCTAAATTTTAAATTAAATTTCAAAGGATATGATTTTTTAGAAAAGTCATAACTCTATAAAAAAGACATGTCTGTACATAGTTTTATTATAAATAAGTAGTACGACAGAATGAACAATCAATTAAAAAATGAATTAATCCTCCTCTATTGTTTTATCTGAAACTTCAAAATTGTTCTTCTAAATTTTAAATTAAATTTCAAAGGATATGATTTTTTAGAAAAGTCATAACCCTATAAAAAAGACATGTATGTACATAGTTTTATTATAAATACGTGATATGACAGAGTGAACAATCAATCAAAAAATGCATTTATCCTCCTCCATTGTCTTCTCTGAAACTTTAAAATTGTTCTTCAGGAGAGATTCTTGAAGTTGCTGTCTGTCAATCTCTAAGTGTCTGAGATAACTCCTAAGGGTGATTTGTCATATATCATGCAGCAAATATAGTGAGGGCAAATATCACCTTAAAGAAAATGTAATTACACACGTTTCTGGACACAGTTTGATCTTCAATCTACTTTATTTCTTAACATGTGATACTTAGAAATAGAGCTTCTTCTTGTTTACCATGACTCTGATGAATATGACTTAATTTGATGCGGGACGACGAAGAACCAGAAGATGCTATAAGAAAAGGCCTGCTTAATTGGGATAGGAGATGATCTTGAAGAGTTCTTAATTAAGTAAAGTGCTTCTGATTTAATTGATTGTTGTGGATTTTTGCAGAAGCGAAGAGATAAGATTAACAAGTCTTCAATGCTTGACGATGCCATGAATTAATATTTATCTTGAAACCCTAGTGTCATGAGTTACAGGTAAAGTTTAGGTCTCAATTTTCACTAAATGATTAATATGTTAGTATATGACAAGTGCTCTGTATATTTCTCCTTATTTCTTTCTTGCTTGTTAAAACAAATGTAGATCATGGGAAGTACAGAAAGGAAGAAGTTCTCCGAGGAGGACGGCACTGGAGATTCTCTGCCTATATTTGTCGGTATATACTTCTTCTTTTTTTTTTTTAACAATACAGTGTGTAATTAGAACTTATGAATTTGCTAGGATTAAATCTTAAAGAATTTCGCTTCACTTGTTCTGGTGATTTTGATCTGATGGAATTGTTTTATCATAGGTGTCCAGATCTGTGCATCTTAAATTTGGATTGACTTTTATCTGTTTTATGCAGTTTATTTATTGACTGATACTTTTTGGAGTAGCATGTTTTGTTTGTCCCTGGTGGCTGATACATTTTGCTTTCTATATTGACTATTTACTTTCTTCTTGTCATTTCTCACCGTCCAATGCTGCAATTCTATTATTCCCCTAAAGTTATTAATGGTCTAGTTATTGTTGGGAACAACCTCTGGGAATATAAACAGCTGTTCAGCAAATAAAAGACGTAAGTAAATGTATGTTGTTGACTATATAATCAAAGTACCTACCGTAATGGTCAATTCAACAAGTAGCATGGCATTTGAACATGTTCAACAAACATTAAGCATTACTTTCCAGGTCTTGACTAGTTTGTTATCATCAATGTTGTATTGTAAATCTCTAACAAAAATATGATACTGAGTCTATAGGTAAAATTTGCATTTTGGTAACAAATTCTTTGACACAGCATTGAATCAACTGCTAATAATACTTACTGCGATTAAATTCTGCTTATCTAGATAGCTTTTTATTTTGCTTAGTCTACAAAAGAAAGAGATAATAATTCTGATTTGCTGTTAAACTAAAGTGAATATCATGTATTCTCAGTCTGCGGAGAGTTTACCTAGCACGCATCCTTTCTTGACAGCCTGCACTCTGTTCCTTTTCTTAACTGTTGTGTAAATAATTAGAAATCCTCTCTAGCAGGAGACAATGGTACTGTGAATAGTCCTGTTACAAGTAACTATTCTCAAATGCTTTCATAACTATGAATAGTTTATAGAACACTACTACTGTTATCATTTTGCTGTTAACCATTCTCTGGCCTCCACTCCTACCCCATCCCTCTCCATAAGGGTTTTTTTGAAATTTTTTTGAAATGCTTCATGCAACAGTATATTGTCATATACTCAACAGAAATGCTTAGTTGTATGACCTCCTAATGCCGTCTGTTAGGTTACTGATTTTCAATTCTATCATTTATGTTTATTACTCTCTCTTTTCAGCTATCATCATTCATGCAAGCTTTAGAGCACCAAACTTTGCACGTGTGTAAACACATTTTATAGTTTCAGGTTTATGTATTACGTATTTAAATTTAAAGTACAACTCCATCTAGAAATGATTGAGAAACAAATAAAGGAACTAAAAGGTTTTAGGATGAAAAAGTAGTACTTTAAGATACATATTTTCTGTTAATGTCTGATCTGATATCAGAAATTGCAACTTTTATCTCTGCTTGCTTTAGTTTAACAAGAAGTTTTCTTGTTCTGCTAGTTTTTGCTGGTCAAACAATATTGTTAGCCTGTGTTGCTATAATTTCAAAAGAACTTATGTCCTTTATATATTTTGGTGAACCATCCTTCTTCTTGTACGTCTCAATTGTAGGCAGTTACGTTGAAAGGGCCTTGGGCTGCTAATTGAACAAAACTGTTTCGAAACTTATAGCTTAGTTTTAAAAGAGATGTAGAGGAATCAATTGTATCTGACTTTTTGGTGTGTTTCAGGATAAATTAACCGCTCTCTACTGATCATTACTGTCTTTTACTGTCTTCTTCTTTTATAGGCTTACACTACCTTCTTGAAGAAGCTCAACTACATAGATGATGGTCATGGGAAAATATAGATCATCCCCATCACTTTCAACTCCAAATCAAGTAAAGAATTTCTTGAGAACAGAATCCGCTCTATTTCCGAACCTAGAATTGATAAAGCATTTAGGTATTGTTTCCTGGTGAAATGAAGGAAAAAAATCAGATTAAAGAGTTTGAGTTTGTTTTAAGTTAGTTACTCAATCCTTCTTAGTTTGAGCACCTTTTTTTTTCTATCGATGAAGGCTCTATTATATCTCACCAAATCAAGTTTATATTTTGTTGGTTGAGCTAACAGCTGCCGAAGTAGAGTACTCAAATTTTAGGAGGTATTAAAATTTCAAAGCACAACTCTATCTAGAAGTGATTGTCTCACAAATAAAGTAACTAATAGGTGGAAAAGTAGTATTTTAAGATGCATATTTTCTGTTAAAATTATATTATTAAATACTTGGGTTTTGCTAACGTAATACGTGTTTGGGAGGCCTTTGCTTTACTAGTGAGGTCAAGGTCTCGCTTCTTCAGTTCTATAACTGCAGGGTACATGAATGAACTTTAATAATGAATATGCTGTTGCTTTATTGGGTTTGAAATGACTAATATGAAAGTAAATTCTTATTTTGCTTAGAATCTTGACAGATATGATATATTATAGACATGTAGTGGAAGGTGTATTATTAAAAATAGGTGTTGGGAACTGTTTCAGGTAAAGTTGCTTATTTTACCCTTGTAGCATATCCCCTAAGTTCCATATTCCCCAACATCCTACTGGGATCAAAGACAACACACTTCACATGCCGATGTCCCATCCTTCTTTCATTCCTATGTGTAATGCAAGCATCAAAGCAGGTTAGTTCCTTCGTTCACTACTAACTATCCCTTCATTTAATTTCCCTGAAAATTTAATGGATTAGAAGAGAAAAACTAATGCAAGAAAGATTAAGTTATGTCGAAGGTCTGCGAAAGTTGAAATGCTAAAATGAACTGCTTGAGTTTTGCTAAAATGAAACTCTAAATAAACTGCTTTTGAGTTTTACTCATTTGTTTTTATTAATTTTCTGTTGTACTATCTTTGGCTAATATTTAAAAGATTTTTTTCTTTGAATTTTACTTTTTTTTGGGTTATTTTTCTTGCTCTTACACACACACACACTGTGTGTATGTGTTTGTGTGTGTATATTCAGGTTCAAGTGCTTACTACTAGGCTGGTAGGGCATGACTCTAATACCTAGTACTCTTCTATCGCAACTACTAGTGAGGTGGGGCCCACCTCAGAGGGTGGTCTTCCGATGTTCATTATCACCTTACCCCAACCAGGCCTAGGTGAGGGGAGTTAAAGCATGTTAATGGAGATGAAATGACAAGTTTTCGTATCATCCATATTCTTATGTTAATCTTAAATCAATGGGATAGACATTCGAGAGTGAACATTTCATGCTGAAATATTAACATTCATTTCATTTGGCAATAGTAATTTGATGTTTATTCAATCACCCCTGTGAAACCTGATGGTGATGATATCAAGGAGGGAAAATGTACTAGTTATAACAGTTGCACCGTTTTCCATTTTCCTTAAATATCTTCATCCTCTACTCAAAAGAAATTCAAATACTCTTCAAAAGTGGATTTTAAAGAAGAAATCCATTTTGAAGATGTCAAACAACACGGCTTCATTTACAAACTAAATCATCTTTCTCCAGTAGATCTTATGCGATCAAGATTTCTCAAGAAATCATAAGTCTAGATCTGAAAGAAGAACAATTTGAGATTTTTTTTCACCCAAAACTTTAGAAGAACACGAATCCAAATACAACTTGAACCATATAGGATGTGTACAAGAAGCTATTAGACCTTTGCATAAACTAAGATTCGATAATTCAATCTTTTTATGTGTAATAAATGGCAAGTACAACCAATTTCATAAGTCTATCAATGGAGTCATAGAAGCCAATATCTAGAGGACCAATAATTTTTTTTTTCTGATTTAACTGTATGCCTCAAAGTGTTGGACTTGCAAAAAAATTTCTTATTAAATCTCAAATTACAGGATATGAAATTATACCTGGATCTATTCTAGGCATCATTGTCAACATGGTCTAATAAAAACTCTACAATTCTATCATTAACAAAGCAATCATACCTTGTAAGAAAGGAGAATATATTTGTTTCCTTACAAATATAAGGAAAACAAATCTTTTCAATACCTTAGATAGTATAATGGGATGTCATGGGATACCATGATGAATGGAGCGTAGATAAGGCAGCTGACCTAAAAGAAGTACCGGCTCCCCCTATAAACAAAATTGTTCAATATCCATCTCGAAGACGTGGACAATCTTTTGACAAACCAAGATTTAGCCTAGATCTACTAATAATTACAGAGCGAAAGTCTGTAAAAGATTATGTCTCTATAAATAGTTTCAAAACAGCAAATCAAAACATTCGAACAGCTAGACATTGTAGTTTTGCAAACTCTTCAGTCTCATTCATAATTACCTTGAAGGATTAGGCATTTTCTGAAGGATCCCAAAAGCAGTATACACTCAAAACATCCATGGAAAAAGAAAAGAAGTCATTGAAGACGATGGATCAAAAAAGGATTCTATTAAATCTCCAACCTTTTCTCAAATGTATAATAATCCTGAAGTTGTTTAATGCATCACAACCTAAAGGATTTTGAAATAAAAATTCAAATTGACAAAGAATCTTAAAGAAAAGAATTCTATTTAGAAGAGTTTTCTCCTTAGAGAACCTGCTTTTTTGAAAATTTCAAAGGCCAGAAAAGACAACAAATTCAGTACAAGTACTGCGAATTTGTGAACAAGTTCAAAACAAATATTTCTTTCTTTGAATGGGTTGAGCTATATGCTGAAAACACCAACATTAGGATACTCTTCAACAGTTTTGTGAATGTTAATCATAAATTTATGTGAAGTTAGGCAACAACAAAAGGTAAGAAGTTAACATCTTAGTTATCCTCTTAGAAAGCTTTTCATATGGAAATCACAAATTCTTAGAAACCAATTATAGTAAGACCCTTCAAGGATAAAGATGTTACTAAAACAGTTTCAGGGAAAGATATAAAATCCTTAATTAAACAAAATATATACACCAAAGAATATCTTTAAACCTTAGGAAATCTTAGAAGAAACCCCTAATTCACAAGTTGCAAGTAAGAAAAAAATAGAAAACCTTTGTTTAAACCATACCAAATTCCTCCACAAAAATAGAAGGAGCTAGTATTTCCCTAATCAAAATTAAAAATAGTTAAAAGAATTGATCAAGAAATAGCTAGAATTAGTAGAGAAAAAGTATTCTCCACAGTTGTTTCAAAAACATCCCTTTAAAGAGAACTATAGATTCTATCTCTGGCACAAAACCAATTCAAGTTTTAGATGAATCCTCTTAAATATCTTCAAAATTAGAAGAAGAGGAAGAAATCAAATTAAAAGTAATGAATATAGAACTAATTGGAGAACTCATACAAAAACTCTACTATGTTAGAGTTAGTTTTATTGACTAATCCTTAGAAGAAATATATCAAATAATTCAAAATTCTTTTAATGGGAACAAAATGGAATATAGATGGCTGGCCTATCTGAGTATCAAATAGTCAATACTCTCCAACAAATGATGATGGCTAGCATAGCCTATCAAATAGTCCATGGGTGTGGCTTTACACATCTTTGTCTCAAGCTTTATTGACTAATTCAAAGGATGGTGGAAGAACATCTCATTGAAAAAGAAGAAATCCAAATTCTTAACTCAATTAAAACAGATCCTCGAGGGTTAATAATTGTTGAAAAAAATCAATCAACCCTTTCTAAACTTAGTTAAAACATTAATTTACAAAATTATCAAACATTTCATAAAAGCTCCCAACCTATGGGAAGACAAATTACCAGAATTGCTATTGGACCTTCAAGATAAGACATTATTAGACTTTAGGTAGTATGGAGATTCTTTTTTTTAGTAGGATTTACTCTATATCTGATAGTAACTAACGGTTCTTGAAGGGAAAATTCCTAGCAAGACTCCCTAAATCCTTTAGAGACAAAGTTTGAGGAAAAATTAAGAACAAATATGATGGTAAATTTTTTATGACTAACTTACTTATAGAAATTCATAAGTTATATCAATAAGACAACTCTAAAAATTTGTTAAGATGATAAAATTCAAAGACATATCTTCAAAGAGAAAACCATAAATAGACAAGAATTAGGTTGCTTTTATAAACAATTTAGGTTCAAATGTCCAAAGACTTATAAACCAAAATATAGATGAAGGGCCAAACAAGCCAAATTTAACAAACAAGTTCATAAAAACCTTTAGCCAAATAAGAAGAAATACCATAGAAGAAAACCTCCATATATTCCTTCACAAATCCAAAAAACAAGACCAGTATTTTCTAAATGCAATAAGTCAAGTTACATAGCCAAATATTTTAGGTTGAATAAAAAAAAATAACAACAACCAAGCCTTTTCTCATTAGGTAGGGTCGGCTACATGGATCAAATGCCACCACAGTGGCCTATCAATTGTTAAATCTTTTTTAATAGTTTCACATATTATTTTCTTTGGCCTCCCTCTACTTCTAACTATCAGATTGCTCTCTATCTGATCTACTCTTCTTAGTAGGGCTTCTGCAAGTCTTCTCCACACATGGCCATACCACTTTAAATGAAATTTCATCATTAAAAAAAACCTATATAAAGATAGTGTAAATAAAATCATGAATCTATTGCAAAGTGAGTTCTCTTTTAAAATAGAATAATTATCAGCAAGTTCAGATTGAGAAAAAAAATAGAATAAGTTTAAATAATAAAAAATCAAATACAAACTGATGATTTTTCCTCAGAAGAAAAATGATAAAAAAAACGTAATTGTTCTGACAAAGGAATAAGATCTCCTTTTAGAAGTTATCAATTCATTTCCTAATAATGAACAAAAGGGAATTTACCTACAAAACTTAAGCAAACCTTTGCAAGACCCCAAGTATCTTGTAAACAACTAACTAGTAAGCAATCATAACCTTAAAGATGTACGTTTTAGCAAAATTTGACTCAAAAACTGCTCAACCTATTACTTTACAGAATTTACAATAGGAAGTTAATATTCTCAAAACAGAAATAAGACACTTGGAAGAGGAACAAAAAATGAATGCCATAACCCTCTCAAACCTTCAAGGAGATGCGAAAAAAAAATCAAATAGAATAAATAACTAAAGAAGAAAATGATAACTTCTTGGCAACAATCTCATGATTATTTATTGAGAAAATTTTTTATGTCAATTAAAATAGTAATAAAAAATGAATATATAATTGAAGGGATAACCTTCTTTGATATAAGAGTTGATCTCAATTGTATATAAGAACGAATAATCCCAACCAAATATTTTGAGAAAACAAAAGAAGGATTAAGATTAGTTAATGGTTCTACACTTAAATTATAACCTTTCTAATACAGTAATTGAAAACCAAAGCCTTAAAATCAAAACTTCATTCCTTACAAGTTAAAGGCACGACTAGCAAAATAATACTAGGATCCCTCTTTATGAAAAAAAAAAATTAAAAGGATACAACAATAATTAGCCACTTCAATTGTACAAGACAAACTACAGAACCAAATTTATGTTGAATTTCCAAATGCTTTCAGGAACAAGAAGAAACATATGTTAGAGTTACTATTTGAAAATAATTTTTCAGAAAAATAGATACCCACCAAAGCTAGAGATTAATACAAATGAGTCAAGAACTCTTAAATTATTGCTAAAAAAACATAAATGATTTCCTTGCAAAAGAAATCATTAGAAAAAGAAAATTTCTTAGGTCATGTTCTATCTTCTATATTAATAAGAATGAAGAAATTGAACAAGCCCCCAATGCAGAAGGAACCTAATTCTCTTTTATTTATGGTTCTCTCATTGGAAAGCTACCTTTGAATTTTCTTATCTCGACAAACATTTAGAGCTGCTTTATTGATATAAGTTTTACTAATTTTTCATAAGTTAGTCATAAGGAATTGGGCTATATTATTTGTTCTTAATTTCCTCTTGAACTTTGTCTCGAAAGGATCTAGGGAGTCTTGTTAGGAATTTTCTCATTCATAAGGGTTGGTTATTATCAGACCTAGAGTAAATCCTACTAAAGAAAGAATCTTTATACCATCTAAAATTTTATTTTTCTATCTGGAATCTCCTATGAAATGTTTGTTAATTGTATAAATTAATGTGTTGACTAACATAGATTTTCTATTTTCGTTAACAATTTTTGACCCTCAGGGATTTATTTCAATAGAGTGTATTTGGATTTTTTCTCTTTCAATGAGATGTTTTCTAACCATCCTTTGGGATAGCTAGCTAGTAACGTTTAATACAAGAATGTGTACAATTGTTGAGTCATCACACATGACAAGAAAAATGGGCTTCAGTGATGAACTTTCTATGACAACCTAAAAAGTCGTCATTGAAAAATTATCCTTTGATAGGGAAAGACTTAGCTTATATATACAAAAAAATTATAGAACTAGAATTTACAAAAGATGATACTTTTGTAAAGAGCTTAAAACAAAAAAAAAAAATTAGAATACCCAACCCGCTAGACATTGTACTTTACAAATCCTTCAATTTCAACCATAGTTAATATTACATAATTCTTATAGGATCCCAAAACCAGTATATATTAAAAAAATTAGGAAAAAGGAAAAGAAATAGTTGAAGATGATGGATCGCAGAAAGAATCCATTAGAGGAGGGTTGTGTTAGGCTTGCGACAGTCAACATAAAACTTTGTTGTATCTACATGAACATAGATCAACAAAGTGTTGTGTGTATGTTTTACTAATTACTGCAAGCGCACGGCGTAGTTGTAGCTAGTTCGGCGAGTACGGGTCGTATCCCACAGAGGACAATGTCAACTACTAGAATTATGCAAAACGAGCTATCTAGATCGATGTAAAGCGATAGAGAGTTTGTCACAATTAAGTAAATTAAGAATTCAATTAACAAAGCCTAGGGTTATGGTTCACCACACTTATGATACTCAACAACTAATAAGTACCTCTAATTGCAATTATCTAGGTTATTGGGGATGGTTTAGCCTTAATTAACTAGCAACCTCTTTCAAGCGTTACTAATTGTACCTAGGTTAATCCAATTGCCTACTTTCGTGGTTCTTAGTTCAACCTAGGTCCATTAAGTTCTATGCCAACCACGGAATACAATTAATCGGTTAATTCATGCCCACTAATTGATTCAATCCTAGGGAACCTTAAACTACTTTTGTGATTAAGATATCCCTAATTAACTATTAGGTTCCGGTATTAATCTTCACCTTTCAGTCCATCAATTAACATCCTAAGACGTGATAAATATTGGCCAAACATTCATCAACTCATATAACCAATGCTTAATAGCTAATCCTAATTAACCATGATAACACAATTAGGGTTCCCATGATTCAATATGCACAGTGTATCATCACACCATAAGTGGGTTTACCAAAACCTTAGATCAAAACTACTCAAGCATAATAGAAACAGAAACTAAAACCAAATTCATTAAACAAACCATAAGTGTTCAATTCAATTCAAGAGAAAGAAGTAGAAGTAGGAGTAAAAGTAAAGATGGAAAGATAAAACCTAGATTGCTGAATGTAGAGATGAAATACAATGCTGAATCAATGTGAAATTTAACCTAGAACATCAATTGAACAATTAATCCAACTCTAAACCTAATCTAATGGTGTTTCCTAACCCTAAAACTGAGTAGAGAAGGTATGAAATGCGTTCTCCCCCCTTTGGCTGCGATTCCCCCTAAATATATATTAGTTTGGGCGGCCAAAACCCTAAAAAATATAGTGTTCGTAGACCCGCAGCATGGCCGTGCTTCGGGCGGGTTTCTGGGATTTTATGCTGCTTCTTGCATAGAACACAGCCTGGCCGTGTTGCATGCCACCAAGCATGGCCTGGCCGTATTGGGGGCTGCCATGCTCCTTTCTTGCTAATTTTTGGTGGGTTTTCTCCTTGCTTCCTCCTAATCTTGTTCCAAGTTCATATGGCACTTTTCATGACTGCTTTCCCTTGCTTCTTGGCCTCTTTTGCTCACCTACAAGCATAAAAACAACCAAAGCAGTATCCAAAGCAAAGCATAACCAAAAGCAGGAAAATAACCACAAGTTTGCTACGAATTAGAGGATAAAATATAGTCATTAATACTCAAAATTCCCCTTTATCAACTCCCTCATGCTTAAACCTTTGCTTGTCCTCAAGCAAATAACATATCATATTAGGAAGGGGGAAGATGTAATCAGATTCCAGAAGATAGAAAAATGCAATATAGATAATTTGTCACTCAATCTGTGTGCACACAATAGATATATGAATAGACATTTATCAAATAGTCTCTATTCTTCTAAAACTAAACCAAAAATTCTTCTATTATATATCTGCTTCTATTGTTACCATTGGTTGTATACATCAAATTGATTTTTGTACACTCAAGTAGGCCACCTCATCCTTTAGATCTCCCTATGTTGCCTTACCCTTATTTCTATTTTATCACTCTTTTTCTCACTCAAACTCTTTTACTTTCCATCATTTTTTTCTTTTTCATTCATTTAATTTTTTTTAGAAATATGCGGTGAGTGCATTTTATGCTCCATCTCACTAGGGTAAACGCATCTAGGTACTTATACTAAGGCCTTTTTGGTGCCTTGAAAGGGTACTCAGAGTGAAAACTTTTTGGGGTGAACATTCCCTCATTTTTCACCTCTCCTTACCTTCACACTCTCATAGTGTTAAAATAAAAAATAGCATACAATTCACAGCACAATAGAGAGATATTTTTCAAAAAATTAGAGGTTTAATCCCAGAAGAGAGAGACAAAAATTATAACTACCTATTTCCTATTCTATTGTGCATCACATGTTCATGAGCTAAAATCAACTTATATTATGCCAATCTATCTCTAAAATAGCAAACTTTATGATTATACAATGAAACAGGAGATAAAATATTCAACCAATAAAAACCACAATCCTAAAGTCACTCCCCCATACTTAAACTTGACATTGTCCTCAATGTCAATATCAATGAAAGTACAGGCAAAGGGATATGGAACTTACGTACTTTTTGATCTTCTGAAGGAGGTGGTGGAGGGCTTTGACACACATGCCAAGTGTATAGCATCAGCAATAGGTAAGCCAGACATAAGCAATGCAGCATTTTTGAATTGGAGCTGGGTTAAAAACATTGCCCACTTATGCTTTGGCTGGATGGCTCTTTTTTTTTTGAAACTACCTGGGGCACGGCCGTGTCCTGGGACACAGCTTGCCCGTGCTTCTTGCGGGTGTCACCAATTTTTGTAGCTTTTGGCCTGTGCTTGCAGCATGGCCGTGGTGGGTGACAAGGCTTACCCGTGTTGCTGGCTGGAAGCTGCAAATCCTCAAATTTTGCCTCAGCTTTTGATTCTCCTCGACTTCCCTCGATTTTTAGCCTTTTATATAATATTGGGCACATGGGAATGGACCTAAAATACTTAAGGAAACACTCATTAAACCTATAATCAAAGAAATCAACTAAAATTAAAGATAAAAACTAAACTAAAAACTAGAAAACAAAACCAAAGGAAACTAAAAAAAAATTAAAATGTGGGTTGCCTCCCACAAAGCGCTTGTTTAAAGTCATTAGCTTGACTCCCTGTTCATGTTTTTACTCAAGGAGGCTTGAAGAGAGTTTGAATAAATCTCTTTTTAATCCATTGCCTCTTAGTATTGTGCATGAAGCTTTTCCTAATGGCCTTCAAAGATTTTCTTGGCTCATGCTTTTATGCTTTTGCTCCATTCACGCTTTGAGGAGGTGGTTTGTGTTCTAACTTTGTGTCTTTCACTTCCTCCTTAATGTCTTGCTTTTCTTTCCCCTGTTTGACATAAACACAAGATCTTTCCACAAAGCATAACTCAAGTGGGTTAGAAGGAGGAAAATTCATGGCATAATCATCCATATTTGGTTTAGGTAAACCAATCATACAACAAGAATCATTTAGGGATGGAGGGTACATTGTATCATTCAAATTAAATTCTACTTTTTCATCCCCTACATTCAAAAAAAGTTTTCCATCTTTCACATTTATATTGGCACCAGCTATAGCTAGGAAAGGCCTTCCAAGAATGATGGGGATTTTATCATCCTCCTCCATCTCTAAAATAACAAAATCAACCGGTATGAAAAATTTACCTACCTTTAGAGGAACATCCTCTAATATACCTGCCGGATGCTTGGTTGATCGGTCATCCAAGTGAAGAGAAAGGGTGGTAGGCTTTAAGTCACCCATCTGAAGCTTTTTGCAAACCGAAAGAGGCATGAGGCTGACACTTGCTCCAAGGTCACATAAGGCTCTGTCTATTTTCATATCTCCAATGGAGCAAGGAATGGAGAAGCTTTCGGGATCCTTAAGCTTTTGAGGAAGCTTATTCTGGATTAATGCACTTGATCCCTCTGTCAGTGCCACCACAACATGCTCTTCAATTTTTCTCTTGTTTGAGAGGATCTCTTTCAGGAACTTTGCATATGATAGCATTTGGGAGATGGCTTCTAGAAATGGGATATTGATATTCAGCTTCTTTAGCACATCTAGAAACTTTCCAAACTGCTTTTCTAACTTAGCCTTAACCAATCTCTAAGGAAAATGGATTGGTGGCTTGTATGGTTCAGGAGCCACGTATTTTGTCTCTTCTTCCTTCTTTTCCTCTTCTTCTGGTTCCTCTTCTAATTTCTTCTCAGATATAGCCTAAGGTTCATTTGTCTTTATCTCCCCACTTCTCTCAGATTCAGCCAACTGCTTACCACTTCTCAAAGTAATGGCATTACAATGCTCTCTGGGGTTCTCAGTTTGGCCTGGAAGTTTGCCAAAGTTCCTGTTAGATAGACTTGCTTGCTGTGCTATTTGAGTTTCCAACATCTTGCTATGAGTAGCAAGTGAGTCTACCTTGGAGGCTAAATCTTTAATAGCCTCATTCATGGAATGGTTCTAGGCTCTGAATTCATCATTCTGCTTACTCTGTGTGGAGATGAAATTCTCCATCAGAACCTCCAGATTTGACTTTGGCTTAAGAAGAAGAGGATTGAACGGCCTCTGATTCTGAAAGCCTGGAGGCTGCATGAAATTATTTTGAGGCTGATTTGCATTCGACTTGTATGAAAGATTCGGGTGGTTCCTCCAACCCAGATTGTAGATGTTGCTATAGGGATTGCTTTTCTGATTATCGTTCACAAAGTTCACCTTTTCACAATCCTGAGGTGCAAATTTCCAAGTTGACAATGACTGGCCATATGGCCAACACACCCACAGATCTCACATGTAGAAGATGAAGAAGAACCAACAGCATTGATGCTCAATTTATCTAACTTTTGAAACAATGCATCAACCTTAAAAGTAAGATGATTAAACGCATCTACTTCATACATACTTGCTAGTTTCCTCAGCTACCTTTCACTAGACCATGAGTAGTGATTTTGAGCCATATCTTCAATTAGCTCATATGCCTTATCTATAGTTTTATTCATAATGGCCCCTCCAGCTACAGCATCCATAGACATACGGGTGCTGTAAATCAGTCCATTGTAGAAGGTATGGACTATAAGCCACTTCTCCAACCCATGGTGTGGGCATATTCTGAGGAGCTCTTTAAATCTTTCCCAAGCCTCATATAATGACTCTCCATCCTTTTGAGCAAAAGTAGTGATCTGATTCCTCAGGTGGGCCGCCTTGCTCGGTGGGAAATACTTGGTCAAGAAAGCTTGAGAAAGCTATTGCCAAGTGGTAATGGACCCTGATGGAAGAGAATGCAACCATGCACGGGCCTTGTCCCTCAAAGAGAAAGGGAACAATCTCAACCTGATGGCATCTGAAGATACCCCATTCAACTTCAGGGTGTCACAGTACTTCAAAAACATTGAGAGATGTAAATTTGGGTCTTCAGTAGGTGACCCTCCAAACTGATTTTGCTGAATCATCTGCAAGAGAGATGGCTTCAGCTCAAAGTTGTTAGCTTCAATAACTGGCTTGACTATGATGGGATTCAGGCCATGAGTGTCCGAGGCGATGAAATCTTTAAGAGATCGGTTATCTCTCTCCTCCATTGTAGCTGCATAATTTTCTTGCTGCTGTATTTTTCCTCTCCTCCACAGGGTGTGCTCAATCTTTGGTTCAAATTCAACAAGGAATTTGTGGCCTCTTCGCATAAATTAGCTACACACCTATGAAGGAAGAAAAAGGAACAAAATCAGCAAAAGAAAAGTATGCAGAAAAATAAAATAAAAAGAAAGTGATCTAGTCTAGCTATTTCGCAAAATATATAATATTGACTATTGTTCCTCAGCAATGGCGCCAAAAACTTGTTGTGTGTATGTTTTACTAATTACCGCAAGCGCACGGTGTAGCTGTAGCTAGTCCAGCGAGTACGGGTCATATCCCACAGAGAACAATGTCAACTACTAGAATTATGCAAAACGAGCTATCTAGATCGATGTAAAGCGATAGAGAGTTTGTCACAATTAAGTAAATTAAGAATTCAATTAATAGCCTAGGGTTCTGGTTCACCACACTTATGATACTCAACAACTAATAAGTACCTCTAATTACAATTATCTAGGTTATTGGGGATGGTTTAGCCTTAATTAACTAGCAACCTCTTTCAAGCATTACTAATCGTACCTAGGTTAATCCAATTGTCTACTTTCGTGGTTCTTAGTTCAACCTAGGTCCATTAAGTTCTATGCCAACCACGGAATACAATTAATCGGTTAATTCATGCCCACTAATTGATTCAATCCTAGGGAACCTTAAACTACTTTTGTGATTAAGATATCCCTAATTAACTATTAGGTTCCGGTATTAATCTTCACCTTTCAGTCCATCAATTAACATCCTAAGACGTGATAAATATTGGCCAAACATTCATCAACTCATATAACCAATGCTTAATAGCTAATCCTAATTAACCATGATAACACAATTAGGGTTCCAATGATTCAATATGCACAGTGTATCATCACACCATAAGTGAGTTTACCAAAACCCTATATCAAAACTACTCAAGCATAATAGAAATAGAAACTAAAACCAAATTCATTAAACAAACCATAAGTGTTCAATACAATTTAAGAGAAAGAAGTAGAAGTAAGAGTAGAAGTAAAGATGGAAAGATAAAACCTGGATTGCTGAATTTAGAGATGAAATACAATGCTGAATCAATGTGAAATTTAACCTAGAACATCAATTGAACAATTAATCCAACTCTAAACCTAATCTAATGGTGTTTCCTAACCCTAAAACTGAGTAGAGAGGGTATGAAATGCGTTCTCCCCCCTTTGACTGCGATTCCCCCTCAATATATATCAGTTTGGGCGGCCAAAACCCTAAAAAATATGGTGTTCGCAGACCCGCAGCACGGCCGTACTTCGGGCGGATTTCTGGGATTTTATTCTGCTTCTTGCATAGAACATGGCCTGGCCGTGTTGCATGCCACCAAGCATGGCCTGGCCGTATTGGGGGCTGCCATGCTCCTTTCTTGCTGATTTTTGGTGGGCTTCCTCCTTGCTTCCTCCTCATCTTGTTCCAAGTCCATATGGAACTTTTCATGACTGCTTTCCCTTGCTTCTTGGCCTCTTTTGTTCACCTACAAGCATAAAAACAACCAAAGCAGTATCCAAAGCAAAGCATAACGAAAAGGAGAGAAATAACCACAAGTTTGCTATGAATTAGAGGATAAAATATAGTCATTAATACTCAAAATTTCCCTTTATCACAAAGCAATAGTGTTATGGCTAGGTCATTGCCTGAAAGCAATGAACTGTAAGCTCGAGTACAATGTCAAAAGAGTAAGAGCTGCTGCATCAACGCTCGGGTGCAATAAAAAAAATGTAAAGGTTCCCATACTTTAATAAATGGGTGTGGGTAAAGAAGTTTATTCATGAGTGTAGGATCCATTTTGGAACTTGGAATGTAGGCATTCTCACAAGTAAATCAATGAAAATAATTGATATCATGATTAAGAGAAGGATCAACATCATGTGCCTATAAAAAACTAAGTGGGTAGGAGAAAAGGCAAAGGAATTAGATTTTTTGGGTTTTTAGCTTTCAGTACACTGGAAAGACAAAAACTAGCAATGGTGTAGGCATAATAGTCAATAAGGAGTGGAGGAACAATATGATAGATGTAAAAATATTAGGGAATAGGATTATAGCATTAAAGCTTGTAGTGGAGCGGGACACTATTAATGTGATTAGTGTATATGCTCCACAAGTTGGATTAGAGGAGCATCATAAGATAACTTCCTGGGAGGATCTAGAAAGTTTGGTTCAGGAAATACCTCTAGGAGAAAATGTTTTCCTAGGAAGGGATCTAATTGGACATGTAGGGAGTGAACCTAAAGGATACAAGGATATACATGGAGGTTTTGGGTTAAGAGAAGCAAATTAAGAGGGTAAAACTATCTTGGATTTTTCTTTAGCCTTTAATTTTACAATAGAAAACACTTGCTTTAGGAAGCGGGCAGAACATCTTATCATGCACAAGAGTGGAGGAGCAAGCTCTCAAATAGATTTCTTCTTGGTAAGGAAATCGGATAGAAATTTTTGCATAGATTGCAAAGTCATACCTAAAGAAAATTTGGCTACCTAACATAGAATTTTAGTTTTGGATGTATGAGTTAAGAGAAGAGTAAAAAAAGGTTTCCCAGAATTAAATGGTGGCATTTGAAAAATGAACAAATGATCTTTCAAAGAAAGGTAGAGGAAGAGGGGTTTTGGGAAGTTCAGAAAAATACTAACGATATGTAGGACGAGGTGGCCAAAGGTATCAGAAAAATAGAAAAAAAGATACTTGGAGAATCAAGAGGCATTGGACCAAAGGGTAAAGAATCTTGGTGGTAGGATGGAGAGGTGTAAAATAGGATTAAGGTTAAAAGAAGTGTTATAAAGCATGGTGCTTATGTAAAGATAATGAAAATTGGAAAAAATGTAATGTTTTTAAGAAAGACGTTAAGAAGACTGTGAGTGAAGTGAGATCTAGAGCTTTTGAAGGGCTATATCAATCTTTAGGAACTAAGGATGCGGCTTCAAAGATTGATGGAAATATATTAAAAGAAGCAAAAAGATCTATATATGGTTTTTATTAATTTAGAAAAGGCATATGATAGAGTGCTGAGAGAAGTTTTATGGAAGGCTCTAGAGAAGAAAAGAGTACTCATTGCGTATATTTGAGCAATCAAACATATGTATGTTAGGATCACAACTTGTGTAAGAACACAAAATGGAGACAAAAAGGATTTTTCCACAATTATAGGACTACACCAAAGGTAATCTCTGAGTCTATATCTATTTAAGTGGATTTTGGATGCAGTTACTAAACATATTCAAGATTTAGGGCTTCGATGTATATTTTTGTAGATGATATAATCTTAGTTAATGAATTGAAAGAGGAAATAAATAGGAAGTTAAAGTCTTGGAGACAAACTTTGGAAACACATGGCTTTCATCTAAGTAGAAATAAAATAGAATATATAGAATGTAATTTTAGTAAAAAAAATGAACAAATACGAATTTAGAAGTAAAACTTGGATACCATATATTAAAACAAGTTACAAGTTTTAAATATCTTGGGTTAATTATATAAAATGACAGTGAAATAAAGGAGGATATAAACCATAAGATTCAAGAGGAATGGATGAAATGGAGGAAGGCTTCGAGTGTCATTTGTGATAGAAAAGTTTCACTTAAAGTTAAAGAAAAATTCTACTACATAGCTACAAGACTTGCTATATTATATGGTATTGAATGTTGGGCGGTTAAAAGACAACATAAAAATCAACTCAATGTCGCAGAGATGAGAATGTTGCATTGAATGTATGGATACACTACAAAAGATATGATTAGAAATGAGTGCATTAAATAGAAAGTTGTGGTAGCACTTATTGTGGAGAAGATGGTGGAATCACGTTTAAAGTAGTTTGACCATGTGTGGAGAAGATCTGTAGAAGCCCTACTGAGAAATGTAGACTAGATGGAGAGCAGCCTAATAGTTAGAGGTAGAGAGAGGCCAAAGAAAATAATAGGTTAAACTATTAAGAAAGATATAACAATTAATAATCTAACTATTAATCTCATTTATAATAGGCTATTGTAGCGTCGTTTGATTCATGTGGTCAACCCCACTTAGTGGGAAAATGCTTGGTTATTGTTGTTGTTTATTGTAGATGATGATATTGAAGTTGTTTAATGGATTACGACCAAAAGAATTTAGTAAAAGAAGAATTCACTCCTCAAAGAGTTTGGTTTTTTGATAATTTCAAAGGCTAAAAAAGATAGAAAATTCAGGATACATATTTCTCTCTGTGATTGGTTTGAGGCATATGATGAAGCCAAACATCACTACAAGAAAACTAGCATTTAGTGGTGACGTTAGTCGTCACTGAGGGTCAAAAAGTCGTCACTGAATGTATTCAGTGACGACTTTTAGTCGTCACCAAGTGGTTGCAACAAAGTGCGTCACTGAAGCTTTCAGTGGCAACTTAGGTCATCACTGAAAGTAGACATTCAATGATGACTAAGTCGTCACTAAATCTAACCTTTCAGTGACGATCATTTTGGTCATCATTGAAAATTGAGATTTAGTGATGACTTAGTTGCCATTGAATGTAACTTTTAGTGGCGACTAAGGAATGTCGCCACTGAAACATGTGAATTTTTTTTTCAAGCTATGTACCTTTTCAGTAGCGACTTAGTCTAAGTCGCCACTTATAATAGATTCAGTGACGTCATTGAATCCTTAAATAATTTATATAGTGACAACTTTACTCGTCACTGAATCCTAAATTAATCATTCAGTGGCGACTGAAGTCGCGACTGAATCCTTTGTTTAATTTTTTTTTTTTGCATTTTTCATTTGCCATTTAAATAAAACCTTGACTTATGATTAAAAAGCATAACCAAAGAAATTAATAAAAAATTATATATATTAAACTAGAATTTAAAACATAATACATAATTGTTGAGTGAAATGTACAATGTTAGTTAACAGAAAAGTATATAATAAAATGGCAACAAATTAAAAAAAGTCAACTTGGTGGCTTTCTTGGAGATGGTGGTGCATTAGTCGTAGAACTTGGTGCAGCATTTCTGATAAAGCTCAGCGGAATTTGTCCCTATTCATATGACCAAGTTTAACAAAGTTAATATAACATATGACACTTAAAAAAATTCTAACATTATGCACATAATAATGACTAACTTAGTTATTACTTCACTGTCACTAACTATTAAGATGACAGATTGATAGAGTGGGCAATTTTATCTACATTATTGTAAAATCACAAAAATATTAATAAGAAAATAATAATCAAGCATATATGGCCACGGGTTGATAGGATTCTAGGCTCGTTTGTACTCAAGCTACAAATGCTAATCCCCTCTATCTATACTTCAAGTTTGTCCCCAAAAAAAGAGAGCATAAGTTCAGACCAAATACCAAAAGCCACCATGTTATTTTCTTGTTTTGAGAAAACATTCACCTATGCACAAAACCATCCAACAAAAGCAAAAATCAAGCGACCACATAATCTTTGAGAGAAAATTCACTCATTGCTACAGCCATACAACATATTTGAATTCTTCTAGTGTGGGAACAAATTTTAACAATCTGAAACCTAACCATATGTTTTAGAGGAAACAAAACCATTGTAAAAATACAGTGAAATCAAAAAAGAAAAACATTTTCCCTGGAGAAAAAGAAAAAGTACAAAGCATATATTGTGTCTTCAAAATGACAATCAAATTACTGCCACTTCTCATTATAAAACAATTACCAATTCTCTTCATAAGTCATAACAGATGACAATCCATTAAAAACTACAGCAATTAGGGACAATAAGAATGAAGAAAGAAGAAACTAATCAAGAAAATTCGGATCTATCAATGCAATGTCATATGTTGTTAACACCATGTCAAAAAGTGATAAAACCTAGCAAGAAGTTCATATATATTGCTTGTTCACACACACACATATGTATAAACTAAACCAGAAGAAAAATATCTATAGGGCAAATCAGTACAAGGTAAGCCATGCAACATATTTGAATTCTCCAAGAGTGGGAGCAAACCAATACAAAGCAATTACCAATTCTCTTCATAAGTCATAACAGATGACAATCCATAAAAACCTATAGCAATGAGGGACAATAAGAGGGAAAAAGGAATGAAATAATCAAGGAAATCATGATCTATCAGTGCAATGTCATATGTTATTCTTCAATCCTTGCATACAAAAGCCTCCTAGTGGGAGCTGGAGGCACCAATCCAGGGATATCCCTGATATCTTTGTTATTGGGATTCACATGATGCATTTATCAGTAGCCACTTGATAATGAGAGGAAGAAACACTTCAGTTCCGTGACACAGGTTCGAAGGAATGTAAAAAACACAGAGGTAATAAAAATGAACTAACCTGCCTACCAATCTCCTTCACAAGCTGGGAGCCCTTCTTAATTGAGAATTGAATTGAATCCAACTCATTACAATATGGCCCATTTGTTTAGTCTGCACAATTTAAAAACAGCAAAAGAGGTCAAATTTGGACTAAAATACAAAGATAATAGACTGATCACTAGACTCTTCCTTTTTAAATTAGTCAGTGCAACTCCAACTTACTTGGCCCTTCAAGGTAGAAGCAATTTGGGTGCCCACTTCAATTGTTTGATGTACAACCTACAATTTGATCTAAAGAGTTAAATACAAAGCTAGAGTTGCAATGGAGCCATTAAAGAATAAAATGAAACCTGCTTTGATCTTTCAATAGCCTGATCAGTTTCATCCATTGTCTTCATGCCAGCATTGACAAGTTCTTGATTTGACATTGCTATAGGACAAACCAAATGTGCTTTGTGGTGAGATGAATCTATTATTTACCACAACAAAGCATAAAAACATACATAGAAACCACCCATCCTCAACCCCAACTAGGAACACGTACAAAAATGAATTCTAAGCAACATCAATACTTGGTTTTTTGCAGGTTTATCTGTATCCAATATGGACCACATAGTGGCACCCATACCCTCCTTTTTTTATCAAATTGTTTTGTCCAAAACAATTCGGGCAAATGTCAAAACAGGTTTCAATGGGTTGAAAGGTTTCTAAGTTTATTTTAAACAATCCAAAACGTTAAAAAATTTGAAAATATTTCTGACTTCTGAAACATGACACAGTTTCAGAAATATTAAGAAATGCCCTTGAAATGCATTCAAACTTAATAAAGTGCAACAAAACACATAAAAAAGACTCTAAAACATGGCAAAACAGTTGAAGTTTCAAATTTTTAGTAACAAATATATTCTATATAATATTTTTTTAATATGCCCTCCCATACTTATATCCTAATTCTCCCCCCAAAATTGATGTTGTATTATTTCAGATACAATAGACATACCCTTGTCCATGCATCATAAATTCCTAAAGTATGCAATTGCAAAAGCTAACACACTAAGACATGCCTAATGGAGACCACTAACTACAGAAAAAACAAAAATATACAGTGAAATGAAATCCATCTTATACAGCATAATGCTGCCATCATCTTTGTGACATATAACTGTTACTAATCAATATCAAATTTTAGGGTCACTACAAGACCATCACAATTCTAAGTATAAATAGCATAGCATGATGAGTTCAGACCAAAATGATAAATGTATTAAGAAACTACCAAAACTTATTTCATATTGACAGTCAATGAAAGCAGAAATTTGCAGGGTGCAATAAAAATGAAAAAATTATAGGAAAGATTAAATGTTTCTTTCAAATAGCCAGAAAGATTAATTTTTCATTCATTGAATTTTGCATACTATGTTCTGCCACTGACACCAACAGTAGACACTTATTGCAAGATAAACATGCTCTGAGGGAAAATTGGTATTAATAATATGTGTTTCCAATAACTTCATAAGAACCAATTACTTGCTAAGGAAACAATTTTATTCAGACTACAGAAATGGAAATATATGGATGAACTTACGTTTTTCTCAATGCCACATAAGAGTTTACCTCCTTGATCTATAAGAAAAGGCATGTAAGCAAACATAAAAAAATTGCCTGTTTGAGTACATGCAGATGCATGTATGAACAAACATATGGAGTACCCACAGAAAATTTCCATGACCATATGAAGATAATTATATTTGACAATCACAGGACAGTAATTGACATGCCTTTTCAAATGGCCGATAACAAAATTTCTAGATTTTAACCAGTACATTAATGTGAGGAACAAATAATTAACAAATATTATTATAAGAACATAGTACCAATAACTAATACAAACTTACCATAATTATAGTTGTAGAACTTATCAAAGTGCTTAGACCATACTAAGTGAAAGGATGATGCAAGACATGAGAAACATGATTTTCAATCTAATCGGTGCATAATAGAAATTTTTACTCTGGTTACAATGAAGGAACTTTGCAACCAATTGAGATATACTGTCTATCTTGGAAAAGTGATTTCATGAATAGGAAGACATATTACTATAAGAATATATTCAGTAATGTCCTAGAATTTATCAATTTATATACATCAACAAAACTTTTTTTTATAATATTCCAAACCAGCACTATAGCCACTCATTAAAGAAAATGTCCTAGAATTTCTGTACAGTGTCCATAGAAAAGAACAGGTTTGTTCCATAACTGCTTCATACATTAAACCTCCTTAAAGGAGAGTCTGTCTCTAACAAGAAACCAGATGAATTATCTAATTTTTTTAAGCACGTGTTACTGCCTATACGTTCTCCAACTTAAATCTATAATACTTTTACCTTCCACTATGAATTATCAACCACTAAATTCCAGAAAGAAAAAAAATTATATTTAACCCTTAAACATGGTCATAAATTGCCTTTGATACTCAATTAGCCATGCAAATGATCTAATAAGTTGTAAAAAAAAGAGAGTATAAACTGGATTGTCATTCACAATTAGGGAAGATTTAGCATTCTTTCCAAACCTTGAAGAGGTAGATCCCTGACATGAGCAAGAAAAATAGAAGGGTCCCAGGCACTGACCATAGATTGCTTTTCATCATTAAGTTGTTTGTTCGCTTTAGGGGGATTTCTACCCTCTTCATCTTTAAGTTCACGATCAAACTCTTTTATCAACCTGAAACAATTAATTACAATTCACAAATAACACTTCATATACTATAATCTTCATGGCACATGGCAAATGTATACACACACACACACACAGAACAAGGCTGCACAAAGCCTACATCATTATCATCATCATTCAACCCTCACAATGTTGGCGTGTTACGTACATTCTACTACAGAAATCTTGTTTACTATTTTAGTAAGTAAGAAAAAATCCAAAGGTTTCCGCAATTCCAAGCTATGAAGAAACAAATACTAGACAGTTGATATTTTGCAAAGAATCAACATTTTCCTTCTTAATCAGAAAGGGTTAAAGTTCCCACCAAAAGATAACAAAATTACAACTGAAGTAAACGTATGACTTACCTTTTGCATTCCCTCATCTTCCCTGTGAGTTCTTCCAGCTGTTTACCTTGTCTATTGGAATCTTTAATCTTATCTAGCTTCTGGAAGCCATTATTACATGAAAAAAAGGTGAAAATGTTAAAAACTGATATATGAATGAACATATTAAATATCTTTACATTCTGGCTCAAATAAATACAAATGGGCCATTGCCATAAACAATTGAGTCTGACTATCCTTTAAAATCTCAAATAAAAACTTTTCATTAGAACATGTACGAGCCCCTTTTCATGGAAACATAAAATTTAATGATGAATTGGTTCATCCTAAATGAACAACTAATGGGCATCTTGCTTTTCTTTGCTATATAGAATAGTATATAACTCAAGTAAATATACTATTTAAACTTTGACTATTCCACCAAAAGTTCTCTTCTACTTCAAGATGATCAATATGCAGAATCAGAGCAAGCAATTGCTGAGATCAGCATCTGCACACTTTCTAATTGTATGAAGAAAGTTCAATAACATATGTATTATGAGTCCTAGGAACAAATGCAGATACATATATTTAAATTTCTTCACTATTTAAGAAAAGTTTTTTCACCTTCTAATGTAACAGGATTGGCTGTGGAGTACACAACTATGCTAGCAGGTTAGAATGCTTCAAGTGCAAAACACCAAGAGATTTTGGTGAGAAAAGTTTAGTCTTTAGGATGTTTTCTCTGTTTAGCTATAAAAAGGTTTGAAAATGTTCTTAGCAAATGATATTCAACCTTAGTTCAATGATACATTGATTACTTCTATTTCAGGTGGGGGAGACGGAGAAGAAATTTTAGAAGACCCCAGATATCACTGATTTCCATTCATAGAGTTTCTCTACAACCAACACCATATCTTGTTTTCCCCATCTTATGCTCTAAAAACTAATCATTAATGAATACCCTCTATTAAAATTATAGCTACATTTTCACACTAGGAAGCATTTAAGTTAATTATACAGAATCAAACAAGCCAACCTGTGGTGCTTCGATGGTGAATCAAACAAGCCAACCTGACTGAAGCAGACACATGCAATGGAGGATTGACGAAGATGAGTCCACTACAGAGTAATTCGTAGGAAGAGTTCGTTGACAATGACAGCTTTCTCGTCCGAAGGTGCTTTGATGGTGAACCTCAGTTGGCAGCTACGAACTCAGCCAATCCATGTCTCTCGTTCCAGGGGATTCACTATGAGTAACCATTGTTGACTTTCGCTGTGGTGACTTTGGTGATGGCAATTGGAAAAGGGCAAATAGGTGGTGATTTTTTATGAGGAAAATTTTGGGGGAAGGTTTCTTGTTCACCAGGTAATGATTTTTGGTGAGGAAAATTTGAGGGGAAGGGTTCTCATTCATGGGAAAAGAAATTTGGGGGTCTTAAGCGCGGGGTTCAAATGCCTCCAGATGCCTCTCTGTTGTGCTTCAACATTCAAATCGTGGGTTCAACATTCAGATGCGTATGCATGGGTTATTAGATCCGTGGATTCAACATTTAGATACGTGGGTTAAGTATGATTTTTCATTTCCTCTACCATTTGCTTATTCTCTTTTTATCATTTGTTTTATAAATTTTTTCATTTTCCCTTAAAGTAAATGGGTATATTTTGATTTTTCAAAAATATATACATTTGTTATTTTAATTTTAAAAATTCACTCTATCAATTTATTATTTATTTAAAAATTAACTTATTTAAAAAATTTGTTTAAATTTATTTTATTAATAAATAGTTTACTTATTTTCTTATTTTATAACTAAAAATTTATATATTAAAAATATAATTTAATTTTTTTTATTGAATAAGCACACCCATCCCTGAAACCCCCACCTTGCACCACTTGAGCTAGCTTCAGGAGACAAATATGGACCAATTAAAGGTACCAAAATGTGAAAAGAAGGGAAAAAAATAAATTTATCTACTTTCAGTGGCGACTATTTTCAACTTTTAGTGACGACTTGATATGAGTCGTCACAGAAAAGTCAACTTTCAGTGGCGACTTATGAAAGTCGCCACTGAAAGTGATTTTCAGTGACGACTTTTTTGGTCGCCACAGAAAAGTCGCCACTAAATGTCCTGTTTCTTATAGTGATATGGGATACTCTTTTAATAGTTTTGTTAATATTAACCATAGAAATATGCAAACTTGGATAACCCTAAAAGGTGAAAAGTTAATATTTGAATTACCCTTTTAGAAGACTTTTCACATAAAAACCACAAATACTCATAAACCAATTATAGTAGCACCTTACGAACAAAAAGATGTTGCTAAACTAGCTACGTCGAAAGATATAAAATTCTTGATGGAACCAAACAATTATATCAATAAATATCTCCAAACTCTAGATAGCAAACTCTTGTAGAAAACTCTACTTCATAAATTCCAATTAAAAAATAAATAGAAAAACCCTTCGTTAACCATATTAAATACCTTTAAAAAAACAAAAGGAGGTAGTCTTGCCTCAAACATAGTCAGAAATGCTTACAGGGATTAGGAAAAAACTAGTAAGGATTAGTAAAGAAACAGCTTTTTACTTAGTAATCTTGAAAACACCTTAGAAATGCCAAATAGAGACCACTTCTAGGTTAAATAAGGTCTATGCCTTAGACAAATCTTCTGAAATATCTTCAAAAGAAAAAGAAAAGCTTAATTTTGGAATGACCAACAAACAAATGAATTAGAAAAAACCTGCAAAACTTTTTTACCCTAAAACTAGTTTTCCATTTCAATACTTAGAAGAACCCAATATAATTCAAAATTCCTGTAATGGAAATAGTCCATGGAGAAATGACGAAAATGGTTAATACAACCCACAATAGTCCATGGATGTGATGATGCAACAGTTATTTATATCCTTGTAGCAAGCTTTATCAACTAACTTAAAGGTTAGCAAGATAAACATCTCATTGAAAGAGAAAAACTATAGATACTCAGCTTAGTCAAAACAAATTCCCAAGGATTAGAAATTGTTAATGAAAATAGAGAAATGATTCCTAATTTTGTCAACACACTAATCTATACAGTTATCAAACATTTCATAGGAGACCTTAGACTATGAAAATATACTTTCTATTGTAAAATCCACTCTAGATCTGATAACAGCCAACCCTTTTGGAGGGAAAAATTTCTTGAAGGTATTCCCACATATTTTTGGACACAAGGTTAGGGAAAAGATTAAGAACAAATATGGTGGTTGAATCCCTCATGATTAGCTTACTTATGGACAATTAGTGAATAATGTACCTTAAAAATTTGCTAGGACAAAAAAAATTCCAAAGATTGTTATTCAAAGAACAAATCCAACATAGGAAAGAATTAGGTTCCTTTTTGTGAACAATTTTGTTTTAAATGTCCAAAATCCTATAAACCAAAACATAGACGAAGAGTTAAACAAGCCAAATTTAGCACTCAACTCCAAAAGGACCAATAGCCAAAAAGGACTAAATCACTATAAGAAAATAGGGTTTAAATGGCCACATAAGTCACCACCAAAAGTGAAAACGTTGCCACTAAAAATTTTTAGTGGCAGCTAAGACAATATTGACAGTAAAGGGATTCTGTGGCGACTTTTTGGGTTGTCACAAAAACCAAATTTTTAGTTGTTACAATTTTTATTGGCGATAAGTGTCGCAACTGGAAAAAAATTAACACTAAAAGAAATATAGTCACCACTAAAAAAGTAGTATTTAGTGGTGATCAAGGAGGTTGCTACTTAAAATACCTTTATTCGTCACTAAATTCTCAATTTTCAGCGGCCACTTTGCAGGATTGCTACTAAAAAGGGTAGTTAGTGAAGTCACCACCAAAAAATTGATTTTAGTGGAAAATCCACCTTTAGTGGCAACTAAAGTCGCTACTGAATACTCAATCTTCCATGGTGGCTCTACTGGGTTACCATCAAAAAGGATAATCAGTGGAGACTTTAGTCCACTGAATAGTCAATTTTAGTGGAAAAAACCACGGGAAAAAACATTTTAGGCAACATTGATTGCCACTAATTACCCTTTTTAATGGCAACTTAGTAGATTCTTCATGGAAGATTGAGTATTCAGTGGCGATTTGAGTTGCTGCCAAAGTTTCTTTAGTTAGAGATCACATTTAGTGGTGACCTAAAGACACCACTAAAACTCTTATCTAATTTTTTAAATTTTCATTTGCACTATTTTTTGTAATAAAAACCTAACAATGTCTGAAGAAATAAAAGAAACATAGAAATTAATAAAATATTGTATATTAATACAATTTCAAATCTAACAAATGTTTGTGTCAAATTCTATCAATTAATAAAAAACAACAGACATAATAATAAAGTCACAAAATACAATCAAGTTGATGGTTCTCTTAGAGATGTTTACGTTATATTAGCTATAAAGCCTGGTGCAGCACTACTAGTAAGGCTTATTGGAAATTTTCCTTGTTGACATATAAAAAAATTAAATAAAAAAATTAGGATGAAACAATTATTTGTAATATTATGAAAGCATACATGAAGGTGTCTGCGTTATATTAATTGTAGAGCCTACTGCAGCATTACCTATGAGGCTCCCTCTTCACATACAACAAAATTAAATAAACAAATTAGGATGAAACAATTATTTGTAACATTATGAAAGCATGCATGAAGGTGTTTGCGTTATATTAACTGTAGAGCCTACTACAGCATTAACTATGAGGCTTATCGGAATTTGTCCCTCTTCGCATACAACAAAATTAAATAGAAAAAATTAGGACAAAAAAAATTATTTGTAACATTATGAAAGCATACATGAAGGTAGATTAATTTGGACCAACAAGTCTAGAAGTATATACAGTTATGTAGACATGTAATCATTAGAATATAATGCTAATAGGAGAGATATGGCATTTCAAATAAAGACAAAATTTGATCCAATATTGGATACATCATATCACAGCCCAGCAACAAACTTTCTTTCCTAAGATATGCCATTTTAAATCAAAACAACCCACCCTGTTTAAAAAATCAATGTAATAATCTTAGGTTGAGTATAAATTGCAAATGACACGTATCAAAAGAAGCATTATAGTATGTTAAGTATGGTTTGTTGTGGTGCCACGTGGGGTGATGACATGTCTAATAAAATATACAAGGGTAATGATCCTTCATCCACAACGTCCTTAATTTCATGCCAATACATTCAAAATTTGAATCCCATATTATTCAAGCCTGTCCACACCATGCTTTGTTATTGCCTTTCATCCATATATACGCTGCTGGCTCATAATGTCCACAGTTCAAGAATGTTTCTATAACAAGCATATGGTACAGTTGGATGGAGAATATAGATAATAAATAGCAAAGTTCACATCTACAAGTTTGTCTTCTTTTACTATTAAATATAGATAGACATTACTTATGTGACTTAAACATCATTAACACACACACACACACACACACACACACAGATATATATATATATATATATATATATATATATATATATATATATCATGCCAATACATTCAAAATTTGAATCCCATATTATTCAAGCCTGTCCACACCATGCTTTATTATGCCTTTCATCCATATATACGCTGTTGCTGGCTCATAATGTCTATAGTTCCATAACAAGCATAAGATACAGTTGGACAGAAAATACAGATGATAAATTAACAAAGTTCACATATATAAGTTTGTTTCTTTTACTATTAAGATAGATAGACACACACACACACAGATATATGTGTGTGTATATATATATATATATATATATATATATATGTATGTATGTATGTATGTATGTATGTATGTATGTATGTATGTATAGCTCATCCCTAATAGGCCTGCTGTCAAACTAATCTTCTAAACTCTTTAAACTTATTTGTGCAAAAGTTAGACAACCTCGTCCCCAATACACATTGCCAAAAGGAAGAAGGATAACTGTCACGGCCCCAAATGATGGAACACATGACCGGCGCGGCATAAGGGTTTCCCCCTAGCCGCAAGCCTAACACATAGCATGCACAAACATCTAGCATACAATCCAGAGTACATAATAAATATAACTGGCCACATATGCCACATCCAATATAAGAAAATACTGTATATATATATATATATATATATATATATATATATATATATATATATATCTCATGAATCCAACATCTGTGATTCAACTTGGCCCATGGCCTCATAATACAAACATCGTTGTAAAACATAAAACCATTTTTCCAAACAACACATCAAAATATGCAAGAAGCGAGGATCCTGCCTGGATGTTCATGGAGGTACACTAGACATAAACTAAACTAAACAAACAGTACAAAAGAGCCTTGCCCAAACTGGGGCTCACCAACGCTATCTTCAGCCTCCTACGAAGCTGTAGCTGGATCAAAGTCTCTTTGACTATCTGTGGGGAGGAAACAGAAGAGGGGTGAGATCATCACATCTCAGTGAATGGATAAATCACACTATAACAGAAACAGGGCAAACCAAGCACGAATGTTTCACAATGAGTTTAATAATTGAAATCAAAGTGTAAGGATAATAATAGAAACATTAAGCATTTAACCATAATTTATTGAAAGAAAAGCTAAACAGTTCAAATGTATATTCAAAAGATAAAACATGATTAAATCAGTAACAGTAGAGCAAATCAATTATGCATGGTAAGTAATAGGTGAAGTTATTTATGCAATAACAATGATGAATGAGATTGTTTAGAAATATTTAATCTTTAAGAAAAATGCACTAGTTTATTGGAGGTCTTTCCTAACAGATCTATCATCTCCCCCAAGCACACAGCAAGGGTAGGGTAATCACTGTAGCCGTAGACATAAGTCCACCCTAAATCCCCCAAGCACACAGCAAGGGTATGGTAATCACTATAGGCATAGACATAAGTTCACCCTAAATCCCCCAAGCACACAGCAAGGGTATGGTAATCACTGTAGGCGTAGACATAAATCCACCCTAAATCCCTGTGTCTTAGGCAGTCATATGCCCGTCACAGTATCCTAGGCCGAAGCCTTCGCATGACTATGGTGCACCAGGGCTAGCACTCCCTGCGGTTAGCTAACAGTGATCTAAAAGGGTCCATCCAATAGAAAACATTTGAAATATGCTATTCAAAGAGTTTAAAGTAAAACATTTCAATAACATTACAATAAAGCTATAATTGTCCATCTAGCTCTTTTCATGCATAAAATTCCATTCTAAAATATATCTCATCCATGAATTCCCATGGAGACCTTTATAATCATAAACTTTCCCTTTTAAACATAGATCGTCCGTAGACGTCACATAGATGCTCATCATGCATCAAATCATTTCATGGCTAACTTAATTCATTTCTATGACTAAGTTCGCATTTCTATAAATCTAGTTCAAATGGGGAATTATCAGCCTAGATGCTTGCCCTGCATACCTAGAGTTCAACTAGGATTTAAATTTATAATTTCTAACATGGTTGGAACATATTGGTTTTCAAAGCGGTAAAACAATTTAGCATACATTCCAACTAGTTAAAATCATACGAGAGAGAGTTATAAACCGAATTCGTAAAACATGCGCTATAGTATGAAAAACCCACTCACAGGTATGGGCTCCAGATTGGATAGCCCTAAAATCCTCGTTTCTGGTCTAAATTCGGTAAAACAAACCCCAAAATCGAGTTCGGAAGGTCCAAAAACCTTAAATGAGCTTGGGTACTGTTCACCGCCGAAAAATACTATTCACCGCCACTATTCATTGCCAAAAAACACTATTTACCGTCACAAAAATTTTACCGAATCAACAAAAAAATTTCATATCCTAATATTTATCTAGTTTCTGAATCCATCTACCGAGTCAGATTTCTAATTAGAAGTTTCTAAGTAAGGTTTTTCAGAATTTACCTTTTACCGAGATTTTCTACTTCAGATCTACGGTGATTCAATGGTTGATTTGAAAAACTGATCGGTCAAAACTGAAGTACTCTTCGTCTTGAATCCAATAACACTTTCAGTTTTGATACCGGAAGCCAATTGATACTCCAAATTGAGATAAAAGAGTTGAAGTCACTATTCACTCACTATGCAGCACTATGCATTTTTTCCGTTTTCTTCTTCTTCAAATTCGTCGCCCTGGTTTCTCATCTTATGGTTTCCGAAAAATTTGTTTTTTTATTGTTTTTTTATAATTATTAAATAATTAATAATTAGATTTTCTTTTATAAAAATTCATATAAATTCTGTTTTTCATCTTAAAATATCCCAAAAATTCTTAAAAATTTCCATTCTCGTAAATCTTTAGTTAAACTCTTAAATCACGATTTTTCTTGATAAACATCATAATAAAACAAATTTCAAAACAAATATCTTTATTCATATTAAAAGAAAGAATATTTCTAAAAATACCATAAAAATTCAATGGAGGCCGATATAATTATTTTAAGCAACACAATACTTCTTTTACTTAAAAGTCCACTTACTTTCAACAAATCATAATCATTTCTACATAAATAAAAATATATTTGCTTATAGCGCGCCAAAACATAAATTCTCATATTTCTTTTGTAATTCTTTAATCCATGTAATAAATATACATATTTTCTACGGTTCTTATCTCTATTGTCAAAATTCTCTCTCTTTTATTCTAAATTTCCTTTAATTGGAATTTTCGTTAAATTTTACGGTTATTACATTCTTCCCCCCTTAAAGAAATTCGGTCCCCAAATTTCATCACCATAGTTGCAAATAAATACTAATCTCATTGTTCAAATAAATGCAAATATCTAGCGCGTATATCCTCCTCTCTTTCCCAAGTAGTTTTCTCAGAAGAATGATTTTTCCATATCACTTTTACTGTAGGTATTTCTTTTGACCGTAACTTCTTATTTGTTTGACCACTATTGCTACTGGTTATTCCTCATGGGTTAAATCTTTCTGTAACTGAATCTATGGACACTGTATAACATGTGTAGAATACAGTAAATATTTCCTTAGCATAGACATATGAAAAAAAAACTGTATGGACATTACCCAATTTAAGAGGTAAAGCCAAACAATAAGCCACTGAACCGATCCTATCAAGAATTTCAAATGGTTCTATATACCGAGGGTGTAACTTCCCTTTCTTTCCAAATCTCATTACCTCTTTCATTGGTGAGTCATTAAAGAATATATGGTCACTAACTAAAAATTCCTAGTGCTCAACATTCATAGTCCTTGTAAACTTTTGACTTGTATTGAGTTTTCAGTATTCTTTTTCTAATCAATTTCACTTTATCAATGACATCTTATAATAAATATAACTCTACTGAGTCATTTAACAGAACATTTGTAACACCTCTTACATAAGGCTTAAATCTTCTAATATCATTTTATTATAGACAAATTCTTCTAAAAAATCTCCTACCAATCTTAAAAACATATGCTTGAAGCATGCTCTCCAATCTAGCATCATCAATTTAGATAAGTTATATTTTATCTATTGCATGTTATTCCAAATTAGATTTCCAAAGTTTAACTTTTCTCAATTCACTCACATATTAAGAAACCTATGATGTTCATGTAACACTTCAAAAGATGCCATTGTATATTGGCATGATTATTACTGCTATGAGCAAGTTCAACTAAAGACAATTAATTTCTCCCAACTTTTACCACAATAATATAAAGATACTTAAAGCATAACTTCTAATGTATAAACACATCATTTAAATTTAGTATCAATCATACTATAATCTAATAAAGATCTTTAGACTTCCTAACTAACTCTGTTGAGATAATATATTCAATTCGTATTTGTCAACATACCCACCAATGAAAAATTTCACTTGCATCTTCTTTTTACCATTATACTAGTACCATTTTTTTTATATCTCAGTATATCCTTATTACCTCGGTTTATCCATATTTACAATCTATGACTTCTTCTGAAATCTCTTTTCTCAACAATTATTCATAGGTGAATTTCCAATCTCATCATAATTCACATATTAAATACTAAATTCGATTTAAACCTTTAACACAAATATCTTGATTACTTACATTATTTTCGGAGATGATTTTCAAAATATTCTCCATGTTTCCAAATTAAAAATTTTGATATTAACTTAAATCTTACTTTCCATACTTTACTCTTCAAAAATTTCAACACCGTTAATTCCTTTGATTACATTCGTCAAAGCACCATTACATCATCATCCATCTATTCTTTTCAAAATTTCTATTACTTTAATCTACTAATTAAAATCTTGCATTTAATGCCAAATATTAATGTAGGGCAATGCAGCAGAAAATGCGAAACACGTAATAGAGCATGGTGCCAAAATAGGAAGTCAGAAGTTTGGACAAAAATATCGACAGGAAATTAAAATCGGTGGCCGTATTTCTTGAAAATCTGTAAACAAAATCTAGCTGCTATTTCGACGAAAATCGGTGGCCGCAATCGGTGGCCGCAAATTTTGAATATATGTGCCAAAATTTAATTCAAAGATATTGTTATTCAGCGAAAGCATATCATATGGAAAAGAAATATTTCTGAGCCTATAAAGTCTGTGAATAACAAGAGCACATAGTTAACTGGTAGGATGCAGTTGGTTGCTTCAAAATATATATAATCAATCAACTGTAAATAACCAGTCCAAATTAAAATTTCTCAAAATAGCTAGTCGACTTATAAACCAATAGTCGACTGGTAAAAACATTGAGAAAACAAAATAAACCATTTGATTGTTCCTCTTCAACAATTAATTGGTTTGCATTTTCACTTTTTTTTTTTTTACAATGACGACTATCACCTACAACCTTTCAAGACATCAATGCTTCATCAAAGACAATAAGAAAAGGACAGATTTATGGTGATATCTTATCTTATGCTCTTTATGTGCTTAATATGGGTTACAGTTATAACTATTGTACATATACATGCTTGCCGTTTTTTTTACCTTTAATTTAGCTGATATCCACCAATCACTCACATAGCTATTCTAATAATATCCGGCCTATTCGCATAGCTATTATAAATATGCCCTTCTCTGAGTTCAATAAATACTTACATTAGTATCTTTGTCTATACTCAAAGTTAAGGTAAGAACAATTATGGAGGGAACAGCATTCCGTCAGTTTCGAAATATCTATGTCTTTTGTGGTTCCAATCCTGGAAAAGATGGAGAATATGTGAAAGCAGCACAAAACCTGGGTATGGTACTGGCCAGAAGAAAAATTCATCTAGTCTATGGTGAAGGTAACTGTGGGTTAATGGGGTGTGTGGCTACAGCTGCACATGTAGGAGGATGCCAAGTTCTAGGTATTATTCCTACAGCTCTAGCTGCCAGCAACATAGGGAAAACAATTGGGGAAGAATATAGAGTAGCTTCCATGCATGAACGCATGGCTAGAATGATGAGTAATGCTGATGCTTTCATTGCCATACCAGGTGGTTTTGGTACTTTATAGGAGATTTTTCAAATAGTCTCTTGGTGGTTTTGGTACTTTAGAGGAGATTTTCCAAATAGTCTCTTGGGCACAACTGAATATGCATCACAAACTAATAGGTTTGTTAAATGTTAATCACTTCTTTGATGGTTTGTTGTCTTTTCTAGATCAAGCTGTGGAACAGAAGTTTATCCCACACTCAGCACGACGAATTCTCATCTCGGCTTCAAATGCTGAGGAGTTGATTGATGCCTTACAAGCATATGTTCATGTACCTGATCCAACTATTGCTCAAATAGAATGGACGGCAGACAATAGCAGAAAGCACAAATTGGACTTGGATCTTCATCTGTAACTGTAGCAAGATGTGGACCCACTTTTACTTTCTTAGGGTTATCTTGGATACCATCTTGCTAGCCACATACCTTAAGAAAGTACTATTACTAAGTCAAAATTCATATTTTGAGAACTTAGCATATAGTTGATACTCCCTTGGAGTTTGTAATACTATCTTTAAATATTGCTTATGATCCTCTGAACTCTTGAAATATTCTAGTATATTATCAATAAATATAATAACAACTTGATTTAGGGATGGCTTAATTACTTATTCATTAACTCTATGAATGTAGCTGGGGCATTTGTCAATCCAAATGACATAACTATAAACTCATAGTGTCCATGCCGAATCCTGAAAGCAAATTTTTTTTTAATATCCTCTTCTCTTATCCTTAATTGATGATATCTAAATATCAAATCAAGTTAAATTTTTTTAAAAAAATGTTGAGCACTTTCTAACTGATCAAATAGATCATCTATACGAGGTAATGAGTATTTATTCCACATTGTCACTTTATTCAACTATCTATAATCTATGTATAATCATAGTGATCCATATACTGGAGCACTCCAAGTAAAAATACTAGGGCTTTTAAATCCCTTGTCTAACATGTCTTGTAACTATTTCTTTTTCAGTTCTTTAAGTTCAGTGGGTGCCATTCTATATGGAAATATAGACGCTGGCCAAGAAATAAATCAATACCAAATTCTATTTATTATTTCGGGGTAATCCTGGCAACTCTTCAGGAATTATATCAGAAAATTTTCTAATCACTGGAACTTGATTTACACTAATATACTTTATATCAGCATCTCTCACCACTGCCAACTATCCTTGGCACCTTTTTGTAATCACTTATGGACTGCTAAAGCAGAGATTAGGTTACTGAGTATCTCACTAAGATTTCTTTGTATCAAGAGAGAAAATTCTCCAAGAATATTAAATTTAATCACCTTCTAGTGACATTTCAAAATGACATGACATAATGCAAAAAAATTCATTCTCAATATCACATCACAATCTACCATATCTAGACAACCGGGTATAACGGATGTCACATTCAGAAACCATCATACTAGAGTTTGACCCCTTCCGTACCTTGGTGGTATAGGATTTGCCTAAACTCAGCATTTCGATGAGGTTTGCCCTACTACCATTCAAGAGGACACGCGAAGAGACTCTGTATGGGTCTTTTCACAAGCACACAGCAAGGGAAGGTATATAACATCTCATATAACTGGCATCTCGCTATAAAACAGAGATAGCCCAACCATCACTTAACCATGCCAACATAGTATACTATAAACTGACTTACTTGAACAAAAGGACAACATCCTATCGAACCCCTTTAGCAGCACCGTGAGTATAAGCATGTCCGGATTCATACCTATACTCAGTCCTACCTAAAGGTCCGTTACTCCATGAACACAGGAAAACCTAAAGCTCTGATACCACTCTGTCACGGCCCCAAATGATGGAACACATGACCGGCACGGCATAAGGGTTTCCCCCTAGCCGCAAGCCTAACACATAGCATGCACAAACATCTAGCATACAATCCAGAGTACGTAATAAATATAACTGGCCACATATGCCACTTCCAATATAAGAAAATACTGTATATATATATATATATATATATATATATATATATCATGAATCCAATATTAGTGATTCAACTTGGCCCATGGCCTCATAATACAAACATCATTGTAAAACATAAAACCATTTTTCCAAACAACACATCAAAATACGCAAGAAGCGAGGATCCTGCTTGTATGTTCATGGAGGTACACTAAACATAAACTAAACTAAACAAACAGTACAAAAGAGCCTTACCCAAACTGGGGCTCACCAACGCTATCTTCAGCCTCTTACGAAGCTATAGCTGGATCAAAGTCTCTTTGACTATCTGTGGGGAGGAAACAGAAGAGGGGTGAGATCACCACATCTCAGTGAATGGATAAATCACACTATAACAGAAACAGGGCAAACCAAGCACGAATGTTTCGCAATGAGTTTAATAATTGAAATCAAAGTGTAAGGATAATAATAGAAACATTAAGCATTTAACCATAATTTATTGAAAGAAAAGCTAAACAGTTCAAATGTATGTTCAAAAGATAAAATAGGATTAAATCAATAACAGTAGAGCAAATCAATTATGCATGGTAAGTAATAAATAAAGTTATTTATGCAATAACAATGATGAATGAGATTATTTAGAAATATTTAATGTTTAAGAAAAATACACTAGTTTATTGGAGGTCTTTCCTAACAGATCTATCATCTCCCCCAAGCACATAGCAATGGTAGGGTAATCACTGTAGCCGTAGACATAAGTCCACCCTAAATCACCCAAGCACACAGCAAGGGGTATGGTAATCACTGTAGGCATAGACATAAGTCCACCCTAAATCCCCCAAGCACACAGCAAGGGTATGGTAATCACTGTAGGCGTAGACATAAGTCCACCCTAAATTCCTGTGTCTTAGGCAGTCATATGCCTGTCACAGTATCCTAGGCCGAAACCTTCGCATGACCATGGTGCACCAGGGCTAGCACTCCCTGCGGCTAGCTAATAGTGATCTAAAAGGGTCCCTCCAATAGAAAACATTTGAAATATGCTATTCAAAGAGTTTAAAGTAAAACATTTCAATAACATTACAATAAAGCTATAATTCTCCATCTAACTCTTTTCATGCATAAAATTCCGTTCTAAAATATATCTCATCCATGAATTCCCATGGAGACCTTTATAATCATAAACTTTCCCTTTTAAACATAGATCGTCCGTAGACGTCACATAGATGCTCATCATACATCAAATCATTTCATGGCTAACTTAGTTCATTTCTATGACTAAGTTCGCATTTCTATAAATCTAGCTCAAATGGAGAATTATCAGCCTAGATGCTTGCCCTGCATACCTAGAGTTCAACTAGGATTTAAATTTATAATTTCTAACATGGTTGGAACATATTGGTTTTCAAAGCGGTAAAACAATTTAACATACATTCTAACTAGTTAAAATCATACGAGAGAGAGTTATAAACCGAATTCGTAAAACATGCGCTATAGTATGAAAAACCCACTCACAGGTAAAGGCTCCATATTGAACAGCCCTAAAATCCTCGTTTCTGGTCTGAATTCGGTAAAACAAACCCCAAAATCGAGTCCGGAAGGTCCAAAAACCTTAAATGAGCTTGGTACTGTTCACCGCCGGAAAACACTATTCATCGTCACAAAAATTTTACCAAATCAATAAAACAATTTCATATCCTAATATTTATCTAGTTTCTGAATCCATTTACCGAGTCAGATTTCTAATTAGAAGTTTCTAAGTAAGGTTTTTCAGAATTTACCTTTTATCGAGATTTTCTATTTCAGATCTACGGCGATTCAACGGTTGATTTGAAAAACTGATCGGTCAAATTTGAAGTACTCTTCGTCCTGAATCCAATAACACTTTCAGTTTTGATACCGGAAGCCAATTGGTACTCCAAATCGAGAGAAAAGATTTGCAGTCACTATTCACTCACTATGCAGCACTATACATTTTTTCCATTTTCTTCTTCTTCGAATTCGTCGCCCCCGGTTTCTCATCTTATGGTTTCTGAAAAATTTGTTTTTATTTTTATTTTTATTTTATAATTATTAAATAATTAATAATTAGATTTTCTTTTATAAAAATTCATATAAATTCCATTTTTCATCTTAAAATATCCCAAAAATTTCTAAAAATTTCCATTCTCGTAAATCTTTAGTTAAACTCGTAAATCACGATTTTTCTTGATAAACATCATAATAAAACAAATTTCAAAACAAATATCTTTATTCATATTAAAAGAAAGAATATTTCTAAAAATACCATAAAAATTCAATGGAGGCCGGTATAATTATTTTAAGCAACACAATACTTCTTTTACTTAAAAGTCCACTTACTTTTAACAAATCATAATCATTTCTACATAAATAAAAATATATTTGCTTATAGCGTGCCAAAACATAAATTCTCATATTTCTTTTGTAATTCTTTAATCCATGTAATAAATATACATATTTTCTACGGTTCTTATCTCTATTGTCAAAATTCTCTCTTTTATTCTAAATTTCCTTTAATTGGAATTTTCGTTAAATTTTACGGTTATTACAATGACCATGTTTCTCTTAAATAGATCCTCATTATAATTGAAAGAAAAAAGGATAATCATTTTGAAAGTTCATTGAAAAGTTATATTTGTGTACATTTTTTTCAACCACAACAAAATAAAATATCATGACTATTCAAATTTAAGATGTGATATTTTAAAGATTGATATAAAATGACGTCGTAAAATCTTTAGTGTTCTATTGACATTGTCACCTAAAAAGAACAGTAGAAGACAGGCTAACCTTTTTTAAAAGAAGAAGATAATGATCTTTGATTCATCAAATTCAAGCTTTCCAGCTTAGCAGCAGCACAAGAGAAGTTAAAAACCTTTGAAAGAGAGAAAACAATTTGTTTCAAAATTAAAAATAAAAATAACTTCAAAAAATAAAACATAAAAAGAGTTCCATTGTCCGTGTAGTCCGAGATTATTACTTCCATATTCTACAATCCATGACTTACATGCTTAACACCGTATTTAGCATAGCTGAGCAGGAATTTAGATGCTATAATGATTTGATAGCAGAGGTCACCTTTAAGCATGAGAATCTTCAAGAAAGTCTCGCCCCATTTTTAGGGGGACCAAATGATTAATTAAAACCTAAATTTCATACTGCTTTTGGGATTTTCTTTTCTTGAGCAGTAGTTTCAAGAAGCTGACCCAATTAACTATTTCGTTAATATGAATTTCATTCAGTAATGGACTAATAAATTGTAGCCAAAGCCACAAGGTACTGTATAGTGGTAAGGAGTGTGACTAACAGGAGGCTTTACGTTCAATCCTTGATGCTCCCATGTACCAAAATAAAATGCCTTGCCAAATCTAAATGTAATTAAATTCTAAAAAAAGAAGATAAATATCATCATCTATTATTCAATAACAAGCAATACTCAACAGCAACTCATATATAAACACACATGACAAACACATGAAGGCCTATTATTCTCAAATCGGTGTGATGAAAGCTTTAGGTAGTGTTGACAGGTAGGTATTCTGATTTCCCAATTATTTGAAAAACCTACTAATAGGACATATGGGTATGAGGTGTATAAAAATTTATGACCCCCATGTAGGCTAAGACATATTAAAGATAAGGATCTTGAACTTTTTTTTTCCAAAATGTTGTATACCTAAAAATCTTACATAATAATGTTTGAGTTATTTGGGAGATGAAGATCACCGCCCATTGAACACCACTTTAAGGGGAAAAACATAAAGAAACTACAGTTTTAAGTAGTTAGTTTATGATCAAAGAGATGTACAGACGAATATTCATTTATTAAATGTAGAAGTTTAGATATTTATGTCAGCTTTAATAAAAAATAATTATGATAATAAACTAATTTTAAAATATCCAAAGTCTCTTGCTTGTAGGAACAATCATATCAAGTTTCACTGAGATTGAAATAGAATCCAGCAGAATGAGACGCTAACTAGTTAGTAGTTATCAATGAAAATAATCAATAATAAAATTTTTCTAATATATGTTTGACCATCAAAAGCATAAGAAAATGTCTGGGACCAATAATGCAATTTTTTTCATTTAACTCGCTCAAACAAAATTATGTGAAAACCATGTAAAAGTGAAGGTTTGAAAATCGAGATCAATCAGAGATACTAGTTATGACTTATGAATATGACTTCTTTTTTTTCATTTTATTATTTTAAATAACAAGCTAAATTAGCTAATGGCCTAGTGAGTGGGGTCAAGAATTAAGATCATTTCATAGCCCTCCATCACGAAAGACAGTAGGGTTTACACATTATTATCTCTCCGTGTGGCACTACAAGTATATTATGCCAAAAAAGAAAAAGAAAACAAATGGGTTATATGGGAGAGTCCTTCCACAACACTTATAATCAAAAAGCTGAAAGCCAGAAACATTCCATCGTTCTTATAATCAGAAAGCTGAAAGCCAAAAAAAAAATGCTATAAAAGGATTGGACAAGATGTTGGAGGACCTATCCAAAACTTAAAAATTTTAAAAAGAAAAAGAAAGTGCATTTGATGTTTGATGGATACTCAAAAAAGCTAATGAAGTTCCTGATCGTGGGAATAGGGTATATGACATTAACAACTGGCGATGGAAAGTATAATAGGGAGAAAGAAAAGCCTTACGTAACCTGAAACACGTTAAGGCCATCTATATAATGAATCAATCAACCTTTTGGGTATTATATGATTTAGATGGGTTTAACTTATAAGCGTATTTAATTTACAGTTTGGAGATGAAATTAAATAATGTAAATTAAATCAAACATATATTATTAAAGAATACCTGTTGAGGCCATCTATATAGTAGGGAGAAAGAAAAACCTTACCTAACGTGACACATGTCAAGGCCATCTATATAATGAATCAATCAACCTTTTCGGTACTAATGATTTAAATGGGTTTAACTTATAAGCATATTTAATTTACAGTTTGGAGATGAAATTAAATAATATAAATTAAACCAGACATATATTATTAAGGAATACCTATTGGAGAGATGCTTTTAGAGAATCCATTTGTGACCGTAACTTTCTTCAAACTATGCATGTATCCTCTGTTCTTGAACTTTCATCACCTGGTGCACTTCCACTTCTCGAATCCTCATATTTTCACATATTTTTTGTGTGCTTCTGTTTCTCAAATATTCATCCCTTCACGTACCTCCGCAATATCCTATTTGCATAGTTTCCTTTTTTGCTCTTGAAGTTGTTGGGGAGTGATTCAATCAGTGGCTCTCTTGTGGGGAGAGTTCACACAGTATCCTTTACTGTGAATGAACCCTTTCCTTTGTTCAAGTATTTAAGTCAAGATTTCGTTGTTGCTTAGACTTGTTGTGGCATCTTCTTGAGATTTTTTGGCTACAATCTCTTGAAGTTGACCCTATAATCAAACAAAACAAGCATTTAAAATAAAAATAAGAATATAAATTATACACAATTTGTAAACAGTAATAAAATTAGTAAATTATACATGAACTTCTTGAGATTTTGCATTGGACCTATGACATCATCTTCTTTAGTCCTATGTCTATGTTGCAACTCCCATATCTAGTCAATTAGTGCCTTCTCTCTAATTTCAAGATTTCTTTATTATAAACATCATTGTTACTCAACATGCACTTGGTGTATACATGAAAGTATATTACTCTAAAATTTCACGTTGATTTCTTAACTTTTGTAAATGATCAAGAACTGCATGTATGCTTTGTTGTTTGGTCAGCCTAATTCTACGCATTTATTGGGTTACTACCTTGCATTTAACATAATGATAAGCTTAGTGCATTTGTCATTTCACGTGCTACATAAATGTGTTATTATACACTATCTTAAAATCATCTCAGCCAAAATAACTGATCAAATGCCTCCAATCATCATTGTTGACTACAAGAAGAGGATGCGCGAGTATTTCTTTGTCAGTGTATGTCACGCCCCCAATTTAAGGGAACACGATTGTCACAAATAGCAAATAACTTTACCCTTAATTTATTACATACATGCTCTAAGTATATCACATAATAGGGATAAAAACATATGTTTACAAGTTTCCTAGTATAACCAAATATACATGCCAAGTCCATATATAAATATTACAACAGAAACAGGGATCTTGCCTGTGTCGTATAGAGCATACTCTAGAATACAAGTACAATATGATTTAAAAATTGTGAGCCTTGGAAACAATGTAGGCTCACTCAGAGACTATGTCACCTAGTTGATCACGTATCTGCAAGACCAAACTCTGTATCTTTATTTGAAAAAAAATGTAAATATTGTGTAGTGAGTTTAACAACTCAGTGAGCAGATAAAACCTTCTATGATCTTTTAGGTCAGCATATAAATGTACTCATACATTAAATTTTATCACATAAAAAATATAGTTGGAAGTATATTCATATGGGACCCGCATTTCAAATATTCTCAATTGAAATATTATTCATATATCCAAAACCATATGCATTACGGTATGATCATTAAACAAATATTGTATACATCAAAATATTTGACATGAAATCATTAGGAGGATCTCATATCAGAACCATCAGAAATTCCCAAGCACACAGCAAGGGAGGATAAATCACATATTAGAATGTCGGCATTTTGCCAAAATAGGAGCCATCCTACTCTCCTACACGTGATAGATCCCGTGTGTTGGTTGTCATAGGAGGTTAGCAATACCCTTGCTAGCAAACAATGTTTCCAATAGGATTCCTCCACAAAAATTTTAATTGCATGATGCCATATCGTTCAAAATAGAGGTTATAGTTCAATACAAAAATTTCAGTCTTAGTACAGTTCCTCTATCAGAAACTCTCCAACCAAAATTTAACACATATTCATGCTATTTTCCAAGGCAATCTTATAGCTTTACAGATCAATGCCACGTGCACAAAATATTCTCTTTCTAAATTGATGGGAAATGTATGTAGAAACACATGTAGAAAGGGTTTTAAAATCATTATGCAAAACCATACTCGAACTATATGCTAGTAAAAAATCAAAGTAGATAATTTAACCTATTTCAGAGACTTATGATAGCATAAATAACTTGTAAACAAAACTAATTATATATTTAAAGTTCAAGATGAGTATAGGGTAAGTCATAGAAGGGATTATATACTCACAAAACCAAGATTCCAAGTTGGACAGCACCAAAATGTATTTTTTTCAAGTTAAATATGACCAAATGGACATAAAAAACGAGTCCGGAGGGTCAGAAAACCTAGGAAATGACTCTAAAATCGGAAAATGTAGCCTCTAGGAGCCCTGTCAATGTTGGTCAACTGATGGGGATACTATTCACAGTCAGAAGTATTGTTCTCACCCATCGGAATCACTATTCATACCGACGGATTTACTGTTCACGACATACAAAAGTTGTCAAATGGCTGAGAAATTTCATATACTAAGGTTTTTTTTTTTTTTTTCAGAATCTATGCATGGTGTTAGATTTTTTATTTGGGAACTCTATGTATGAGTTTTAGAACTCACATTTTTAGGGTTTTCTCCTCAATTTTTCAGTTAATCTTCGGCAAAATCTCCAGAAACTAATCAGACATATATGTAGGTCTCATTATTCTGAATCCGTTGGCAGTAATGGTGTTGAAATCTGAGGTTCGGAAGTGCTAAAACTCTATAAAGAAGTTTTGGGGTTTTTAGAGAGAGAAAATAGGGGGAGAGAGAGTGCAGAGTTTCTATGCCAATTCTACATCTGGTTTACCTAAAAATCATTTGAGGGACCTATTATCAAAATCTTAATTGTTGAGAGATGTCCTTGTAACTTTTGTAATTTACATTTTGACCCCTAAACTTTTAGAAAATTATATTTTGGCCCTAAAACCTAAATCCTCATATTACCTTCATAATTCCTCAAACAATATGATAAATAAACACATTTTTAATGGTACTTATCTCAATTTTCATAATCCTTACTTCTATTCAAAATTTTCTTTAATTCAAAGGTTTTTATTTATTTATTTAGGGTTATTACATTCTTCCCCCCTTTAAGAAATTCGGTCCCCGAATTTTATCTCCATATTTGCAAATAAATACTAACCTCATCATTAAAATTGATGTGAGTGTCGGGAGTGCATATCATCCTCTCTTTCCTAAGTAGCCTCCTTTGAAGAGTGATTCTGTCATATCACTTTCACCGTAGGTATTTCTTTTGAACACAATTTCTTCACTTGTCTGTCCATTATTGCCACTGGTTGTTCTTCATAAGTTAAATCTTCCTATTACTGAATCTGTGGGCACTAAATAATGTGTGTAGGATCTGATAAGTACTTTTGTAGCATCACATGAAAGATTGGATGGACATTGCTTAATTTAGGTGCCAAAGTCAAATGATAAGCTACTAGGCTAATCCTATCAAGAATTTCAAATGGACCTATGTACCATGGACTTAACTTCCCTTTCTTCCCAAATCTTACTACTCCCTTCATAGGAGATATATTCAAGAAGACATGTTTTCCTATGAAAAATTCCAATGGTGGACGTCTATTATCAACATAAGCTTTATGTCTACTCTAGGCTACCAATAACCTTTCATTAATCAACTTTACCTTGTCAAATGCATCTTATATCAAATTAGGCCCTAAAATCTTAGCTTCAGCCATCTCAAACCATCTGATCTGAAAACAACAATAGTTACCATTTAATGCCTCAAAAGGACCATTAATATACAGGCTTGGTAGCTATTGTTATAAGCAAATTCAGCTAAAGGCAATAATATTTTCCAACTACCTTGAAAATCAAGCACACATGTCCAAAGCATGTCTTCCAATATTTGGATGGTTTGCTCATACTGTCCATATGCTTGAGGATGGAAAGTAGTATTAAGATTTAACTTCGTGCCCAAAGCTTCTTGGAAGGCTCTCCAAAAATGAACTGCAAATTGTGGTCCTCAATCAGAAATAATAGATATTGGTACCCCCATGAAGTCTCACTATCTCATTTAAATACATATTTGCATACTGAGTTATGTTGTATGTGGTTTCACTGGTAGAAAATGTGCTGATTTAGTCAACCTATTAATGATTACCATATTGAATAACATTCTTTTGGTGTCTGTAGTAGCTTGTAACAAAGTCTATAGTTATTATCTTCCATTTCCATTCAAGTATTTCTATTTGTTGATGTAACCCTACAAGTCTTTGATGTTCTTCCTTTACTTGTTGACATGTTAAACATCGAGAAATATAATAAGCTATATCCTTCTTCATTTCATCCCATTAATAAATTTCTTTTAAATCATGATACATTTTAGTTGATTCAGGATGAATGGTATCCATAAATTGATAGGCTTCTTTTAAAATCTCTTTCTTGAGTTCTTCTTTATTAGGTATACACAATTGCTTGCCCAATCTCAAAATTCCTTTAGGTCTCGTTTGGTTGGTGAAAATAAGGGGAGAGAATGGGAATCTAGATTCTCATTCCATCAGATGTGGTGTTTGGTTGGTGGAATGTAGTCACCATGGAATGCACATTACCTTGTATGATGGAATGCACATTACCTTTGAAAGTGGATGGAAAATGAAGGAATGGAATGGAATGAGATTGAAAAAGTCTAAAATACCCTTCTAAAATAAAAAGTAAGATTAAAATAAAATAATAATTAAACTATTTTTTAATACTATTAATATTTTTGAAAAAAATTTTATATTACTAAATATTTTTTATTTATATTATTTTAAGGTCAAAATAATATTATTTTAATAATTTTATTCTTTAAGTGTATTTTTGTATTTTTGTCAACTTTTCATTCCATACCTGCATTGTTTATGACATACCAAACATAGGAAAGTAATGAAGATTCCATTCCATTCCATGTCGTACCAAACACAATTTTAATAACAACATTCCATTCCATTCTTAATTCCCATTCACATTTCTTCTTTTGCCACCAACCAAATGAGGCCTTAGAGTTTATGGTAAATTCAACATCACTACCATTCTTTACCTCTTTAATTTTTTTGCATAAATAGGCATCCTCTTCCTGTGCCTTTTTTACCTTCTCAACCTAAGACGATTGAAGCTGAATATAGGCCAATAGTATCCCAGGCTCTTTTATCTCCAACACTGTTCCATGACTTTTCAATTTATGCATCTCTTTAATCAACGGTCTTCTTAACAATGTGATATGAGCCAAACTACTCATAAACTTCATGCTCAATGCATCAGCCACTACATTGGCCTTACCTAGATGATACAATATTGTACAATCATAATCTTTAAGTAATTCCATCCATTGTCTTTGTCTCAAGTTAATATCTTTTTTTTGAAAAATGTATTTAAGGTTTATATGATCTGTATAGATTTTACATGTCTCACCATACAGATAATGCCTCTAAATTTTGAAAGCAAAAACCACTGCTGTCATCTCTAAATCATGAGTTAGATAATTTTTTTCATGTGGTTTAAGCTGTCTAGATGCATATGCAATGATTCAACCATGTTGGATCAACACACACCCTAATCTAATTCTCGATGCATCACAGTATACCATTTATCCTCCGGTACTTAAAGGAATATATAGTACCGATGCTATAGTCAAACATTCCTTTAGTTTCTAGAAACTTCTCTCATATTCATCTGACCAGTCAAACTTTATTCCTTTCCTTGTCAATCTCATTAAAGGAGAAATAATTTTTGAAATTTTTTTAACGAATCTACGGTAATAACTTGCTAAACCAAGAAAACTACGAATATTTGTAATTGTGATAAGGCGTAGCCATTTATGCACCGCTTCTACCTTTTTAGGGTCAACTTGAAAACTATCCTTGGTAACCACATGCCCTGGAAAAGTAACACTACTAAGTCAAAATTCACATTTTGAAAACTTAGCATACAGCTAGTGTTCTCTTAGGGTTTGCAAAATCATCCTTAAATGTTGTTCAAGCTCCTCTGAACTCCTTAAATGTACCAAGACATCATCTATGAACACAATAACAAATTGATCCAAGAAGGGTTTAAATACTTTATTCATCAAATCTATGAATGAAACTGTGGCATTTGTCAAGCCAAATGACATCACTAAAAACTCATAGTGCCCATATCAAGTTCTGAAAGTAGTTTTCGGCATATCCTCCTCCCTTATCCTCAATTGATGATATCCAGATCTTAAATGAATTTTTAAATAACATTGAACACCCTGTAGCTAGTCAAAAAAATCATCTATATGAGGTCATGGATATTTATTACGTATTGTCACCTTATTCAACTATCTGTAATCTATGTACAGCCCTAGCGATCCATCTTTCTTTTTCATAAATAAAACTGGAGCACCCCAAGGAGACGTGCTAGGATATATAAATCTCTTGTCTAACAAGTCTTGCAACTGATTCTTCAACTCTTTGAGTTCAGTCGGTGACATTCTATATGGGAGTATAGACACTGGTTGGGTTCAAAGAAGTAAATCTATGCCAAATTCAATTTCTCATTCTAGGGGTAACCCTGGCAATTCCTCAAGAAACATCATTTACCAGCAAGAATTATCCCAATGGAGTAGCAACCATAAAAGAATAATGTAAACTAGTAGGATCTCTACCCAATTACTTAACAAAGCATGGTGATATATAAGAATGTGTAGAATTAGGATCAAACAGTACATATGCTTTGTGAAAACATACTGATAAGGTATCTGTCATCACTACATTTAAGGCCTGAGCATCCTGTCGTGTCAAGACAAAGACTCAAACTTGTTCTCAACCTCAACTTCTTGATCCTCTACTAGTACCACCACTACTTTCTTGGCTTGAAACTACTCTAACTGGTTTGGCTGGTACATATGCAAGGGGTGAATTGGCTGTACTGATATTTGACTCAAACTTTGTAATTTTGGACAATTCTTTACCATATGGCCTACTTGTCCACACCTATAACATGCATAAGTTTTTTTGTGACACTGTCTAATATAAGGCTTGCCACAAATGGGACATAGTGGAATCAAGCTTGAATCTTGTTGACTAGTAGGTCTTATATCTCTTTAAATCATTTTTTGCTTATTGATATTAATTGAGGTTTGGATGGAGCTACCAGATCTTGCTTGAGTCAAACTCTGTGGATTCTAAAATCTTAGTCCTCTTATATTAGGATTATAACTAGTCTAAATATTACTATCTTGATCTCTTTTTCTTCTCTTTAAACCGTCTATATCTGTTAGTTCTCGTGTTTCCATCATTTTAGCACAATCCACAACTACTGCATAAGTTGGAAAATGGTTCATCTAAAGACCCACTAATTTAAACAATGCTTATATTAAACCTCGAAACAAATCTCTTAATTCAATCTTTTTCTGTCAGAACCAGATATGATGCATATCTAGACAACTAGGTAAAACAGATGTCATATTCAGAAACAGTCATATTCAGCCTCTATTTCAATTCTTCAAACTCTCTAGCCCTCTTTTCCCTTTCCCTAATTGGTAGGAAATGATTCACGAATGCTTCTTTAAGTTCATCCCACTCTACTGGTAGTAAGATAACTACTCATTCTTGTACCAGAGTCTCAAACTAAACCTGAGCCACATCTAATAGTTGCAAAGATACTAGTTCAATACATCTTCGAGTGGAAAACTCCAAAGCTCTAAGAACTCGTTCAACCGCACCAATAAATATCTATGGGTTCTCCTGAATATATGACCTAGAAAAATTTGGGGTCTTTAACTTTAGGAATTATGGTAATGTCACCTCAATCCCTGTAAATTTTTCCTTTTGTTTCACTGGTCTTTCCAATTCTTGTGCTACAAGAGCATTTTTTGGCGGCTGGCCATCCCTCCTGCCCTGTTCTATTATAAATCCTGCCAATGTCTCTGTAATAACCGTAAAATTTAACGAAAATTCCAATTTAAAGGAAATTTAGAATAAAAGAGAGAATTTTGACAATAGAGATAAGAACCGTAGAAAATATGTATATTTATTGCATGGATTAAAGAATTACAAAAGAAATATGAGAATTTATGTTTTGGCGCACTATAAGAAATATGAGTGCTAGTCCTGGTGCACCATGGTCATGCGAAGGCTTCGGCCTAGGATACTGTGACGGGCATATGACTGCCTAAGACACAGGGATTTAGGGTGGACTTATGTCTACGCCTACAGTGATTACCATACCCTTGCTGTGTGCTTGGGGGATTTAGGGTGGACTTATGTCTACGCCTACAGTGATTACCCTACCCTTGCTGTGTGCTTGGGGGAAATGATAGATCTATTAGGAAAGACCTCCAATAAACTAGTGCATTTTTCTTAAAGATTAAATATTTCTAAACAATCTCATTCATCATTGTTATTGCATAAATAACTTCATTTATTACTTACCATGCATAATTGATTTGCTCTACTGTTACTGATTTAATCCTGTTTTATCTTTTGAACATACATTTGAACTGTTTAACTTTTCTTTCAATAAATTATGGTTAAATGCTTAATGTTTCTATTATTATCTTTACACTTTGATTTCAATTATTAAACTCATTGCGAAACATTCGTGCTTGGTTTGCCTTGTTTCTGTTATAGTGTGATTTATCCATTCACTGAGATGTGGTGATCGCACCCCTCTTCTGTTTCCTCCCCACAGATAGTCAAAGAGACTTTGATCCAGCTACAGCTTCGTAGGAGGCTAAAGATAGTGTTGGTGAGCCCCAGTTTGGGCAAGGCTCTTTTGTACTGTTTGTTTAGTTTAGTTTATGTCTAGTGTACCTCCATGAACATACAGGCAGGATCCTCGCTTCTTGCGTATTTTGATGTGTTTTTTGGAAAAATGGTTTTATGTTTTACAATGATGTTTGTATTATGAGGCCATAGGCCAAGTTGAATCACAGATGTTGGATTCATGAGATACATATATATATATATACACAATATTTTCTTATATTGGATGTGGCATATGTGGCTAGTTATATTTATTATGTACTCTAGATTGTATGCTGGATGTTTGTGCATGCTATGTGTTAGGCTTGCGGCTAGGGGGAAACCCTTATGCCGTGCCAGTCATGTATTCCATCATTTGGGGCCGTGACAGAGTGGTATCAGAGCTTTAGGTTTTCCTGTGTTCATGGAGTAACGGACCTTTTGGTAGGACTTTGAGTATGGGTATGAATCCGGACATGCTTATACTCACGGTGCTGCTAAAGGGGTTCGATAGGATGTTGTCCTTTTGTTCAAGTAAGTCAGTTTATAGTATGCTATGTTGGCATGGTTTAGTGACGGTTGGGCTATCTCTGTTTTATAGCGAGATGCCAGTTATATGAGATGTTATATGCCTTCCCTTGTTGTGTGCTTGGGAAAAGACCCATACAGAGTCTCTTCGCGTGTCCTCTTGAATGGTAGTAGGGCAAACCTCAGCGGAATGCTGAGTTTGGGCAAATCCTATACCACCAAGGTACGGAAGAGGTCAAACTCTGGTATGATGGTTTCTGAATGTGACATCCGTTATACCCGGTTGTCTAGATATGGTAGATTGTGATGTGATATTGAGAATGAATTTGTTGGCATTATGTCATGTCATTTTGAAATGTCACTAGAAGGTGGTTAAATTCAATATTCTTGGAGAATTTTCTCTCTTGATACAAAGAAATCTTAGTGAGATACCCAGTAACCTAATCTCTGCTTTAGCAGTCCATAAGTGATTACAAAAAGGTTCCAAGGATAGTTGGCAGTGGTGAGAGATGCTGATATAAAGTATATCAGTGTAAATCAAGTTCCAGTGATTAGAGAATTTTCTGATATAATTCCTGAAGAATTGCCAGGATTACCCCGAAATAATAAATAGAATTTGGTATTGATTTATTTCCTAGCCAGCGTCTATATTTCCATATAGAATGACACCCACTGAACTTAAAGAATTGAAAAAGAAATAGTTACAAGACATGTTAGACAAGGGATTTAAAAGCCCTAGTACTTTTACTTGGAGTGCTCCAGTTTATGGATCACTATGATTATACATAGATTATAGATAGTTGAATAAAGTGACAATGTGGAATAAATACTCATTACCTCGTATAGATGATCTATTTGATTAGTTAGAAAGCACTCAACATTTTTTTTAAAAAATTTAACTTGATTTGATATTTAGATATCATCAATTAAGGATAAGAGAAGAGGATATTAAAAAAAAATTTGCTTTAAGGATTCGGCATGGACACTATGAGTTTATAGTTATGTCATTTGGATTGACAAATGCCCCAGCTACATTCATAGAGTTAATGAATAAGTAATTAAGCCATCCCTAAATCAAGTTGTTATTATATTTATTGATAATATACTAGAATATTTCAAGAGTTCAGAGGATCATAAACAATATTTAAAGATAGTATTACAAACTCCAAGGGAGTATCAACTATATGCTAAGTTCTCAAAATATGAATTTTGACTTAGTAATAGTACTTTCTTAAGGTATGTGGCTAGCAAGATGGTATCCAAGATAACCCTAAGAAAGTAAAAGTGGGTCCACATCTTGCTACAGTTACAGATGAAGATCCAAGTCCAATTTGTGCTTTCTGCTATTGTCTGCCATCCATTCTATTTGAGCAATAGTTGGATCAGGTACATGAACATATGCTTGTAAGGCATCAATCAACTCCTCAGCATTTGAAGCCGAGATGAGAATTCGTCGTGCTGAGTGTGGGATAAACTTCTGTTCCACATCTTGATCTAGAAAAGACAACAAACCATCAAAGAAGTGATTAACATTTAACAAACCTATCAGTTTGTGATGCATATTCAGTTGTGCCCAAGAGACTATTTGGAAAATCTCCTCTAAAGTACCAAAACCACCTGGTATGGCAATGAAAGCGTCAGCATTACTCATCATTCTAGCCATGCGTTCATGCATGGAAGCTACTCTATATTCTTCCCCAATTGTTTTCCCTATGTTGCTGGATGCAGCTAGAGCTGTAGGAATAATACCTAGAACTTGGCATCCTCCTACATGTGCAGCTGTAGCCACACACCCCATTAACCCATAGTTACCTCCACCATAGACTAGATGCATTTTTCTTCTGTCCAGCACCATACCCAGGTTTTGTGCTGCTTTCACATATTCCCCATCTTTTCTAGGACTGGAACCACAAAAGACACATATATTTTGAAACTGACGGAATGCTGTTCCCTCCATAATTGTTCTTAACTTAACTTTGAGTATAGACAAAGATACTAATGTAAGTATTTATTGAACTCAGAGAAGGGCATATTTATAATAGCTATGCGAATAGGCCGGATATTATTAGAATAGTTATGTGAGTGATTGGTGGATATTAGCTAAATTAAAGGTAAAAAAAAAAGGCAAGCATGTATATGTATAGTAGTTATGACTGTGACCCACATTAAGCACATAAAGAGCATAAGATAAGATATCACCAGAAATCTATCTTTTTCTTGTTGTCTTTGATGAAGCATTGATGTCTTGAAAGGTTGTAGGTGATAGCCGTCATTGTAAAAAAGAAGAAAAAGAAAAAAAGAAGTGAAAATGCAAACCAATTAATTGTTGAAGAGGAACAATCAAATGGTTTATTTTGTTTTCTCAATGTTTTTACCAGTCGACTATTGGTTTATAAGTCGACTAGCTATTTTGAGAAATTTTAATTTGGACTCGTTATTTACAGTTGATTTATTATATATATTTTGAAGCAACCAACTGCATCCTACCAGTTAACTATGTGCTCTTGTTATTCACAGACTTTATAAGCTTAGAAATATTTCTTTTCCATATGATATGCTTCCGCCGAATAACAATATCTTTGAATTAAATTTTGGCACATATATTCAAAATTTGCGGCCACCGATTGCGGCCACCAATTTTCGTCGAAATAGCAACTAGATTTTTTTTATAGATTTTCAAGAAATACGGCCACCGATTTTAATTTCCTGTCGATATTTTTGTCCAAATTTCTGACTTCCTATTTTGGCACCATGCTCTATTACGTGTTTCGTATTTTCTGCTACATTGTCCTACATTAATATTTGGCATTAAATGCAAGATTCTTTTTCCTTACTATAAGGAGGGTTAATTTCTAATCTATGGAACTCAATTATTAAGGTGTTCAACTTATTAGTAAATTAAAGTAATAGGGATTTTGAAAAGAATAGATGGATGATGATCTAATGGTGCTTTGACGAATGTAATCAAAGGAATTAACGGTGTTGAAGTTTCTGAGGAGTAAAGTATGGAAAGTAAGATTTAAGTTAATATCGAAATTTTTAATTTGGAAACATGGAGAATATTTTGAAAATCATCTCCGAAAATAATGTAAGTAATCAAGATATTTGTGTTAAAGGTTTAAATCGAATTTAGTATTTAATATGTGAATTATGCTGAGATTGGAAATTCACGTATGAATAATTGTTGAGAAAAGAGATTTCAGAAGAAGCCATAGATTGTAAATATGGATAAACCGAGGTAATAAGGATATACTGAGATATAAAAAAAATGGTACTAGTATAATGGTAAAAAGAAGATACAAGTGAAATTTTTCATTGGTGGGTATGTTGGCAAATACGAATTGAATATATTATCTCAAGAGAGTTAGTCAGGAAGTCTAAAGATCTTTATTAGATTATAGTATGACTGATACTAAATTTAAATGATGTGTTTATACATTAGAAGTTATGCTTTAAGTATCTTTATATTATTGTGGTGAAAGTTGGGAGAAATTAATTGTCTTTAGTTGAACTTGCTCATAGCAGTAATTATCATGCCAATATACAATGGCATCATTTGAAGTTTTACATGAACATCATAGGTTTCTTAATATGTGAGTGACAATTGAGAAAAGTTAAACTTTGGAAATCTAATTTGGAATAACATGCAATAGATAAAATATGACTTATCTAAATTGATGATGCTAGCTTGGAGAGCATGCTTCAAGCATATGTTTTTGAGATTGGTAGGAGATTTCTTAACAGAATTTGTCTATAATAAAATGATATTAGAAGATTTAAGCCTTATGTAAGAGGTGTTACAAATGTTCTGTTAAATGACTCAGTGGAGCTATATTTATTATAAGATGTCATTGATAAAGTGAAGTTGATTAGAAAAAGAATACTGGAAACTCAATACAAGTCAAAAGTTTACAAGGACTATGAATGTTGAGCACTAGGAATTTTCAGTTGGTGACCATATATTCTTTAATGACACACCAATGAAAGAGGTAATGAGATTTGGAAAGAAAGGGAAGTTACACCCTCGGTATAAAGAACCATTTGAAATTCTTGATAGGATAGGTTCAGTGGCTTATTGTTTGGCTTTACCTCTTAAATTGGGTAATGTCCATCCAGTTTTTTTTCATATGTCTATGCTAAGGAAATATTTACCGTATTTTACACATGTTATACAGTGTCCATAGATTCAGTTACAGAAAGATTTAACCCATGAGGAATAACCAATAGTAATAGTGGTCAGACAAATAAAGAAGTTACGGTCAAAAGAAATACCTACAGTAAAAGTGATATGGAAAAATCATTCTTCTGAGAAAACTACTTGGGAAAGAGAGGATGATATACGCGCTAGATATTTGCATTTATTTGAACAATGAGATTAGTATTTATCTGCAACTATGGTGATGAAATTCGGGGACCGAATTTCTTTAAGGGGGGGAAGAATGTAATAACCGTAAAATTTAACGAAAATTCCAATTTAAAGGAAATTTAAAATAAAAGAGAGAATTTTGACAATAGAGATAAGAACCGTAGAAAATATGTATATTTATTACATGGATTAAAGAATTACAAAAGAAATATGTGAATTTATGTTTTGGCGCGCTATAAGCAAATATATTTTTATTTATGTAGAAATGATTATGATTTGTTAAAAGTAAGTGGACTTTTAAGTAAAAGAAGTATTGTGTTGCTTAAAATAATTATACCGGCCTCCATTGAATTTTTATGGTATTTTTAGAAATATACTTTCTTTTAATATGAATAAAGATATTTGTTTTGAAATTTGTTTTATTATGATGTTTATCAAGAAAAAATCGTGATTTAAGAGTTTAACTAAAGATTTACGAGAATGGAAATTTTTAGGAATTTTTGGGATATTTTAAGATGAAAAACGGAATTTATATGAATTTTTATAAAAGAAAATCTAATTATTAATTATTTAATAATTATAAAAAATAATAATAATAAAAAAAATAATTTTTTTTTCAGAAACCATAAAATGAGAAACCGGGGGCGACGAATTCAAAGAAGAAGAAAACGGAAAAAATGCATAGTGCTGCATAGTGAGTAAATAGTGACTTCAAATCTTTTCTCTCGATTTGGAGTACCAATTGGCTTCCTGTATCAAAACTAAAAGTATTATTGGATTCAGGACGAAGAGTACTTTAGTTTTGACTGATCAGTTTTTCAAATCAACCGTTGAATCGCCGTAGATCTGAAGTAGAAAATCTCGGTAAAAGGTAAATTTTGAAAAACCTTACTAAGAAACTTCTAATTAGAAATCTAACTCCGTAGATGGATTCAGAAACTAGATAAATATTAGGATATGAAATTGTTTTGTTGATTCGGTAAAAAAAATTTGACGGTGAATAGTATTTTTCGGCGATGAATAGTGGCAGTAAATAGTGTTTTCCGGTGGTGAACAGTACCCAAGCTCATTTTAGGTTTTTGGATCTTCCGGACTCTATTTTGGGGGTTTGTTTTACCGAATTCAGACTAGAAACGAGGATTTTAGGGCTGCCCAATCTGGAGCCCTTACCTATGAGTGGGTTTTTCATACTATAGCGCATGTTTTACAAATTCGGTTTATAGCTCTCTCGTATGATTTTAACTAGTTGGAATGTATGCTAAATTGTTTTACCACTTTGAAAACCAATATGTTCCAACCATGTTAGAAATTATAAATTTAAATCCTAGTTGAACTCTAAGTATGCAGGGCAAGCATCTAGGCTGATAATTCTCCATTTGAGCTAGATTTATAGAAATGCGAACTTAGTCATAGAAATGAACTAAGTTAGCCATGAAATGATTTGATGCATGATGAGCATCTATGTGACGTCTACGGACGATCTATGTTTAAAAGGGAAAGTTTATGATTATAAAGGTCTCCATGGGAATTCATAGATGAGATATATTTTAGAACGAAATTTTATGCATGAAAAGAGCTAGATGGAGAATTATAGCTTTATTGTAAAGTTATTGCAATGTTTTACTTTAAACTCTTTGAATAGCATATTTCAAATGTTTTCTATTGGAGGGACCCTTTTAGATCACTGTTAGCTAGCCGCAGGGAGTGCTAGTCCTGGTGCACCATGGTCATGCGAAGGCTTCGGCCTAGGATACTGTGACGGGCATATGACTGCCTAAAACACAGGGATTTAGGGTGGACTTATGTCTACGCCTACAGTGATTACCATACCCTTGCTGTGTGCTTGGGGGATTTAGGGTGGACTTATGTCTACGGCTACAGTGATTACCTTACCCTTGCTGTGTGCTTGGGGGAGATAGATCTGTTAGGAAAGACCTCCAATAAACTAGTGCATTTTTCTTAAAGATTAAATATTTCTAAACAATCTCATTCATCATTGTTATTGCATAAATAACTTCATTTATTATTTACCATGCATAATTGATTTGCTCTACTGTTACTGATTTAATCCTGTTTTATTTTTTGAACATACATTTGAACTGTTTAACTTTTCTTTCAATAAATTATGGTTAAATGCTTAATGTTTCTATTATTATCTTTACACTTTGATTTCAATTATTAAACTCATTGCGAAACATTCGTGCTTGGTTTGCCTTGTTTCTGTTATAGTGTGATTTATCCATTCACTGAGATGTGGTGATCTCACCCCTCTTCTGTTTCATCCCCACAGATAGTCAAAGAGACTTTGATCCAGCTACAGCTTCGTAGGAGGCTGAAGATAGCATTGGTGAGCCCCAGTTTGGGCAAGGCTCTTTTGTACTGTTTGTTTAGTTTAGTTTATGTCTAGTGTACCTCCATGAACATACAGGCAGGATCCTCGCTTCTTGCGTATTTTGATGTATTGTTTGGAAAAATGGTTTTATGTTTTACAACAATGTTTGTATTATGAGGCCATGGGCCAAGTTGAATCACAGATGTTGGATTCATGAGATATATATATATATAATATTTTCTTATATTGAATGTGGCATATGTGGCCAGTTATATTTATTATGTACTCTGGATTGTATGCTGGATGTTTGTGCATGCTATGTGTTAGGCTTGCGGCTAGGGGGAAACCCTTATGCCGTGCCGGTCATGTGTTCCATCATTTGGGGCCGTGACAGTCTCTAAGATCCTATGTATGCTAGAAAGCATTTAAGTTGTTCTATCACATGGCTCCTGAGGGAATTCTACTCTTTACTCAGGGACTCTATTAGATATATGGCCATGTTCGTTATGTCTTAGGATTCTCATACCCCATGCATGCCTTTGCCTCTTCCTCTAGGTCAGCCTCTACCATAGCCTTTTTGTACTAGAATTGCATATTGTGTAGACACTTTTATAGAGGGTTCATGATCTATAACACCTCTAGCAACCGCTCTAGTTCTTGACGACATCATAGGCTATATAAAACAAACACCTTTTTAAAATACCATAATATGCAATTAACCTTACAATAGGAACTTTAACAAACTTGGAATAGAAAGAAAAGTGAAACCTATAGAATCCTTCAGCAGCACCTGAAGTATAAATATGTTTGACTCATATCCATACTAAATGTCTTACTAAAGAATCCTTTGCTTTGATAGCCACAAGGAAACCTAATTCTCTAATACCCACTTGTCACGCCCCCAATTTAAGGAAACACGATTGTCACAAATAGCAAATAACTTTACTCTTAATTTATTGCATAGATGCTTCAAGTATATCACATAACAGGGACAAAAACATACTTTCAAAAGTTTCCCAGTATAACCAAATATACATGCCAAGTCTATATATAAATATTACAGCAGAAGCAGAGATCATGTCTGTGGCGTACAAAGCATACTCTATAATTTGATTTAAACACTGTGAGCCTTGTAAACAACATAGGCTCACCTAGAGACTATGTCACCTAGTTGATCACATATCTGCAGGAACAAACTCTGTATCCTTATCTGAAAAAATTGTAAATATTGTGTAGTGAGTTTGAGAACTCAGTGAACAAATAAAACCTCCTATGATCTTCTAGGTCAGCATATGAATGTATTCATACGTTAAAATTTGTCACATAGAAAATATAATTCGGAAGTACATCCATATAGGACCAGCATTTCAAATATTCTATGTTCAAATATTATTCAGATATCCAAAACCATATGCATTACGGTATGATCATTAAATAAATATTGTTATACATCAAAATATTTGACATGAAATCATTTGGAGGATCCTATATCAAAACCATTAGAAAATCTCAATCACACAGTAAGGGAGGTCAAATCACATATCAGAATGTCAGCATTTTGCCCAAATAGGAGGTATCCTGCTCTCCTTCACATGACAGATCCCGCGTGTTGGCTGTCACATGAGGCTAGCAACACCCCTGCTAGCTATGGTGTTAAGGTGCATCATGGCTAACATCTCCTGCTGTTAGTAAACACTGTTTCTAATAGGATTTCTTCACATAAATTATTAATTGCATAACACCATATCGTTCAAAACAAAGGTTATAGTTTAATACAGAAATTTTAGTCTCAGTACAATTTCTCTGTCAGAAACTCTCCATTCAGAGTTTAACACATATCCACGCCTTTTTTCAAGACAATCTTATAGCTTTACAGATCAATGCCATATGCACAAAATATTCCCTTTCTAAATCGATGAGAAATGTATATAGAAACACATGTATAATGGGTTTTAAAATCATTATGTAAAACCATACTCTTCTTGAACTATATGCTAGTTAAAAAGCAAAGCAGATAATTTAACCTATTTTAGAGACTTATGATAGCATAAATAACTTATAAACAGAACCAATTATATATTTAGAGTTCAAAAAGAGTATATTGTAAGTCATAGAAGGGATTATCTACTCACAAAACCAAGATTCCAAGTTGAATAGCCCTAAAATATATTTTTTCAAGCCATATATGACCAAATGGACCTAAAAAACGAGTTCGAATGGTCTAAAAACCTAAAAAATGACTTTGGAATGACAAAATTTGGCCTCCGAGAGTTCGGTCAACGCAGTCAACTAATGGGGGGTACTATTCACGGTCAAAGTACTGGAATCACTATTTATGCCTGTCAGATTTACTATTCATGAAGTATAAAAGTTGTCAAATGGTTGAGAAATTTCATATCCCAAGGTTTTTTCACCTCTAAATTCATCTATAGTGTTAGATTTTTAATTTGAGAACTTTATGTAAGAATTTTAGAACTCACCTTTTTAGGGTTTTGTCCTCCATTTTATGGCCAAATCTCCATAAACCAATCAAACAAATTTGTAGTTATCGTCATTTTGAATCCATTGGCGGTGGTGGTGTCAAATCCGAGGTTTAAAATTGCTAGAAATTTAAAGATAAGTTTTAAGGTTTTTAGAGAGAGAAAATAGGGAGAGAGAGAGTGCAGAGTTTCTACACCAATTCTACAGCTAGTTTACCTAAAAATCATCTAAGGGAACTATTAGCAAAATTTCAATTGTTAAGGGATGACCTTGCAACTTTTTTATTTACATTTTGACCCCTAAACTTTTAAGAAATTACATTTTGGCCCCAAAACTTAAATCCTCATATTACCTTCATAATTCCTCAAACAATATGATAAATAAACATATTTCCAATGGTACTTATCTCCATTTTTATAATCCTCACTTCCATTCAAAATTTTCTTTAATTCAAGGGTTTTTATTTATTTATTTAGGGTTATTACAGTGTTGTACAAAGAGTAGTTCTCATGGAAGTTTGACCTCCAAGTTTTATAACACTTTTGTGCAATGGCATTAATGAATGCATGAAATCACCACTCTAGAGTTCTCCCGACCCCAAATTTTTCCTACAACAATAAACCCAAAGGTGATCTATCTATGAAATGTATATTAACCATTTAGTATGATAGACAAATATGCTAGTTATTATCTTCACTCTCATCAAGATTTGTGATCCACATTCATCCCCAATATCAGTCCACTTTCTCACTTTCAATGGACACAACACAAACATTGTGTGATATATCCAATGTAGTTGATGAGATCCATTGATCCTTCTCCCACAGCTCGAAAGATATCATTGGAGATCTTAACTACAACTTTCTATCTATTTTTTTGTCTTTTCATCCAATGTAACGCATTTGTAACTTCCCCTAACCATTCTAGATGTACTGCAAGAAGCTGTGAATCAAGTGACACTAGTGTATTAGTCACCTACTAATAAATCTTAAGTAATGTGTGTTGAATATTCTATTTCCATACCTGCACAACTAATCGAACATTGAGAAGTTGGGTGTGACAGGCTGTGATTGGGTCTCTTGATTGTGTAGTTCTATAGATAACCATGGATCTCCTTAATTAAAAGGACCTCGTGTGCCTGCCTACAACTACCTTGTCCTCTCTTCCTCTTCCTACCATTATCAAATCCACATGTTGCATATAAATAGAGCATATTGTCAACTTCACACTTAAAGAAAAAGAATGCTTAAATATATAAAATTATTACATAATTAGGCTACAATTCAATACTTGAGAGCTTCTATTACCTTATTAAAAAACATGACATAAATGATTACAAAAAAATAATAAGTGCATGTAAAGAATCTAAGACAACAAAAAAGTACGCACTATGTAAACAATTTACACTGTATGGTGTTTCACTTGGATTCTCCAGATAAAAATGTCCCTTCATCATTTTCTTCATCCATGGTTTGATCTTCCTCATTGTCATTGATGAATTAACTTTTTTGGCACTTATGCCTCTGCTCTGATGACTTGCACTTTGAGGTTGAACATTGTCCCTACATAATACCACTGCAATATCATTCAAGTCCCTACATGATTTACTCTCATCATCTTCATGGGGCATGCTAAAACAGTCACAGGAATTTGTTTTCACAACAACAAATCAATCTAGATCAATTGTGTCATCTAAATACAATACTTGTTCTGCTTGAGATGCCATAACAAATGGCTCATTTGTATTCAACAAACAATGAGTATTCACACTTGAGTATTCATATTTGTCAGTTTTATATCCTCTTCCTAAATGAACAACATTCCACCAATGACACTTAAAATTATATATTTTCCTTTCTCCCGCATAAGAAAGCTCATAAATATTGTCAACGACACCATAATATTCTTTCTTAGGATCTAAATCATCTCCTTTAACTAGAAATCCACTATTTTGGGTTTTCTTTTATATTCATGATCTCGTGTATGAAACCTAATATTGTATACCTAGATACAACTCTTTGAGGACCCATAACTAAGCTAATAAGCTCATTTTCTCCTTGCCACTATGAACTTGTTTTCATAACCTATTGAAAATTATCAACATCTAAAGGTTAGGACATAGCTTATAAAATATTGCATTGTAGACCTAATTGAAAGACACTTACTTGGGGATTAAACCATTGAGGCAACTTTGAGATGTACCTCAAATCAGCATTTGATGTATGTGCTTAAAGCTCATTTTTTTGCTTTCTGCAACACATATCACTTCATCAGTTAGAGGTTAGTCTAGAAACAATTAAATTGATAGCAAAATATTGTATACTTTACTCTAAGAACAACTAAACTTTTTCACAATTTTGTGACATATATAGATGGGCTTGATCAAATTCTTTGTTAGATAAGGTAATCAATTTGACAGCACCTCTTGGTTACTAGCTCTGGTCAAATATTGACTTCCCACAAGCTGTCATGTTACCATCATCATTCCTTGAAGTTTTGTTAAACTTTTTTGGAATATTGCTCAAATACCTTGAGCAGAACATGAAGCTTTCATATGCTAAATAGCCTTAAGCGATTGAGATTTTCGAATGAGCTTTGTTACAGAAATATGATTTCAGTGTACATAGATACCTATAAATATAAATTGAAATAAATATTTTAGCTACTAACAAATGAAATTGAAGCCTAAGTATAGGTCATACATTGTTACATGTCAATTGGATACATCCATTGATATTGAACAGGCCTAATAATCTTTGCCTCTCTTGTTAAATGGACTGATAGGTGAACCATGACATCGAAGAATGCTAGAGGGAAAATAGTTTCTAGTTTGCACAAAGTAATGGCAATTTATTTTTCAATGGAATCTAAATGTTCCATAGTTAAGCACTTTTAGCAAAGAATCTTGAAAAATTGTGCCAACTATATTATCGGATCACACACCTCCTTAGGGAACAACTAACGTATTGCAATTAGAAATAGTTCATGTAATAATATGTGATGGTCATGACATTTCAATCTAAATATCTTTCTTTCTTCAACATTGGCACACTTTCAAATATTTGATGAGAATGCATTGAGAACTTTCAATTGCGCCAAAAATTTACACACTTTTAACATATCATGTGGCGATAACACATAAGATGCTACCAGTAGCAAAATATTGTTTCTATCATCAATAGGATGCAAGTTTGGCCTTATTCTCAGGTCCATTAAATCATATTGACTCTTTACTGTGTCCTTCCTCTTTCTGGCCATTCCCATTACTGTACACAAAGTTATCCAAGATGTTTCTCTCAATGTGCATGACATCAAGATTATGTTGTAGCAAATGTGTTTTCCAATAAATCAATTGGAAAAGAATTCCCTTCTTCTTCTAATTGTAAGTAACACTAGATTGGCCATCCATTCGCTTTTGAACTTTTTCAAATGTTACATTTGATAAGAGTTCTAATTGTTCAAGTTCTTCTTCACCAGTCAAATACGTAAGCGCAACATTATTCTCCACTTTACCATCAAATGTCTTTTTATTTCAATTCTATGGATGATTGGTTAGCAAGAAGCGATGATAGCCCATATGGAGGAAAATCATTTATTGTCCACATAATAGAGGCTTGTTTATTGAAATTTGAGTGTGAATAAGCATCATATGTCTTTGTCCCTACCTCTCACAATTCTTTCAACTCTTTCAATTATTGGTTCTAAATAGACATCTATATTATCTCCAGTTACAATTTATGGCAAGAATCATGTATGGTATCTGTAAAAGAAATTGAATTTATATCAACCTCATTCATACTAAAACTTCCCATCATTTCTATGTTCCCAATAACCTTGGAATAAAATCAAACACGTGTAGAACACAATTACCTAAAATAGAGTGATAAAAAATAAAGTCTGAATAGTCGGATTATGCATCTTGAGTTCATGACATCAAATAATTGATAAAAACATCTTTAAATAAATAAAAAAATTGATTTTATTAGGCATATACACATCTCTGATAAGTTTAAAAACTTCTCTTATTTCTTCTTCCTCACTTCTTCCACTAAATCTACTTCCTAGATCAAGGCAAAGCATGTAGCTTTCTTGAATCAAAGAAAAGAATCATTAATAACATGGTTTAGACCCACCTCTAACTTCCACCCTTCTCTCACTTCTCTTAAACTATAGCTTCAAGCTACTATTGATGTAGGAACAAACTACTCCAAATAGGTATCTCTATGCATAATAATTAATATATAATTCATTCAAATACATTAACTTGCAAGATTTGACCATGCAGGGAAAGTGACTAATGAGTGAGGTACCTTAGCTTATGCCAAGATGAGACTTCTATTGCTCAAAAAGAAGGGGAAGAAAGTTGCATTATTAAATGTGAGGAAAGAAAGAGCCATTTATAAAAGGAGAGGAAGTATATACTTTTAATAAACTCAGATGGAAGATAAGGCTACTTCTCCATACTAGCATCCCAGCACCAACCATTAAACCAACAGTTTCACTTACATGTCTTCATCAGGCGTTGGAATCACATTCAGATTATGTTCCATCATTTTCTTAACACAAAGAAATCAACTATTTGATATTTTGTGACGAAGATCAATATAAGATATTAGACACACAAGATAAAGTGAAAGTATAGAAATCAATGGCCTCAAAATCTGACTCCAAAGAAATTTAATTCTCTGTTTTCTTATTAAGAAAATAATGCGTATAGCCAAAAAACACAACAACTTGAAGAACTTCAACACCACCATGTATTGGCAGTAAAACATAGAGTAACATCAAATCAAATCAATCTCAGAAAATAAAACCTAACATTACTTGAGCAACCATGTTTTGGGTCTTTCAAAAGTGTTGGCTTTGCTGCAAATGTGGTGGTTAAGAGGAATTCTACAATGAGGAGAGGGAAAGATGTTACATATTTGGGAAAGTTGCAGTGGGTCTGAGAAAGCTAAAATGGATTTAAGAAAAGTGTTTTGGGAGAAAGGTGAGGGATGGGGAGAATATGTGTGTATATATATACACATACGCCCGCACACGCACACATAAATATATATACATGAGTGTGTGTGTGTTTTGGGAGAAAGGTGAGGGATGGGGGGATATGTGTGTATATATATACTCATATGCCTGCACACGCACGCACAAATATATATACGTGTGTGTGTGTGTGTATTTTGGGAGAAAGGTGATGGGGGGAATATGTGTGTACATATATACACACGCGCACACACACAAATATGTGTGTGTGTGCGTGTGTGTGTGTGTGTGGGCGTACGTGTGGGTGTGCATGCGGGCATGTGTACGTGTCCATGCATATGGGTGGGCGCGTGTGTGCATGTGGGTGGGTGCGCATGTGCTTGCTTGCTTGTGTGCGAGCCCATGCGTGCTTGCATCTTTGTGTGTACGTGTGTGTCCGCAAGTGTGCATGTGTGTGCATATGTGTGCGTGCGTGCGTGCGTGTGAGTGCGTGCGCGTCGTGTATGTGGTTAAAAGAAATGATGTGTCAAAATGGGATGTTTGTTCGTATCATCATTATGAATAATTTTGAGGCAACAATTCTAACTGATGATAGTGTTAGAATTGTCCGTTTCGAAAGCTAGTAGTTTCTTCACTTCTACAATCCAAAGCATAATTGGGACAGCTGCAAATTTGAAACTGCAACTATGAAGGGTAGTTTGTTTGACTGTAATGGAGTGTGAGAATTAAAATCGATACTTAAATAGATTAACAATGTCTGACTAATTTGTAAAAACTGAAATGGCTATCAAAATTTTCTTTTAAGCTCCATTTACATATTGAAAAGTTTGTTAAGGAAATATTTTTTGAAATAGTTTTTTTTTCATTTTTTGAAAAGAAATTTTATACCAAGTGACAATATTGAAAATATCACCAAGCATACTCATCATTATCACAAGGCCGATACAATCAAACCTAGCACAAGACGAAGCATTAGGGACTCGGATGCCACAATGCCTGTGTAAAAAATTCTTATCTATTTTGGACTTGCTTTTAGGGTTTTGAGTGACATATTTAAAGGACTCTGTCTAGCAGTTAAAGAGAGCTTACTAAAGAGCCCTTTGGGGATTTTACAGCTATCTTGAAGGAACGATGGAGTAACTAAGAATCCAAGAAAAATTGAAAGCTTGAAGATTGGAAACCTGATCAATATGTAGTTTTCTCTTCTTCTCCTTCTCTACCTTTCTTGTTAGATTATATGGTGAAATTCCTTTTTTTATTTTATGTTTTTAGTAGATAGTATATATGAACTAAAGTACTTTATGCTGAAAAAGTTTTATTTTGATTAATATTTTTTTATAATTTAACTTTTGAGTATATATTTTTATAAATTAATTTTGAGCAGAGAAATTTAATTTGTATATTGTGATTTTATTTTATTTTCTATTTGAAATATATAAAAATTTAAAAATAATTATATTTAACTAAAATTAATGGTTTATTTGATTTTAAAATTATTTCTAAACATAGCATTAACAATTTAATCTTAAAAAGTGTTGTTTTAAAAATTATCCACACACTAATGATATTGATAAAAATACTATGAAATGATTTGTCCAAATACTATTTACTTTTTTGTTACAACAGTTTTTTTCTGTTAAGTGAGATTTAATGATAGCTCTCTTAGTTCCTTTTTCCCATTCAGTACAGATTATGCTAACATTGCATATGTTAGTTATTTTAAATATTCACAAGTCCTATTTATAATTAAATTGAGGAAGGTATATTTAAAATGAATAATTATCCAATTTTGAATTCGGATCCTTGATGAGTTTCAAACCTTGAGATTAAGTCATTCTTAAAACCAACCATGCAATCCCACAAAAGAATAAAAATAAAAATTCTAGATTGCAATTACTACTAGTTTTCAACGTAATAATTTATTATGGGTTAAATTAGTATTTTATTTAAAACTTCATTATGGCCCTTCTCTTTCTGGCTTTTCTATGTGGTCCTATCTTGCCCTTTCTCTCTCTTTGCCGCCTGAGTTTCTTCAGAATCTTCCATCTCACTTCTCCACGGCTCGAAAACATGTTTGAGTAAACAGGAAGTGGTTTATTTCCTCATCAATTTAACTACTCTTGAGGAGGCGAATATCATATGGATAAAACTATATAATATAGCACACAAGTGGTTTATTTCCTCATCACACTAACTCTTGATGAGACAACAATATACACACACATAAGGATAACTATGTAATACAGACATACTTGAGGTGCCAGGCTTATTCATATATTTGACACATACATTGTGGCTACTACCACAGACACAAATGCCCGCACCTTTCAGTAGGAGATAAATCTCACATGGATTTAATCTTCTTGCACCAGCACCAACCGTCATTGCGGCATTTGCCACTGGCATGACGTCTTTGCTTGCAGCGTCTATCACAGATTTTAGTATCGGGGCACGGACGATAAAGACGCACCTCACCAGGCGCCCTTGCCTCAGCCAGGATTAAATATTCTTCTGCGTCCTCAGCCTGGACCAAATATTCTTCCGCATCCTCAGCCTG